>JAMXBB010000004.1:74328934-74928934 GCA_024138015.1 Lumnitzera littorea | reverse complement strand
GCTATCAAAGCCCTTTTCAATAGGTTTATAATTCAAATGAAATATTGAACTGTTGGCTATATTTTATGAGTTTTACTTTCGTAATATAGTCTTCCGTGGGAAGGATATATTTGGGTGAGGGGATATGGAGAAGAGAGATTTTATTATATGTTTAAAAATCATTGATTTAGGAGAACTAGTAGAAGGAATTGGAAGGGATTCAACTATAACTTTGGATTCAATTATAACTTTGGGCCCCTTTTCTGTTTTGTCCTTGTTTTCTTTATGGTTCTTGAAAAATCCAAAATGAAGACAGTTTAATCTCTTTATTTCTCCTTTGTATTCTTTTCTAGTTATATTCTCTCACAGGTTGATTCCTTCTCATAAACCTAGTGGGAATGATACTATCAGGTAGGATATTCTTCCTGAGATGCTGGTTTCCTTAAGTATGATACACCCTTGTTATTTCATTTTCCATTCACTCATTTTATGAGTTAACCTGACTTAGCTAGTGGCTCTTCAAAGGAAGATCCTTATTCTTTCTTCGGGAAATAAGCAAATGCACTTACTCAGATGTTTCAACATCTTTATTCCACTGGAGAGCCCTACCAATTTTGCTCCAATCCTTGAACTTTCCAATTTTTAGAGTACAAGCAGATTTTGTGGTTTATCTGATTTTCTCTTCTCTACTTGTAGTATCTTCTCCTGACTTCTTGTTTTCTCATGTCAAGTAGTATGTAAAGTGAAGTGAGAAGGCACTAAGAGACTTATCGATTCAAAAACCATAGAACAATGTACTTCTATCTTGTGGTATGTGGATCATTGAGTATTTGTTATATTTCAATGACTTTAAAAGTTGTAAACCACTTTCCATGTGAGGTAGAGAGACATTTCTAAAATGATGTAAACCAAAGTGTTGATGGGCTAAGAATCTTTATTGAAAATTTAACTTGAATGCAGATCAGCTTGTATAAATTTGGCCCTTCAAAACTAGAAAACAAAGATACTTGTTTGTCCTGTGCAGAACACTAATTATCTTTCTCAGCTATTATGATTTACAATGCAAACTTGCATGATGGTCCTAACTATGAGCTTCAGAGTAGAGTCTGTTTGTCTTACAAAGTGAAGATGAGGACAAGCATGGGTTATTTCCTACTTAAACGAACAATCACAAAGACCACTTATGTGTTCAACCATATGATCAAGATCAACTAAAAAGCCGAGAGCTGTCATACAGCATTTTGCTTTCCTGAATCCTATGGAGAATAGCTACTGCCTTACAATTTTCACAATCCGAAATTGTTATACTGAAGATTTCCTTGCAGCAGGCAACAACTTAATATGAAATGGTGGTTCAACCAATTATGCATGTCATATGTTAAAATGATGGTCCTATAAGAAACAAATAGCATGTGCTTGCAGTTTTATTTGTTTTAGCAAGATCTGTCATGCCTATTGTAAATGATACTCTTTTTTCCAGGGTTTCGCTGGTGCTGCATCCAGATATGTGGGTTTTAAGAGCATGATGTCTCTCCTTGGACCAATGTATGCTTCCTTTTCATATTGTGTATCAAGAAGCAGCTTCAAAGATCAATTCATTTCTATTGCTGCATACTTCTATTTTTCACATCTTGATCAAAAGAAGACTAGCTGGATTGGGTCTGCTGATCTGTTATAGATATTAGTTAGTCAAGACAATAAATACTAAATAATGCTTTGATCAAAACAATTTCATTAGAAGTTATCCATACAACAAAGTATAGACAATGTATTTGTGTCTCAAAGTTCTGGTTTCAGAAAATATCAGCAATATCTAAGTTTTCCTTTTAGGTGTTGATGCATTACCTTTAGTTCCTTGACTAATATGATCCTAGAGTAGAGTTGATATAAATGTGTTAGTGAGTGTGTGTGTTCTGTCTTATACGTGTTGTAAGTATGCTGTGTTGTGTGTGATGGGTATGTGAAGTGTGTGTCATGTGTCATTTACATAAGGGCAGAATAGTAAATACTTACTTTAGTAATATATAGATACATAGGAGGTAGTGAGAGAAAGTCAGTTAGTTAATTTGTTAGAATTGTTGTGAGTATGTAAAGGGAGAGAGTGAGTTTAGGAAGATTGATGGCTTAGTATTCCCACTCTAATTGTAAAAGTTCTTTACTTTACAATTGATATTGAGTGTTTGGGATTTGTCAAAAGATCTTCCACTCTCTATTGTGCAATTTTCTATTGAATGACAAAAGATTGAACCCATGGGTTGTATCGTTGACCTTGTTACAAAAATTATTAGTTATTTCATATGCTCTTTTTGGCAATGAATGGTTTGATTAAGAAGGTGAAGAATTTTCAATGTACAGATTAGTTTTGAAGCTGATTACACAGCAAAAGTGGCAATTTAAGCTATTATCCCTTGTTTCATTGGCAGTTCTTCCCTAAATTTGAGAAATAAAAAATTTTTTTTCAAATGCTGTATTTCATTTTCTAATTTAGTTGGACTTGTTTGGGAAACACCCCAACTATCCTGTGAAATACTTGGTTGTCATATTGTGGTTGAGACTGTTTATAGCTGCAAATCAAGCTTTTTTCATGTTTTGTGCTTTCTGGACTTTATTTATTTGTCTTTCTCCATCAAATATTTAAGCGATACTAGTATTGTCATGCAGGCTATGGGGGACATTTCTCGCTGATATGGTCATTCAAATGTTGGGAACTGATTATGCCAGAATTTTGCAGGCAATTTTTGCTTTTGCACAGGTGTGTTATGCATAATCACACATTGTAGTATGTATATCATGTCAGACTCTGAGTGCACCATTAGAAGCGTCATTGTGTTAACATAATAATATTTGACCATTTGGTTGGGTTTTAGTGAGAGCCCATGGCGAGTGCATGCGTTACCTTGGAGTTGGAAAAAAAAAAAAACACTAATCTTGTGGGATTTGAGATGATAAAGTGAAAATTTGGAGGGCTAATTTGAAATTATCACTTATATAAAGAATCTTAAAAAAAGTAAATTGGATCTTATGGAAAATGTCTAAAAAATGGGGAATCGGAAGAATGCATACTGTTCCACAATGGAGTTTGGCAGTGATGCAACAATGTAGGCATGCTAAATCATGACCTTATTACTGAGTAAGGAGCTCACCTGATTTTTTCTTATTTTATTTGGGCCGAGTTCAACTAATTTTGAGTAAGGTTTAAAATTGGTCTAAGGATTTTTCTTTTTAATTTTTTTTTGGCGGTATATTGTTATACTATTCTCATTTTACAAAAATGTAACCCATGTTTTAGTAGTTTTTTGCAAACAAGTGATCTATATTTTAATTTTTGATAAGTACATGAGCTGTGTTTCTTAATTTCGTGTTAATTGTATATAGGGGACACAAAGCAATTTCTTACTGGATCATATTACTACTAAACAATTTACGTAAACAACATAAATTAAACTTATTAAGAAAATAAAGGGGAAAAAAAAATTCAGGTTGAGACCATTAATAACCACCCCAAGGTTAGGGGATGGTTAGCTTCCATAGGTGAGGGTTGCACACTTACAATAATAGGTTACAACTTGTCAGAAAGATAGGCTTGTTGCCAAACACTCGAGGGTAGGGAGTGGCTTGCAACCATGTTAGTGGGGTTGCATAGCCCCCTTCATATTGATTGCTCCCTTTCTTTGTCTTAGATTTTAATATATTTTTGCATTTTCTATTTTATTTTTATTATATTAACATATATTTACTAATATTGGCGGTCCAATTAAGAGCGGATGTCATGTCCCTAATTGAAATTATCAAAGAAATATAAAATACGAGTCAGGTATTTGTCAAAAAGAAAAATGCAGGTCACCTCTTTATAAAAGCCAAAAATATAAGTTACTTCTTTGTAATTTTTCCTTTTTGATATAATAAAGCTGCACTGGTTGCCATGATAAATTTTAAAGGTAATTACATTATCACCAAAAACTGTTGCTCAGGTGCAGATACAACTCCCAAACTTCAAAATGTGGTTTTACATCTTTAGAGTTTTGGAGAGACAAAATTATGTTTTTGGAGTTTTGAGAGGTGTATTCACATGTATTTAGTAAATCTACCATAGCTGCTGCCTAGCTTGCATGCACCAAACCTTCTCCACCAGATTGCAATACCAGAATAATCATTTATCTACTTGGTATCAAGTTGCATCTGTTTTACATTTAAGACCATTGTGGTCTAGGATACACAGATATATGCTATAAAGCTAGTGGTGATAGTTTGTCTGTATTCCTGATAGCTTAAACTAATCTGCAAAGAAGACAGCAAACAGTCAAACGAGCATTAGAATATTGCTTGACCCTATGTCAATATCTGGCAAATATTGGTAGTGTGCATGGTCTTTCCCTTCTTTACCTACTTGCATTATTACGGAAATTATGACCATTGTGGGATCAATCTCAGAGACTATCAGACTGATTGTTCTTGCGGCAACTCAAAATTTCAGACTATGTATTTGGTTCAAATTTTTCTTATGTTCAACATTATTTATCATGGTTTGCCATTTCCTACCATCAGATACGTGTAATGCACACCTATAAAGCACCGGTCGATGGCGGGCGATGACTTTGGAGCACTTTTTGCATGCTTATTTGATTTTCTAAATAGTTTTATCAGACTATTTATCTGCCTTTCCCAGTTTAAGTACTGGTTGTTGGAAGAGTATTTAACATAGCTAGTTAGAGTTTTGTAGGTCTTCTTGTGTTTCTCAAATGTAGAAAGTTAGCCATTAACTCTTCGGATAATTTTGGGGCTGAAACTGTACATAGATTTCGCTTGTTTCAATGATAGATCAATTTAATGTAAGGATGTGAAATGCTTGAAACTTTTACTGCAGCTATCTCCAGTGGTAGCACTATATGTTTCTTATTGTCGTGCAGTTTTACTTGCGAAGAAAATTTCCCGAATACCTTACCAAGTCTGAGCGTTTTTATAAATAAATTCATTTCATGGCTTCATCATCGCAGCTTCTATAATCTCAAATCGCAGACATTATCTGTCATAGTTTCTCTCAGGGACCTAGTCAATCATGGACCATGTCCTTGTGGCTAGTCTCTTGACTTTTAAGACTGTACTCCTGATTTTTTCTTTCACTTATCTTTTTAAAATGGCTATAAGAACAATGATAGATTTAAGCTTACGCCCTTTTTGTCTTGTTTAGCTTCGGAGATTCAGGTCCACGCTTATGTAGTATTCGAATCCCTTGGCTGCTGTTTTGGCCCATTTATTTAAGTTACTTACTTTGATGATCTTTAATCAGGAGTTTCAGTCCATACATGATTGGAAGTGTTGAATAAGAAGACTAATAAGTCCAGACCAGAACTAAAGGTCATTGAATCGAAGTTGAATTGAATAGTTTATTATTTTCAGTTATATGGAGTTCCATACGAGCTTCACTCGATTTATTATATTGTATGAGTTTATTCATAGTTTTTCGCTTTCTCCTGATATGCCATGAAAAATTTTTGGAAAAAGAAGGTATAAATGTAGAAAATTAAATAAGAAGAAATTCTAGATTCTGATGGCTTGCATTGAGTACCAACATTTAATTACAATAAAAAAAAAAGATAAGCTAATCCAAATTATCCTTACATGATACGTTTATGTTACCTCTCCGTTGTCCTATCATTTTTGGTTATGCATTCAACCGTTACTGTTAGTCATAATAATGACCATTTACTTTGTAAAATGGAATAGAAAAGGAATAAAAAAAATTATATCTTGAGAAGTTATCAAGGATAGATTAGGGTTTTGAATTCTAGTGTTTACTTTGTATAATTTTTTATTATAAGGAATATTGATTTTAGTATTTACTTCACCTTAGTAATTATAGTATTAAGTTGAAAATATGAATAAAATTATGAAATTTGTCCCTATTTGGTCATTTTGGAAAATAAGTAAAATTTATTTAACTTTTCTTATGTGAATTTGGATCCTCTAACATTCTATTTTTTTTAAAATTCCCAAAGTTACATTGTTATTGTCTAGATTTTTTTTTTTAAAGATGATATCATAGTAGATATCATAGAATATTTAAAAATTCAAGAATCGACGACCATTAATTCTTAACTTTATAGAACATTAGGAAAAAAGGAAAGGATCCACACATATACACATATAGTATATATGTCCAACATTTGTCAACAAATGAAAGAGCAAATAATAATGCCTAGTGCCTAATAAAAAAGTCATATTTTATATCTGGACAATGAAGCTAGATGGGTAGCAGAATAACTATCATGCACAATTTCTTGATTATTACTGCTCCGATTCCACACACATTTCGTTCGTGGTTGAGATGTAGAAAACATAGAGGCTTATGCTTGAATGATTAATATCAATGACTCAAACGTGCAGTGGTGCAACCACCTAAAAAGAATTTTATATGAAGTATGACACTTTGTGAGTGGATATAACTTTCCATAATAAACCCATACATTCTGCCAATTTAGATTAGGTTTGTTTACTTTGTAATGCTCTCATGGCCAAATCTCAACCAATTACATATATGAAAAAATCTAAGTCCCCTGGTAGAAGTGGAAGCTGAAGCCATCGCAGTTACTATTCCCTTAAGAAAATCTTGAACAGGTTCATATTACCAGGTAACATCAAATAAGGAAAAAGATTTCCTATGTGGCATCAATTGCTTCAGATATGAAAATTTATAGCGACATTACAAATGTGTTCAAAATCAATAGCATTACTTTATAGATAACACTAAGACATAACCTGTCCAAGCTTAACACTTAAACCAATTTACAAGACAAAAAATGTAGTTTAGGTAGTAGAACGATACCTAAGCAGTTGTTCCTTTATGTACGCCAACAAAACATTGTTCTTTGAACAAAGTTAAACATAAAGCTAGACACAGATTACATGGTTGCAGTTTTAACCAACACAACATCTACAACCTTGATATCATATTTCTAGAATACTACAAACAAAAAAGAAATCATTGATGGACTAGTGCTCCATAAGCAAACACCTTTAAAAATCTTCAATGCGTGTCCTTACCCAATTGGATCACTTACATTGGGGTATCTCCCAAAATAATAATAAATAAATAAATAAAAAATAAAAAATAAAAAAGGACATAGTAATTGTGAGTTACAAGAGATTAAGAATGGTGTGTCTTTCCCTAGAAGTTAAATCGTTAATATTACAAAGAGCGACAAGTAACTTCTTGTACTCTTAATTTTGTGTGTCACTTAGCTTAGAACTAAAGCTATTCCTCAACTTTTGATCAACCTCTTTAAAATCTTAAGATCCTTAATTACATCAATCATATTTTAGGAAGAGTTATACTTCGAGCAATGTTTCCCATTTTGCTTGGCTAGCACATGGGATACATGCTAATTTGGAGAAAAACCTTCGAGGGCTAGTGCAATATCATCTTCATGTTCTTCCATTTTGTTATTGTTTTCCTCATTTTCAAGTTCTCTAAGTAATCTTTTCTAGTTGTATGATCCTTCTCATAAATCAATGATGACCCTTCCTAATTAGGAAAACTCCTTTTGCGAAACAGTGTAACATTTTTATGACATTGAAATAATTAAAATAATAGAAGTCAACTAGCTTTGAATCTTGATGGGACTCCAACCTTTGGTCTCGTCATGCGAGCTTGACTTAAGGCTTATAGAGCTTAGCTTAAAGGACTCTTAGTAATTAATTGGCCAAGGATGAGTCAATCTACTTATAGAGCACCCTTTTACACCAACTGTTGACTTATTTAGCCATCTTATCCTACATTTGAGTTGCCAAGCCTTTAAATGACTTAACCTGTAATAATTTGATATGCCTAAGAGCTTAGTTATCACTAACACTTATCGTAAGAGATGAGGACCAAATGGGTCCTTTTGAGTATTGAAGAAAATAGAATGGTAAGGTCGGTGAATTGAATGCAGTAGCTAACATGAAGTTACTTGGAGAATATAACTCACTTACTAACACAACACATTCGGCACTTCACTTGATGTAACGCATAAGCTAATGCTAAGGTTTATTTGCCACTAATCTTGAGCTACTTGGTAAAATTAAATAAGAGTGCGAAAATGGACTTGGAGAGGAATATCTCACAAGAATAAGTATACTCAACATCTGTATGGAATATGAAATGATTCCAACTACAAGGAGAAGGGATTATTTATAGTAAGTCTCTAGGACAACATTACTAATAAAGAAAATTACAAAAGTGTATTCACTAAAAGAGATTCCTAATACATATGAAAAGGGGTAAATAAGACAAATGACAAAAAGGGAAAAATAGTACAGTATCAGGTGAAAATGACAGGTGGCAATGAGATATTGGTTCCGTATTGGTAGCAAATGTAAGCATCGCTATGTAAAGTAATAGAGATAGTAGGCTGAAGGGTAAGGGTTGTCATGAAGGGGATCTCCTCACTCGGCAAGTAGGCCTCGACACTTGGCATAAAAGGGGTTCGGGTGATAGGTACAGTGCCACATGAATAAGGTTGGTTAGCCTCGGCATTTGGTGGATAATGTTCAGCACTTGGTGGATAATTTTTAGCACTTAGAGCCTAATAAAGTAAGATATTGTTGAGATGAGCCCTCAAGGAGTTCTTCCACCATTCTCCTATAAATTGTGCCTCGTCCTAGGCAACCTGATTAGAGAAAATTCTTTAGGTGACTGATTGAAGGCCTTGGAGGTGCATGATGGTGAGAGGACTAGTGGTCAGCAGTTCATTAGTTCCCCTAGATTATTGAAGATTTGCCCTCAAATCTTAGCTCTCTTCTTCATTGAGTACATAGGGTATCAGGTTAGTTACAATAACAGTAGCAGATACACCATATCCGTCGAGTAGCTCAAGCTTATATGTATTGTTGTTGATGCGTTTAAGGATCTTAAAAGGTTCATTTGATCTAGGTGAAAGCTTGTTCATTCTCTTCCTAAGGAAACGCTCCTTGTTGAGGTAGACCTAGATAAGGTCTCCAAGGCTATAAACTACTCAACTCCTTCCTTAGCTTTCTTGCTCCTTCTATCGGGCTACAGTTTGTGCTAGTTCTTTGGTAACCTTTTGATGCAACTTTTGGAATTCGTCAGTACGTTGCAGGCTAAATTGAGTTTCCTATTGAACGGTTGGGCTGATAGCCATATCTAAGGGTAACTTCAGGTTATGTTCATGGATGACCTCAAAAGGTAACCTTTCTGTTGAGTTATGAGCTGATCAGTTGTAAATGAACTCAATGGCAGGTAGGCATAGGTCCCAATCATGTAAGTTCTTCTTAATAGTTGCTTGTAGGAGGTTGCCCACTGTCTTATTTACTATCTCGGTTTGGCCGTCTGTTTGAGGGTAGCAAGAAGTACTGTACATAAGTTTAGTGTTGAGTTTTTTCCATAGGGTTTTTCTAGAAGAAACTTGTGAACTTCGCGTCATGGTCAGATACAATACTTCTTGGCAGTCCATACAATCGCATAATTTCCTACAAAAAGAGGTTAGTAATAAGTAAAACATCATTAGTTCTACGATAGAGAATGAAGTGGCTCATCTTGCTGAACCAATTGACCACTACCATAATTGAGTCATGTCTTCTCAGCATTTGGGGAAGGTTGAGCATGAGATCCATACTTAGGTCGGTCCATGGGTGCTCAGGTATGGGTAAGGGTGTGTACTCTCCATACGGCTCTCTCCTTCTTTTCACATGTTTACACACTTAGCACCTCTTAAGAATTCAGCACACATCCTTCATTATCTCAGGCTAGTAGAAATGTTCTTTCAATATTTTAGGTATCCTCTTTTTTCCAAAATAGTTGGCTAAGCCTCTAACGTGAGCTTTTTGGATGAGTAGCTCTCTAGCTAAATCACTCGACATACAAACCTACTTGCACTTCATCAAGAATCCGTGGCTTATGTAGAACCCATCTACAACTCTTCCAACGTTGCACTTGGCTACTAAAGGCCTGAATTATGGATTATGCTCATTCTTATATCGAATGACATAGCATAAAGACTCTAAGAACTCGACTCATTTGGCGGCATGATGCCAAGAAAGTTTTTGTTGCCTTCAGAGGTGTTTGAGAGATTCATGATTTGAGTAGATGATGAATTCTCTCAGCAACAGGTGATGCTGCGAGTTTTGTAGTGTTCGGACAAGGGTGTAGAACTCCTTATCATATGTTGAGTAATTTAAGGTAGCTCTTCTGAGTTTCTTGCTAAAATAGGTAATGGGTTAGCATTCCTGCATAAGGATAGCACTAATGCCGACTCCAGATATGTCACATTTTACCTTAAAATCTTTATCAAAATTTGCTAGAGCGAGTACTGGGATTGATGTCAATTTGGACTTTATCTCTTCGAAACTCTTATAAGCTTTCTCTAACCACTTAAACTCAAAGTTCTTCATGGTTATCTTGGTTAATGGTGCCGTTATGGAACTGAAGTTTCGAATGAATCTTCGATAGAATGAAGCTAGACCATGGAAGCTCTTGACTTTAGCAACATTAATTGATGTAGGCCATTCAAGAATAACTTTGACTTTCTTGTTATCAACTCGGACTCCTCCCTTTGATATAACATATTTGAGGAATATGACTTTGCTTTGGAAGAACACACGTTTCTTTAAGTTATTGAATAACCTCTTGGCATGGAGAATGTCAAATATTGATCTTAAATGCTTAATATGGGAGATGAGGTCGGTACTGTAGACCATAATGTCATCAAAATAGACCACAACACATTTGTTAATTAGTGACTTCAATACATGATTCACGAGCCACATAAAAGTACTTAGTGCATTCGTCAAACTAAATGACATCACTAACCACTCGAATAGACCATCCTTTGTTTTGAAAGCAGTTTTCCATTCATTGCCAAGCCTCATTTGTATCTAATGATAGCCACTTTTCAGGTCAATCTTTGAAAAGATGCAAGTACTATGTAACTTATTAAGCATGTCATCAAGTCATGGGATCGGATATCTATATTTAATAGTAATCTTATTGATGGCTTGCTTGTTAATGCACATTCTTTGTAACCCATCCTTCCTCGCCATTAGTATAGTTGGTTTGGTACAGGGGCTCATACTCTCATGAACATATCTACGATCCACCAACTCGTCCACCTATTTCTTTAGCTCGGCCACCTACTCATGATTGAGCTTATAGGTAGGTTGGTTCGGTAGCACAGCTCGCAGCTGAAGGTCAATGCAATGTTAATGCCTTTTAAAGGTGTTAAGCCTTTCGGCATCTCGGCAAGAAATGGGTTGGCATAATCTTGTAGTATTATTTGCACTTTGGCAGGCAAGCTCTCGGCTTCTCTCAACTCCAAAAGTTTCCTAACTAAAAGGAGTACACACTCTTTGGCCTTGACTTCACAAGCAAATTGAGCTCAAGAAATCACTAAGGACTTCCGTTGTAGTGATTTAGTAACCTTATCTTGTGCCTCTTACACTTCCTTAGGACTCATAGGGGTTAGTATAACCTTTTTCCCATCCTTCTACAACATGTAGATGTTCTTATACCCATTGTGTAATACCCTTAAGTCAAATAGCCAGGGTTGGCTAAGTAAGATGTGCGAAGTGTACTTAAGAAGGATGTCACACAACACCTCGTCCTTATACCTATCACCAATGGCAATCGGTACTCTAACCTACTTGGCAACGGGTAAACCTCCATTCTTGTTTAACCAGTGAATCTTATACGGGTTAGGGTGTGGAAAGGTTAGTAACTTCATGGCCTTAACTACTCTTTGTGTTATAACATTGGTACAATTTCCTTTATCAATGATCAAGGCTCATAGCTTGCCATTCATTCGGCAATTCGTGTGGAAGAGATTCTCCCTTTGCATATTCTCATTGGCTACAAAAGTATTGAGAGAACAATACACAACAAAGTAGTACTCGGCTCCTACTTCAGGAGGTATAAGGGCATTGGAGTCTTCTTGAAACTCCTTTAGCATGGGGCCAACTTCCACCTCCTCTTCTCATTCACTAGCACTCTCCACTTTGAATTAAGGCTTATCTCCCTTGATCGTCATGATATGTCAGTTTAGACATTGACTAGCCATGTGTCCATAACTAAGACATTTAAAGCATTTGATCTCTCGGGTCTTCCTTCCTAAGCTTTAACCTTAGTCTCTTCGGACTTTAGGTTCCTTGGCCTTACCCTTACCTTGGCCCTCTTCAAGTCAGCTTGGCACTTGACTTCAATGGTCTACTTCGGAGCTATTCGATGCTTAGCTATAGTTTGATCAGCTCGGTATGCTACTTCGGCTTGGCAATCTAGGTCTACTAATCTAGCTTTGGCTCTACCTCTCAACCCTCTATGCCACTCGGATGGCCTCATCTAGACTCCCAAGTCCTTGCAGCTCCACAATATAGCCAATGTTAGTCTTGAGCCTAGAAATGAATTGAGCTATGGTTTGGGTTTTAGGTTCATTGACATCACATCGAATCATTAGCAATTAGAATTCCTATACATACTCATCTACTGACTTGCCACCTTATTTCAAATCTTAGAGGTGTTTGAAGGTGTCTTGTTCATAGTACTCTAGAACAAATTGGTTTCTCAAAACTTTCTTCGTTTCATTCCATGTTCGAATCTCATGGTATGCTCTTTGGTACATGTTCTGCAACTTTTTCCACTACATTGCTGTATATTTAGAAAACTTTAATGCAGTTATTGTAATACAAACAACATCCTCATAGTCATAGAAGTTAAATATCTTTTCGATCTTTTCCTTCCAATCTAAGTAGTCATCAGTAGTACCACATCCATTAAAGTTAGGAATCTGCACTTTGAGATACTTGGTTCCTCAGTGTGCCCTTAGGTCATGCTCCGCAACAACATCATATTGTTCCTCCTCATCAAACTCCTTGACTTTGTCCAGTTTGAGTCTTCTTCTTGCAACTCTATCAGCTTGTCGGGGTGGAGCTTAGTTCACATGAATCGACTCTAGAGCTCACTGTCCATCCATCTACTTTCTCGGCCTATCTCTCACCTCTTAGCCCTATTTAATAACAACTCTCTCTTGTGGCCCAATCTCTATGACTCTTTGTACTAAGACAGCTAAATTGGTTACAATAGTAGCAAGGTCTTGTATTTACTCATTAGTAGTATGTGGTGTTTGTTAAGTAACATGACTATGACCATGAGCATCACTCTTGGCATCGTTAATCTCCCCTTAAATATTAAGATTTGACATTTCAGCTACAAAACTTTCAAGAAACACTCCACTTGAGATTTGTCTGCACACAACATAGAAAATTACTGAACAATAGTGATTGTAGACTTACTTTGTTCTTCTAATGTAAAACAGAGTGACAGAACAACAGCTAATGATAACCAGTCTATATAGCCTTTGGTCACAACCTCAAGTTCTGATACCAAGATTATATGATGTGCTTAGGAGCTCAGTTATTACTAGGACTTATCATAGGAGATGAGAACCAAATAGGACCTTTGAAGTATTGAAGAAAATAGAATGGTAAGGTTGGTGAATTGAATGTAGTTATTGGCGTGAAGTTGCTCGGAGGATATGACTCACCTACGAATACAACACGGCTTGGCACTTCATTTGATGTAACGCACAAGCTAATGCCAAGTTCCATCCACTACTAATCTTAAGCTACTTGGTAAGATTAGATAAGAGTGTGAAAATGGACTTAGAGAGGAATATCTCACAAGAACAAGTATATTCAATGTTTATGTAGAATGTTAGATGATTCTGGCTACAAGGAGAAGGGACTATTTATAGTAAATCTCTAGGGTAACATTAAAAATAAATAAAATTAAAAATAAATAAAATTACAAAAAAGGTATTCATTAAAAGAGATTTATAGTACATACGAAAAGGGGTAAATAGGACAAATAACAAAAAGGGAAAAATAGTATAGTGTTAGGCGAAAAGGACAGGTGGCAGTGAGATATTGGTTCTGTATTGGCAACAAATGTAAGCATTGCCATGTAAAGTAATAGAGATAGTAGGTTGAAGGGCAGGGGCTATTATGAAGGGGATCTCATCATTTAGCAAGTGGGTGTCGACACTTGGCACCCGGTACCTTGGCCTTGGCACAAAATGGGTTCGGGTGATAGGTGTAGTGCCGTACGAATAACATCATTGACCTTGGCATTAGGTTGGTTAGCCTCAGTACTCGATTTCTCGGCCTCGGCATTTGGTGGATAATGTTCGGCACTTGGAGCCTGACAAAGTAGGGTATGGTTGAGATGAGCTCTTAAGGAGTTCTTCCACCATTCTCCTGTAAATTGTGCCTCATCTTTGACAACCTGATCAGAGAGAATTCTTTAGGTAAGTGACTGAAGGCTTCGGAGGTACGTGCGGGTTGGCAGTCCATCATAGTGTAATGACTTACCTCACCCCTTAAATAGCTCGACCATTATCTTGGAATCAACCTTCGACTTGGTTTGAGTACCCCCATGCCTTGGTTGAACTTGTTGCAGTGATAGTGACCTATATTAAGCTTAACCAACATCAATTTCCAACATCATAACGTTCTAGCCAACGTATAGCATAATGATTTCTAGTAGTGTGTCTTACTATCCTACCACTATTAGAAGATATTCTTTTTTCTTTTTTTAGTATTTGATAGTTTTACCCTTTTTATACAATTCTACGATGTTATCTTTATGTAATACTTTTTGCAAATCCACTACTTTCTTCTTTAACCTAATGTGCACTCTATAAATAACCCATTATAATGTAGTTGGAATCTTGTTTTTATCTTAATGCATTGAATATTCTCTTGAGAGTTTATTCTTCAAGTATTCTTCTACACTTATTAAGCTTAGTAGCATAGGTTTATGGTGAGTAGACCCTAAAACGAAGCTTGTGAGTGATATCAAGGCTTAGGTTGTGTGTGGTTCTTATGGTGCATAACATCTATGAGATTGCTTACGGATTGTTGCATCTAGTTAATTCGCCTTTTGTTTCATTCGTATTTAGAGGGTACATTAATCCTTTGGTGAACCTTAGTGATTGCTTTAACTCCTAAGGACATAAGATAAAATTGGTATCAGAGCTCAAGGTTTTGACTGAAAGCAATGAGTAGGCTTATGCTGTAAGTGTTTTCTTGTAACGACTTAGCCGGAACTTCTCCCAACAAGGTATTTTCCACTTTAGTATGGAACGCTACACGGTTTTGTTCCTTGGTGCAGTAGCTTCCCAAGAGGTTACTTATCTTGGGATTGCTTTAGCCTGAGCATGCTTTAGCTTGAGCATGTTTTAGCTTGAGCATGCTTAACTTTAGAGTTTTGATGTACTCCGAGTTGCTACACCAAAAGGTGTCTCGATGATTAGAATTCCTTCTCTTTGCATGTGAGGGGTATTAAAGGAACTCTAATCATCGAGGTGCCTTTTAGTGTAGTGGCATGGAGTACGTTGAAACTTTGGAGTTAAGTATACTCAAGCTAAAGTAATCCTAGGATGAGTGACCTCCTAGGAAGCTATTGCATTAACGGACAAAATTATGTGGCATTTTATGCCAAAGTGGACAATACCTCAATGGGAGGAGTTCCGGCCGGGTTGTTCTAGGTGGTAACAGAGCAATCCACCAGCCGGAAGGGCGGAGCCTTACTTGGTGGTGATTCTAGACCTGTGTAATGAAATTGACGAGGACATCAGTTTTGTAAGGGGGGTGGATTGTAATACTCCTTATATATCAAGTGAAGGAAGTCTAATGATTGAGGCACCTTTGGTGTAGCAGCTCGAAGTTAATCGAAACTCCGAAGTTAAGCCTACTTAGGTTGGAGCAATCCTGGGATGGGTGATCTCTTGGGAAGCTGCTACACCAGGGAACAAAACTGTACGACCTTCTACACTAAAGCGGACAATACTTTGGTGGGAGGAGTTCCAGTCGGGTTTGTTACATTTCTATAACTGGAGTCATAGTATGGAGTTGCTATTTGTTGTGTTGGAGCTATTGCCGGCATATTTGATTGGTGTTCATGTCGTAGTTGAAGTTGAGTTTGAGTTATATGTTATTTTAGAGTGAAGTTGTTTATTGTTGTTGTTTCGTATTGAGTAGTTACAGAGTTTTTGGGTTATGGTTGTTACTGTTTGTTTATTAAATACTTTGTGTAGTAGTTTTATGAAGTTTTAGCCATTGAGATGTCAACACTGAGTGTTCATGGAGGTATAGCTAATGTGGAAAGTGAAGTGCATGGTTAAAGAAGACAGGTAATTAGACCCCTAAGATGACTATGGGAAGATGGATGATTTGGTGATTGTGATGGCTAAAATGACTACATTTATGCAATGGATGGCAAATGCTTGAATTGCTATGGTTGCTCAAATTGATGTCTAACCTCATTCGACCAAGCTGGTAGCTAGAATTGGTAGAAACAATGTTTATCACACTGGATAAGAAGATCTACCTTAGAATGTTAAAGTTAGAGGAGTTAAAGGGAGAACATGTAGGAGAATTGCGTTAAAAGAAGTAGAAGAAGAGGTAGAAAAAGAAGACGATAATTTTTATGAGTTTGAAGACTGAGATATCCAAGCTCTTAGAGACCTAAAAAACATTGCAATGTAAATCCTGACTTTTTTAGGTAGTGATGATATTGATGACTACCTTGAATAGGAAGAGGATATTGAGAAGCTATTTGACTATAAGTATAAGAGCATGCGAATGTGCGACTAACTACCTTAGAGTTCTTAGGATAGATTGCCATATGTTAGAAGAATTTACAAGGAAGTTTAGAGAAGAGATGATAGATGTGGGGTTAGAACATAGGTTGAGATGAAGAGAGAAATGAGGGAAAAATTTTTGCTTGGCTACAATTTGCAGAACGATTTTATGAAGCTTTAGCAAATAAAGCCATCGAGGACAAAGTGTAAATAACTATGTGAATGAATTTTAGGTACTTATGATGAGGTGTGAAGTGGAAGAGCCTTATTTATAGGTTTATCATCGGGCTTAAATATGAGACTCATAATAAAGTGGAAGTCTAGAGGCATTGATGAGGTGATATGAGTTGCCTAGAGAGTAAAGAATAAAAAGCACAACCAACCTAGTATAGTACCTATGTCCTAAGCTATTCCCTTGAGCTGTAACGTGCCTTAAAATTGACTAGTTTATGGGAGTCCTAGCATAAGTCAAGAACCTAACCAATGTAGTTCCAGTAGTGATCCAGTTGAACAAAGATCATACCCTAAGGCAAGGTAAGGATGATTGAACTTAAACTGAGACAAGAGATTGGACAATGTTCAAGTTAAAAGACATGAGAGATCAAGTGCCTTAGATTTGGATATATGGCTTCCCAATGTTTGAACTAAAGAGTAATGATTTTGAAAGGGGATCAACTTGAGCTAGAATTTGAAAGTGCAAGTGAAGAGGAGATCATGGAGCAGATTAAAGAGCAAGAAGTCTATGAAGAGACATGTGTCCATGCAGACCAAGGAGAAGTGCTTAGCTTAGTACTAAGAAGGGTTCTGAACACTACATTGAGCTTTGATGAAGGGTAACATGAAAATATGGTCAATACTACTTGTAAGATCAAGGGATAAGTTTATACACTCATTGTAGGTTGATGAAGTTGCACTAATATGGTTGTAGAATCACTTGTCAAGAAGTTGAAGCTACCTAGCTCCAAACATTCGAAGCCCTACAAGCTACATTAGCTACATGAGAAAGGTATGTTGCATGTTACCAAGCAATTTAAAGTGCCATCTTTGATTGGAGGACTATACCAGGATGAGATGCTTTGTGACGTCATACTCATGGGTATATCTCATGTAGTTTTAGTTTACCCTTAGTTATTTGACTTATGAGTTATCCATGATGGCTACAAGAATACCTATGCCTTTGCCAAGGATGAGAAAAAGATCGTATTATAACCAATGACACCCAAACAAGTGAAACTCCAAGCCAAGTAGTCTGAGGTCTAATAAGAAGACCTTAATATTGTCTTAAGGTAAACTAGGTTAAGTTGCAAGAGTTGACAAGCTAATGTTCTTGTTAATCTAATGACTACTAGAGTTGTGAGGCTTAGAATCACTATCCACTAAATTAAAATAGTTGATTGGGGAATTTAAGGAATTATTCCTTGAAGAACTTTTGAAGGATTACACTTGGTCCAAAGGATAGAGCATTGTATTAATCTACAGCCTGGCGTAACCTTACTTGATACGTCGTACCAAGAGTAGATAAAGACAATAGTGTTAGGGTAGGTCTAAGCTTGTAGAAAGGCTAAAGTGAAAGGTGATGAAATACAAGAGTAAGAACAAGAAAAATGAGATGAACAAGCAATCCATGAATGATTTTGAGGATGTGATGCACCAAGAAAACTTCATGGACCTACAAAACTAACTCGATATGACATACGAGTAGCTTAGTGAGTTTACTTACCACTTGGGATTGCTTAAGGGTTAGGATAAGAGTAAAACAAGGGGTAAGCACACCGGCTTATGAAAGAGAAAATATATTCGATATCAGATGTATGATGTTGTGACTATATATTATAAAGAGTATTTATACTCGAAAACTTAAGGTATCTTACTTAAAATGGAAAAGACAAAAAGGGATATTGTCTAATAGAAATAATGTATAAGGAATAATAAATGGTACAAATGAAAAATCAAAGTAAATTAGTGATTGGTGTGGCAAAATCCTTTCATGTAGGACTAAACATGTGGCATTTGGTCACAAGGGGTGCTTTTGGCGAAAACAAACAAGTGGTATGGTCAAGATAGGGATTACTAAGCAGAGGTACTGAGTAGACCTGGGGGTCCTTTTGAGACATGTCGGTTTAGATGTGCTTTAGGGTTCTTAGCACTAGTGTCGTCGAGTTGTTGGTTGGCATGGTCATAGTCAAATAGACATGTGAAAAGTATTAAGCTATCAGTGGAGCATATTTTAGGTCAGCACTCGATTATTGATAAGTAAGAAGTTACTCGGCTTAGCATATGGAGTTGGTCGGTAGTAAGGATCAGCTCGGCTTTGGTAGGAGTTGACTGGAATAATAAAATCCGCTTTGTCAGTCCCTCAAGACCTTGAGCTTAGGCTCAGGTTGAAGGTTTAGTTGTTTGGTTCCTATCATCCCCTCCAAGTTGATTTAGATTTGGGATCAAATCCATTTAGTCTTCATTCAATTCTCCTTTAAGTCGATAGGGGTTGAGGTCAGCAAAGCTAGAGATATTAGAAACTCCATAGTCTTTAGGTAAAATTGTAATTAATAGGTATTGTTATTAATCTTTTGGAGTATTCTGAAGGGACCTTTTGCTTAAGTAGATAACATATTCTTTCTCTTATTCGGAAACCTCTCCTTGCATAGGTGCAACCATACCAAATCACTAAGTTGAAATTGTGCAAACTTCCTCCCTTTACTCTTTTCTCTCAACTTGTTGGTAGCTTGGTCAATTTACCAGGTAACCTTCTCATAGATCTGCTATAAAGACTCTGCTTGAGCTCTTGCATTGGGGTCTTCTTGCTTGGGCATGGGTACTCGGGCATGATCAAGGGATAGCTCTGGATTGAAGCTATAGATGACTTTAAAGGGTGTTTGTTTAGCAATGTCATGTACTATATGGTTGTAAACAAACTCCACCATAGGCAAATAGATATCCCAATTAGCTAAGTTCTTTCCCATGGCAGCTTGGAGTAGTAATCCGAAAGTGCAGTTGACTACCTTTATTTGGCCATTGGTTTGTAGATGACAAGAAGTACTAAATAATAGTTTAGTCCTCATACAATGCCCTCCAAAAATGGCTTAGAAACTTTAGAACTCTATCCAATATCACACTTCTCGACATACCGTGTAGACGAATAATCTCTTGTAAAAAGAGAAAAGTAATAGCCGAAGTGTAAACCCCTAAATTTTTCGACCTAATATATAAAGTAAAGTTAAAAGTGTTAGATATTCCTAAAAGTTGATAAGGCTAGTTAAGATAAAAATCCTAAAATAACAACTCAAGATTTAAGCTTCTATAAAACTTTTATACCCTACACATATTTAAATATTAAAGATTTCATCTGAAAGTGACAAAAACCCTAAAACTATAACTTTAAGGATATAAAAGTACTGATTCATCATAACTTACTATAAAACCCTAATTGACAATATATCCTTAATATCTTACCAAATCACTAATAAAAGAACAAAGATAGCTTTCAATTATTCATCAATAATACTAAAGTAATCATTTAGAAACTAGGATATTGCATTATAGATCACATCCATCTTGTAATTATATAACAAGGTTAGTATTAGAAGGAGTTAAGTGTTTAGATGATGCTTTAGTAGGTATTAGTATCCTAAATGACATCTTTCATGATAATTACACTAAGTATCATACTAAATAATGTATATAGGATATAAATACCTAGAATAAGATTCTAATAATTACTTTTACTAATTATTTTACTCAATCTTATATTTCCTTTCATTTCTTTAATTTTTCTTTCAATTATCCTCAATTACCCCATTATGTGCATTCAAATTACATGTAATTTTAAGAGAGTTGACTAAGTCAACAAATGTCATTGTCACCTAGAGTTTTCTTCCATTTTCTAAAGCTTTCTATTCATTTTCACATGGATTTTTTTTTTCCTTCTTATCTCTTCTTATTGTCCAACACATGGGGATCTTCTAGACCCCACTTGTCCTACTTATGAATCACAAATTAATACAAAGTAAACCCCTTTTCTCCCCTCCATTTCCAAACCGTGACCTCCGCCTTGTCTTTTCATCTTCAACCTTTTCTCAATTTCAATTTCACAACTTCAACTACTACTACAAACTAATATACCATATTTACTTGCTTTCCTTTTTTATATTACAAAGGAGAAAAAGGTGCAATTTCATTTAAACTTCTATTTCAATAAGTAGTTAGTATCTACTTTAGGTTAGTGTAGGAGCTTTATATAATATGTACTTATGTGTTGTTGAAGGTAGAAAGCTTCATACCTATGTTTAGAGTGTGGAAATACTTAAATATATAGATAGAAATACATATTACATATAACAAGTGAATACACGTGAAGTGTATATGTAAGGGTTTTAGTGAAATACTTAGTATAAGTGTAACAAAATCTTAGATAAATGGAGAAGGACCACATATAAATATGTTCAAGTATGTGTTTACAAGGATATACTTGATGTACGCATGTATGGATACCCTTATACATAAGTATCCTCTATTTACATAATCAAAAGGGAAGAGTATACTAACTATACATACCTATACCTTGCTAAATAAGCTCTTAAAGTGCAAAAATATGGGTTTGGTGAACCTTTCTTAAGAGGGTATACTAGGCATACGAAAATATGTATGTAATCGTATGTATATACGGGTATATGTACAAGTATAAATACAGTACATGTATAAGTATATGTATAAGTATACTAGTATACATACAAGTACATTAGAAGTTTATGTATACATAACCTATGTGTATAATACATAAGAGTATAAGTATGAAGTATGGACATATGTAATGGATGACATAAGCGGTGATATAAGCGATGACATAAGCAATTGATGATATAAGTAATGACATAAGCCTATAAAATAGTAAAATATAAGATGACATAAGGAAATAACATATATATGTATACATATACATACGGGTTGAAACCTCTTTAAACTCCTAAAACACATTTTAAATTGAATTAGTCTTAATTAAGCACATAAATTTGTAAAGACAATGTAAAATCATTTAAGTGGAAGAATCTAATGGCTAATCAAATCATTGAGTACTAAAACAGGATATAAAATTAAGCAATAAGAATATTTAAGTTTCAATCATTAAACTTCCAATAAATTTAGTCCATATTGTAAAACACGGGTTTTAACGTCTAAAACGGACATCACTGTGTGAACGTACATTCAAAAACAATGAAAAATGACTATAAGTTTAAAAATATTGGAAATAAAACGAAAAAGTTACATACGGTTGGTGATAAGGTTCATCCAAATGAAAACTAATAGGAACCTAAGTAGAAATAGGTGAATGAATACTTAGAATAACTAGTTTATTTAGTTACTCACTATCGTTTTTATCTTATAATAATTAGGTGATCTTGATGAGGGTTTAGATCTTTCACTGATTATTATGATAAGCATGAGAAACGTCAAGGCCGAGTGAGTACTCCTGATGACTCTATACTTGTTTTGTGTTTGTAGTTAGTGCACTTAAATTAAATAGTAATAACTTGATGCATGGGGATTCAGTATATGCATGTGTTTGATATTGATGGATTACTGTAAAAAATATTGTTAAATATGATAATTTAGGATTTGATTGTATGATTGATCATTACATGATTTGGATGGTTTGCTGATATTGATTGATCATCACATAATTTGACTTAATTATACTTGGCTTATCTTAATTAATAAGGGTCATACATTAACCATGTATTGCATTTCTTATTCCGGCCATCACTTCAAGCAAAGGTAAAGAGAGGCCATGTGAAGGTTGTTTATATACATTGAATTAAAGTGTTTAGTACGGTGCACTCACATAACATGACCTTATCTTAGCTCACGGGCTTACTAGGCACTGGAGACGCTAACCATTTGGTTGAAGGTCGAGTTTAGAGACCTCTGCTATAGGGTGTGAGTGTGGACTGTGGGGGCCACCTCACTGCTAGACTTGGGATTTTGGTGTACTAATAGATTTCTTAGAAATGGAAATGTATCTTGCAAAATACGAAACCTAAGTTTATGTTTAAAAACCCAGGTGCTAAAGCCTGGTTCTGATTGGTGCCGATGTATCTCCAACCTTTATCTCGAAGGGCGTTAAAATCCGATATTATATGCAACATCGGTTAACTGCATATATTGTTTGGCATGTTGCGTGTACATGCATTCATATGGTTGTAATA
The DNA here is from genome assembly GCA_024138015.1 of Lumnitzera littorea. Lineage (NCBI taxonomy): Eukaryota > Viridiplantae > Streptophyta > Magnoliopsida > Myrtales > Combretaceae > Lumnitzera > Lumnitzera littorea. Next base: position 74,906,127 of record JAMXBB010000004.1, on the reverse strand, counting down.
ATTTATTTGATAACTTGCTTACCAGTATAGTATGGGGGATAACTCATTAAGCTCTTGTAGCTTACTCCCCAATAGTTTTGCTTTTGCAGGTTGATAGATAATTAGATGTAGGTTAAGAGTCGAGCGTTGAGTGTAAGTATTGGAATGTTTTAGAGGTTAGAATCAGTGGAAGATTGTATAGCTCATTTGAGACTTTAAATGTAACTACCACTTATATATTTAGATTTTAGTAACTTCGATAAGTTTGAATTTTAAGTTTATGCTATTTGATCTTATCATTTGGTAAGAGATATCAATTCTCTACGGTTCTGAGGAACTATAGGATATCGGACATTTATAGTGATTTATATTTGTATTTTACAATAAATTAATTACTTAAAAATTAGTAATCTTAGTGATTTATCATTTAGAGTCTTACAATCTCTTACTTGTAAGGCAATTTCTCTATCATGGGTGTACACATGATATGGAAATTTTCAGGTAATCTTACTAGGCCTCCTTTAGGGTCCTGACATGAAGCATCATTGGTTTTGGAGCAGTGCACTAGGTATGCCATCTTACTAAATCTATCCACAATGAACATCATAGAATCTTTGCATTAGGTAGTTTGTGGCAATCTGAGAACAAAGTCTATGGTTAACTCAGTTCAAGGTCTGGTCAAGATAGACAAAGGCATTGCTTTCCCTTGTTCGGCTTGGCATTTGGCCTTTTTGTAAGTAGCACAAGCCTTAACAATCTAATGTACATCTTAACTCATCTTAGGCCAAAAGAACCTTTCACTTAATAGCTCATGTGTCCTCTTTTCTCCAAAATTGCCAGAGAGCCCTCTACCATGAGCTTCCTTTACTAACAGCTCTTGTACAAAATAGGTCGACATACGTAGCTTGTTGCTTTGGAACAGATAACCATCTTCTATATGGTAGTCATCTACCGTTCTTCCCTCTACACATCGTCTAAGTATAGGACTAAAATTGGGGTCTTAAAGGATACTACTCGTTAATGTTCACAAATTCCAAGAGCCTTATCTGTAGCTCAATTAAAAGAACATGCTAGCTTGATAAGGCATTGACAACCGCATTGGCCTTGCCTTATTTGTAGTTGATCACAAAGTTGAATCCTTTTAGGAATTCAATCCATTGCCTTGCCTCTTTGATAATTTAGCCTGACTTTTGAGGTGCCTTAAGGATTCATGATTTGTATAAATGACAAATTCTCTCGGCAATAGGTAGTGCTGCCATACTTGGAGCATTTGGATAAGGGTTAGGAGTTCTTTGTTGTACATTGAGTAGTTCAATTGAGATCCTCTTAGTTTCTTGCTATGGTAAGCAATTGGTTGGCCTTCTTACATTAAGACAGCACCTATCTTAATGCATGACACATCACATTTGAGCTAAAAAATTTTCTCGAAGTTAGGTAAAGCTAATACTGGTGCTGAAGTCAATCTTATCTTCACTTCAACAAAACTTCTCTCCTCTTTCTAGCCCCACTTGAATTCAATATTACTCTTTGTCAACTTAATAAGGGGTGCAACGATGGTATTGAAACTTCTAATGAATCTTTGGTAAAAAGATGCCAGTTCATGGAAACTTCTCACCTTGGCATAAGTGGTTGGCGTAGGCCATTTGACAATAGCTTAGATCTTCTCATCATCGACTTGCTAGCCTTCTCTACTAACTACTTATCTTAGAAAGACCACTTCCTCTTAGTAGAAACAACACTTTTTCAAATTGCCGAATAATCTCTTGGCATAGAGCACATCAAACACTAGATGGAGATGCTTAGAGTGGCTTAGTAGGTCGACACTATATATAAGGATGTCGTCAAAGTATACTACGATACATTTCTCAATCAAATTTCTCAATACATGGTTTATCAATCTCATGAAGATGCTTGAGGCATTTCATAAGCTAAAGGGCATTACCATCCACTTGTAAAGACCATACCGAGTCTTAAATGCAGTTTTCTACTCATCTCTCAGCCTTATCTGAATTTGATGGTAACCGGACTTCACATCAAATTTTATCGAAAACCCTAGCTCCATTCAGTTTGTCTAACATACCATCTAACCTGAGGATAGGATACCAGTGCATGATCATGATCTTGTTTATGGCTCTACCATCTACATACATACATACACCAGGTACCATCCTTTTTCGACATAAGGAGTGTCGGCATAGCACATGGGTTGAGACTTTCCCTTGCATATCCCTTTTCTAATAGCTTATTGACTTGCCTTTGGAGCTTTGTGGCTTGTTCGAGATTCATCTGATAAGTTGGCTTGTTTGGCATGGTAATGCTAGGTATTAAGTCAATGCAATGTTTAATGCCTCAGAAGTAGGGTAATCCATTAGGCAATTGTTTGGAAAATAGATTGACATACTCATCCAATAACTCCTTAACCTCTAAGGGTAGCTCAATCTACTCCATCAACTTTAGTAGTTGTTTGATCAATAGAAAGGTCGACATGTTGGCCTTAATAGCTTCTTAGAGCTCAGCTCTACTTAGAATCAAGGCCTTCTTAGACCATTGAGCAAGTTTAGCTTACAACTTGCTAACTTGACTCGGTATCATAGGGTTTAAAGTAATCTTTCTACCATCTTTCTCAAACACGTGTTCCTAAAACCCATCATGCATAACCCTTCGGTCAAAAAGCCAAGGTTTGCCCAATAATACATGAGACGCATACATGAGCAACATATCACAAAGAACTTCATCATAGTAATTTCTAATAGAGAATTGCAGTAGTACTTGTTGTATACTTTGATGGCATTTTGGTTTATTGTATTGACTTGTTCACTCATGTCAAGCATTGGAGGTTAACCTTCAATAGTCTATGAGCTAAACGATTGTTTGGTAATTTGAAGAAGCGTACATTTTTTCAATGTTAGGAAGTGTTCCTTGGATATGTGGTGTTTAGTGGTAGAATATAAGTCGATGGTGAGAAGGTCCAAGTTATTACTAATTGATTGACCTTACAAAATATCTTAGAAGTGCGGAGCTTCCCTCATCCAACTTTGTTTTATAGGAGGTTTATCCTTAACTTTAGTACTGTTGCAACACCCCTTGTTGAGTTGACCATAAGGAACATTGAATTCTAGTAGACTTAGAGAGCTTGTAGAAGTTCTAAGGAGATTAAGGAAAAGTTGACAACAGCCCTATTGTTAGCCTTACTTGACTTTGACAAGGCATTTGAGTTGGAATGTTGATGCTTCAAGGATAGGGATTGGAGCAGTAATATGTAGAAGTAATGAACTATTGCTTTTTTCAATGAGAAACTTTATGGAGCTGCACTCAACTATTTAGTGTATGACAAAAACTTTTATGATCTAATTTGTGTTCTCATAGTATGGTAGCATTATCTTTTGCTTTGAGAGTTTGTGATTTATATTGACCACGAATCCCTTAAGTACTTGCTGGGCTAGTAAAAAATGTCATGTTGGCAAAGCTCAATGGGTAGAGTTCTTGGAGACCTTCTCGTATGTAATCAAGTACATGAAAAGAAATATGAACCAAGCAACTAATACCCTATCAAGAAAACATGTAGTGATCATAACGATGCCAGTTAAAGTTCTTAGTCTTGGAATGATTCCTGAGTAGTACAGGAAAGATGAATATTTTGGGTTTGTTGTGACCAAATGTAGATCAAGAATAATGGTTAATGGATTCTATAAGGATCTAAGATACTTGTTCAAGAAAGGCTAATTGTGCATACCAAATGGCTTAGTAAGACAGTTAATCGTTTGAGAGGCATATGATGAAGGTTTAGATAGTCATTTTATGATAAGCTTAGGAGCTCGATTAATTATGATGGCTTATTGCAGGAAGTAGTAATAGTAGGTCCTTCAAGTTAACAAAGAAAGAGGAAATGGATAGGTTGGTAAACACAATAGTTTTCTTGAATCTACTCATAAGATATAACACACCAATGAACACTACACAAGTTAGTATTTCACTTGATATAATGCACAAGCTAATTCTAAGGTCCATTCGCCATAATCTCGAGCTATTAGGCAATATTAGATAAGAGTGTGAGAGAAAGATGTACTCAGAGAAGGATGTCTCGTAAGAATGGGAATATTCATTTATTATAATGTGTAATAATCTTTGTGGATAGAGTAAAAATGACTATTTATAGTAAGTCATTTAGGGCAAAAATATAATAAAGGAAATTACAAAGGGGTAATGTATGAAGAAGATTCCTAGTACCAAAAAAGGGGGGCAAATATGACAAAAGCCAAAAAGGAATATAGTACATATGTTAGAAAAGTAGGGGATAGGTGCTTATCTGACAATGGGTTCATGTTTTGGGATCTTAAGCCATTATGGCTGAACTAAGCTAATGTTAGAGCTGTTGTTGTTGAGCTATACTGAAAGTTACTAAGGTGATTGGGTGAAGTTGCAACCTGGTAAGATGGAAAAGGAGAGCTTAGCGTATAGGGACCTTTGACTCGGTACTTGGTAGGTCGACCTTGGTACTTGGCAGGTTGGCTTTAGCATTCAGTAGATTGGCAACTGGATAGGAATTTGAGCAGAGCAGAGTGTATTCGAGATGGGGCTTTGTGGAGTTCTTCCATAACTCTTTATTGTATTGGAGCTCATCCTTTGCAGGCTAAGTAGATAAGATCATTTTTGTGAGAGATTGTAAGCCTTAGAGGTAAGCGTGGGTATGGGGTCCAGAGGTTGGCACTCCATCAACTCCTTAAGGTTGTTGAAGATTTGCCCTCAAATCTTGATCTCCTTCTTCTTTTAGCACATAGGGTGTTAGGTTGGAGATGTTGAAAGTTGGAGACATTTCGTATCCTTCGGGTAGTTCTAGCTCATAGGCATTATCATTGATCCATCGAAGGATCTTGAAAGGGCCATTTGACTTAGGAGACAACTTGTTTACTATCTTCCTTAGGAACTACTTCTTGCAGAGGTGGATCCATATAAGGTCTCTTAGGCTATAAATAATTTGTCTTCTACCTCAGCTTCCTTACTCTCTTTGTCGGGCCACTATCTTAGTTAATTGCTTGGTAACCTTTTGATGTAGTTTTTGAAACTCTTTGGTATGCTGCAGACCTGAATGACTTTCTCCTTGAAAGGTCGAGCTGTAATCATGTCCAATGGTAAGTTCGGATTAAGTCCGTAGATGACCTCGAAAGGCGACTTTCTAGTTAAGCTATGGGAAGAGCGGTTGTAAGCAAAATTGATGATAGGCAGGCACAAATCCTAATCATGCAGATTTATGAAGGTTGCCTACTATTTTGTTCAAAACCTTTGTTTGGTCGTCTGTCTATAGATGGCAAGAAGTACTGATCATGAGCTTAGTGCTAAGTTTCTTCCGTAGTGTTTGCTAAAAGAAGCTTGTGAACTTTAAGTCATGATCTAAGACAATACTCTTGGAATGCCATTCAATCACATAATTTCCTTCAAAAAGAGGCTAGCAAAAAATGAGGCATTAGTGGTTTTATGGCAAGAGATGAAGTGGCTCATTTTGTTGAATTGATCAACTATTACCTTAATGGAGTCATGTTTTTGAGGTGTTTTGGGTAGGTCGAGCATGACATTTATGCTTAGATTGGTCCATGGCTGTTCAGGTATGAGTAAAGGTGTATATTCTCCATATGAAATATTCTTTAAAAAACTTGATAGTTCTTTTCTTGCCAAAATGGTTGGCTAAGCCCCCTACATGGGCTTCTTAAATAAGTAATTCCTTAGCAAAACTACTTGGCATACAGACTTGCTTTCCCTTCATAAAATATCCTTAGCTCAAATAGTATCCATCTACTACTCCTCTAATGTTGCACTGAGCTACTAAGGGTCCAAAGTACGGATCGTGTTTATATTAATCAGGTAGGGTACTAAATCCAAGTATCATAGCTTGTAATGTTGTGATAAGAACATGTTGATGAGAAAGGGCATCGACCACAGTGTTAGAATTTTCCTTTTTGTACTTGATGATGCAGCAAAAGGTTTCTAGGTACTTAACCTACTTGGCATGGCATGGGGACAGTTTTTGTTGTCCTCTAAGATGCTTAAGAGATTTATGGTTTCTGTAGATAATGAACTCTCTCGATAGTAGGTAATGTTACTAGTTCTAAAGTGCTCGAACAAGGACATAGAATTCTTTGTCATATGTTAAGTAATTCAGTGTGTCACCTCTGAACTTCTCACTAAAATATGCAGCTGGTTAGCACTCTTGCAAGAGAACAGCTCTAATACCGACTTTGGATGCGTCACATTCTAGCTCAAATACCTTACTAAAGTTAGGTAGCACTAGCACTAGGGTAGAAGTTAACTTGGATTTAATCTCTTCAAAACTCTTTTGAGCTTTCACGGACTAATTGAATTCAAAGTTATTCTTAGTCAGCTTGGTTAGTGGGGCAATTATGGAACTAAAATTCCGAATGAATATTCGGTCAAATGAAGCTAGACCATGAAAACTCCTAACTTTGGTAACATTGGTCAGTGTTAGCCATTCGAGAATAGCTTGGATCTTTTCATCACCAACTTTGATTCCTCTTATAGAGACAACATATATGAGGAATACTATCTCACTTTGATAGAATACACATTTCTTTAAATTGATGATTAGTCATTTACCTCAAAGGATATCAAATATCGACTTCAAGTTTTTGACATGAGAGTTGACGTTAGCACTATACATTAAAATGTTGTCAAAATAAACCACAACATACTTTTCTATCAAGGATCTCAAAACATGATTCATAAGTCGTATAAAGGTACTCAACGTGTTTGTAAGCTCGAACAGCATCGCTAACCACTTGAATAAACTGTCCTTCATTTTGAAAGTAGTCCACTCATGTCCCAATCTCACTTGGATCTGGTGGTAGCTACTCTTCTAATCAACCTTCAAAAATATTCATGCACCATGCAACTCATCGAGCATATCATCCAATCATAGGATCAGATATCATTACTTGATAGTGATCTTGTTGATAACTTGGGTATTAATGCACATTCTTCATGAGCCATCCTTCTTCAGCACTAGGATAGCGGCATAGCATAGGGGCTCATGCTTTCTCAGACATACCTGTGCTTGATTAACTTGTCAACTTGTTTCTTCAGTTAGGCTACTTGCTCAAGATTGAGCCTATTTGTAGATTGGTTAGGAAGGGTAGCTCCATTGATGATCACAGCGCATATGTTGCCATTTACTCGGTAACTCATATAAAAGAGGTTCTCTCTCTATTCATTCAAATTGACAGTAAAGGTATTGAGTGATCGTCACACAACTAAGTAGTTTCTCTTAGTTTAGGCTAGATTTAGGCATCAAAATCTTCTTAAAACTCATCTAATAAATGATTAACATCCACCTCTTTTTCCTCTCCTTCATTAGTACTCTCCACTTCAAATTAGGGCATCTCTCCTTTAACGGTCATGACGCATCGGTTCGGATATTGACTAACTATGTATCCAAAACCATGGCAGTTGAAACATTTTATCTCTATGGTCTTCTTACCAGAGCTCTGACTTTGATCCTTTTTGACCTCGATCCTTTCTGATGTCAAGCTCCTTGGCCTTAGTCTTTCTTCGGTCATCATCAGGTTTGCTTAGCATTTGACTTCAACGATCGACCTTGGAATGGTATTGAGCTTTGTCATATCCAGATCGGCTTGGCACACTAGTTTTGCTCGATAAGTCGGGTTGGCTGCTTTGTGCTTGACTGAGCTGATTTTTTCTTTATCCTTGAACCCTTTGTGACACTTGGATGATCTCATCCAGATTTCCTAGCCTTTGCACCTCTACTACATTACCAATTTTGGATCATAGTCTAGAAATGAACTTGGCTATTGTTCATGCTTTTGGCTCATTACCATCACCGCGGATCATCAGTAGTTGGAACTCTTAAACATACTCATCCATAGATCGGCTGCCTTGCTTGAGTTCCTGAAGACATTGGAAAGTGTCTTGCTCATAATGTTTCAGCACAAATCTACTCCTCAAAACTCTCTTCATCTCATTCTAGGTTTGAATTTCATGTTAGGCTTGTTGACGCATTCTACAATTTCTCCCACCACATTGCTGCTTACACAGAAAATTCTAAAGTAGCTACTCGAATACGCACCAAGTCTTTGTAATCATAGAAGTCAAATATCTTTTCAATTTTCTCCACCCAATCTAGGTAGCACTACCAAACCCATTAAAGCTTGGAATATGCACTTTAAGATGTTCGGTTCCTCTAGGAGCATGGAGCTCATGTTATTTGAATTCGTCATACGACTTTTCCTCCTCCCCATACACTTTAACTTCATTAACTTAAGTCTCCTTCTCACTATCCTCTCAACATGTTGGGTTGGAGCTAGGTTCATATTAACAACTCCTAGTACTCTATGCTTAGCTACTTGTCTTCTCGGCTTCTCTCTTACATCTCAGCCTCGTTCATCAACTCTCTCTTAATGCTTAGTCTCTATTACCCTCTATAGAAATATAGCCAGGTTGGCTATAATAGTAGTAAGCTCTTGCAATTGCTTGTTAGTAGTTTGTGGTGTTTGTTAGGTAATATAGTTACAACCATAAGCATCACTCTTAACATCATTAATCTCTCCTTGATCACAGGGTTTTACATTCTTATAGTAAAGCTCAACAAGTGCTTTCGTCAATATAACAACCTACTCACTCTACTAAATAGTATGTAATATAGTATTTCAAAGACTTGCTCTATTTTTGAAATGGAAAAATAGAGCATAACAAAGTACTAGGACTAAATAGCTACTACAATACTTAGCTAATGGTCGTAACCTTAAGCTCTAATACTAGCGTTATATCATGTGCTTAGGAGCTTGGTTAATCACTGTGGCTTATTGTAAGAAGTAGTAACAATAGGTCCTTCAAGGTACTGAAGAAAGAGGAAATGGATAGGTTGGGAAATATAGTAGTTTTTATGAAGTTGCTCGTAAGATATGGCACACTAATGAACACTTGATTCTTTGCCTCTTTAGCGATTTGAAAGTAGTATAAGGGGAAGTTATGATCTTAAAGAAATAGAAGGAAATTTGAAAATGAGATCAGATTGGAAGACTCACAGCATTCTTTTCCTCAAGCAAAGCCTCCATAATCATTAGGAGTTGTTGAGAGTTCTGAAGAATCTATAGAAGGACTGAAAATAGACAATAAGCTTAATAAGGTTAAAGTTACAGAAACGAGAAGACTTACATCATAACAACTTAAAGCAGTAAGGCACAGTAAGCTATTTGACCCTGAAATCTGGTAGAGATTAACTGCATTGGTCAAAGGTTGCACGTCATTGGGTAGACGAATCCCTTTGAGCAACTCTTGGGCTACCCCACCATTCCCTAACACTAAGTCAACTGTATTAACATTTCAGGTTGGAAAAAATTGTAGTACCTCAGTATTTTTCCTCTAACATGGAGTGATTGAGCTCAGAATCTTGAAAGAAGACTCCCTCCCCTTACTAGGATTGTTAGAGTTACCCCCTGCCTTGAGCTTATTGTCCCTTAGTGTTTTTCCCTTTGCAGGGTCCCTCTCCAAAGGAGGATAGTCCTGAACATTAGGACACTTCCTTGGTTTGGTAACCTCAATGACCTATCTCTTTATGTGAACTTTGGGTTGTTGTAGATCTTTGGTAGTTTTGGCTTACTGACCATCCTTTTCCTTAGCACAATAAAAGTAGTAGGTTTAGCTAATGGTTTTATTGAGGCCTTTGGTGGTATCTCAACTTGAGACTTAGATAGTTGTTTATTTGGGATTTTCTTAGAGGAGGTTTTCTTTAGATCATCCTTTCACTTTGATCCATTGGCCTTCAATTCGACGAATAAATCTTTGGCATTGTAGTCCTTGAGAGTCATAATTGTAATAAGGAACTTAAGAGATTCGGTTAAGAAAGCAAGAAAATGGGAATAAAATAACTTACGAAGGTATGCAAAGTATGGGTAAGGAAGACCATCTTACTCCCAAGTAGACACGAAGATTCCTCCTCTTACGAGCCCCTTTGATGCATACCGTAACCAAGAATAGATAAGGCTGGTTGTTGAATGGATCCAAGCTTATTGAAAGCTTAAAAAAGGGTGAAGGGAAAATGAACAAAAGAGTGAATAAAGACTAAGCAAAACCCACGAGCATCTCTAAAGGATATGACGTACCAATTGAACTTCCGAGGACTTATGGCATAACTCGATATGACGCACGAGATGGTCTGGTGAGGTTAATTGTTACCTAGCCTTGCTTAAGGGATAGGTTAAGAGTGAAATGAGGGTAAACAAACAGTGTTTATGAAAGGAAGAATATTCAATTGTATTGATTGTAATCTCATTCTGGTTATAAGTACAGGGTATTTATACTAGATAAGTTAGGGCAAGTTACCTAAAAGGGGAAAAGAAAAAAAAGGGTATTTCCCAAAGAAGTAATATATAAAGAATACAAGGGTAAAAATGAATATTTAAGAAAACAATAATTAGTGTAATAGATTTTACACGTGGTCCTCTACACTTAGCAAAGATGTATTGGTGAGGCCGTTGGAGGATTTAGACACAAGAGCACGATCAGATTACTTGTAAGAGTAGGGGTAGCTAAGGATCAGTTTGGGGTATCTTTCGGTCTCTCGGTAAAGGTGAGGCTAAGCAAATGGTCGGCTTAGACATGAGTAATTGCGTGATGTTTGCTGGATGTCTCGGCATTCATCAATTTAGCATACAATCTCCGAGAGATAGGCAGTGATGCGGCTTAGCATGTAGAGTGACTCGGTAAAGAGATACTCGGCTTTGGCAGAAGTCGATTAAAGTAGGAGGATTCACCTTATTAACCCCTCTAGTCCTTGATCTCAGTTGCGAGTCAAAGGCCTAATAGCCTAATTTCTGTTATTCCCTCTAGGTTGATTTGGATTTGGAATCAAATTCGAATGGTCTTTGATTAGCTCTCCGTCAGGGTGATATGGACTGAAGTCGGCAATGTTAAAGGCGTTGTCATTGATCTTCTAGAGGATTCTAAAAGGTTCGTTAGCTCTTGCAGATAGCTTGTTCCTCCTCTTGCTTGAAAACTTTTCCTTACTAAGGTACAACTACACCAAGTATCTTGGCTAGAATTGTTTAGCTGTCTTACCTTTGGCCTTCTCTCGCATTCTTTTGGTAACTTAGTTTATCTGCCGAGTAACTTTGTCGTAGATGTATTGAAGAGATTATGCTCGAGCTCTCATGTTAGGGTCTTCTTGCTCGGATTTAGATATAGGGGTGTGATCGAAGGGCAACTTAGGATTGAAACCATAGGTAACCTCAAAGGGGGTCTACTTGCTAGTGTCATGTATTGTTTGGTTTGTAAGAAAATTTAACCACTAGTAAGCAGACGTCTTAATCAGCCAAGTTCTTACCCATTGTAGCTTAGAGTAGCTATCCCAAAGTGCGATTGATTAACTCTATTTGGCTATCCATTTGGGAGTGATGGGAAGTACTAAATAGCAGTTTGGTCCCCATCTATCGCCACCAAGTTCTCCAGAAATGGCTTAAGAACTTTGGATCTCTATTTGACACTATGCTTCTTGGCACGCTGTGTAACCTAACAATTTCCTACAAGAAAAGAGAAGCAATAGCTGAAACATCATTAGTTTTAGAGTAGGGTATGAAGTGTGCCATCTTACTGAACCTATCCATGATAACCATTACAAAATCTTTGCCTCGCATAGTTCATGATAATCCGAAGACAAAGTCCATGTTTAACTTAGCCCATAGTCTTGTCGGAATAGGCAAAGGCATTGATTTCTCTTGCATGGCTTTGGCATTTAGCTCTCTTACACATGGTACAGTCTTCTATTACTTGGTGCACATCATGCCTCATTCTCAGCTAAAAGAAATGACCATTCAATAGTTCATAGGTCCTTCTCTCCCTAAAATACCTGAAGAGTTCTCCATTGTAGGCTTTCCTGATAAGTAATTCTTGTAGAGAGTAGGTCGGTACGTACAATTTCCCCCCTTAGAACAAGTATCCATCTTCTATATGATACCCACCATTATCCTTCCATCGACACATCAAACAAATATGGGTCCAAAGTGTGGATTCCTTAAAGTACTGCTCTTTAATGCTCATAAACCCAAATAATTTGGCTTGTAGTTCATTTAGGAGTGCATGCCTCCTCGAAAGAGCATCTGCAACCAGGTTTCTCTTTTCGTGTTTGACTTACCTCGCTTGCCGCTTCAACAACTTTGTCTAACTTCGGAGATACATTAGAGACTCATGGTCAGTATAGATGACAACTTCTTTCGACGACAGATAATGTTGCTATACTTGCAATGCTCGAATTAGTGCTAAGAGTTCTTTGTCATACATAAGTAGTTTAGTTGAGGTCCCCTGAGCTTCTTACTGTAGTAGGCAATTAGTCAACCTTCTTACATTAGGACAACGCTTATCTCAATGCTTGATGTGTTGCACTCCAGCTTAAATGTTTTCTCGAAGTCAGGTAGAACTAGTACAGGGACGGAGGTAAACCTTTCCTTTATCTCGGCAAAACTTCTTCCCTCCTTTTCTCCCCATCGGAAGTCGATGTTCTTCTTTATCAGTTCGGTAAGGGGTGCGGTGAAGGTATTGAAATTCCTGATGAATCTTTTATAGAAGAAAGCCAGTCTATGGAAACTTCTCACTTTAGCACAAGTAGTAGGAGTTAGCTACTCGACAATTGCTCGAATCTTCTCGTTGTCCACTCTTAAGCCTCCTTTACTTACTAGATAGCCCAAGAATACCACTTCCTCCTGGAAAAAGCAACATTTCTTAAGGTTGGTGAATAATCTCTCAGCACGAAGTTCATTCAGTATGGCTTAGAGATGTTCACAATGACTTGGCATGTTAGTACTATATACTAGGATGTCATCAAAGTACACCACGATACACTTCCCCATTAGATGTCCTAGTACATGGTTCATCAGTCTTATGAAAGTACTCAGGGCATTTGACAATCCAAATGGCATGACCATCTACTCATAGAGTCTATGCCGAGTTTTGAATGCAGTCTTCCACTCATCTCCTAACCTTATATGGATTTGATGGTAGCCAGATTTTAGATTAATCTTGTTGAAGATCTTAGCCCCACTCAATTTATCCATAATATATTCCAATCTTAGGATAGGATACTTGTATTTGATTGCGATCTTGTTCACAACTTAACTATCAACATACATTGCTAGGTTTCATCCTTTTTCAGCATTAGAAGTGCCAGAATAGCATAAGGATGAGGCTTGATGATAGGGATCAAGGATCGATTATATACTCCCGAGCTCAAGGGCTTTCCCAAGTGGTTTGTCGAGCTGTTCAAAGAGAGTTAAGTGTTGGGGAGCAATGCTTGCCATTGCTCGATTTACTGAGTTACTTAGCTCTCTATGTCATCTAAGTTGTTGCCAAGGTGATCGACCAGCATGTCGAGCCAAAGTCCAAGCGCCAAATCTGAATGCAGCAATCTCTACTATGTTGAGGCCGAGAAGAACTGTTGGGAGCCGACCATTCCAACCCCAATGTGAGTCGTCCCTAAACCAACCACTATCCAGTCCCTTTTGACGACGAACAAGCTTGAATTGAGGTCTAACCTTGCTTGGACTACAATATTGTCAAAATTGCAGCTAAAATGCACACGTACTGTCCTTTGTTGACATCTGTACTATCCTTTTTGACAAAGGACGTCTGCGTTCCTTCTTTTGTAAAATTTCATATTTTCCTTGTAAATTATTCTCTTTTGTTTTTAGCAAATAAGAACTATTCTTTTTGTAATTTTTATAACTTAGGATTTGCCCTAATGGGATGATATAAATATTATCATACTGTAAAAGTTAAAGAGATCAGAATATAGAGAATACACTGAATTTTTTCGTTCTCAAGCTAAGTGTCCCTCTTACTCTTAAGCTATTTTTATCTAGCCCATTTGAGTGTGGACTAGTGGCGAGTGACCTTTGGCTATACTTACGTGTCATATTAAGTGTGACCTGAGCTCGTATGAGGTGTTGGTGCATCATATCCTTTGTTGGCACACGGGAACCTCGTGCTCAACCTTCAACTATCATTTATTTTTCAAGCCATCTTGTGGTTTGGACCCACCTCTTTGGTCCTACCCCTTTAGTTATGCGTGATATTGGCTTTATATGTTCATCCACGAGTTTGTATCACTTTCCCTAACATAACCTCGTTCTAATAGTTCATTGACTTATCATTGGAGCTTAAAAGCCTATTTAGGACTCATATGATAGGTTGGCTTATTTAGCGAGCCAGTGTCGGGTATTAAGTCAATGCAGTGTTCTATGCCTCGAATAGGGGGTAATCCTTTGGGTAACTGCTCTGGGAACAAATCGGCGTACTCATCTAGCAACTCTTTTACTTCCTAGGGTAGTTTACCTTGCTCCTTTAACTCTAATAGTTGCCTAACCAACATGAAGGTTTGCATATCGGCTTGAATAGCCTCTCGGAGATCAGTTTTACTCATTATTAGAGTCTTCTTTGATCCGTGAGAAAGTTTAACTTGTAGTTTGTTCATTCACTCAGTGGCATCGAGTTCAGCGTAATCTTCTTGCTCTCCTTCTTGAACATATATGTGTTCCAGTATCTATCATGGATAACTCTTCTATCAAATAGCTACGGTCTGCCTAATAACACGTGTGAAGGGCATATGTGTAATACATCATAGAGAATCTAGTCAAAGTAATTTTTGATAGTGATTGACAATAGTACTTACAGAGTGACATGTAGTGCTCCCTTCTCACTCAACCGGTACAACTTGTACGGCTTCAAATGTGCAATAATCGACAACTTCAATTTTGTGATTAGATTGGTTGATGCCACATTAGTGTAATTACCACTATCTACAATGAGGGCATATGCCTGATCATTTACCTTATAAGTGATATGAAACGAATTCTCTCTCTACTCCTCTTCGCGTAAGGGTTCTATGTTCATTGCACATTGGACAACCAAGATCAATTGGTCCAAGTCCTTAGCAAATACATCCTCTTAAATGAGTTTGTTTTCCTAAAAACCTTCTTTCTCAGCAATGCTTTCCTCTTCCTTAGGTTCCTCATCAATACTTTCTACTTCCAGCTTCGAGATGTCTCCTTTGATGACCATAGTCCTTCAGTTTAGGCACTGAGTAGTCATATGTCCGAATCCTTGGCAGTTGAAGCACTTGATTTGGTTAGTCTTCTTACTAGATCCTTGCCCTTTCTCATAAGTTTGGGTCTGCACGTCACTGTCAGGTCGGTCCTTCTGCTCAGCTTGGACATCCACCCTTTAGATTGGCTCGATACTTGACCGAGATTGGTGACTTCCTTACCTTGGTTGGCTAGTTGGCAGTTTGATCGATACTCGGCTCCTTTTCTACTTTTCCACTCATTGGGCTATTCTAATGGCTTCATCCATTGTGGTAAATCGTTGAGTTCCACAATGTTTTGAATGTCACCTTTCATTCTAATAAGGAACCTAGAGATTGTTTGTGTTGGTGGTTCTTCCACTTTACAGTGGATCATAGGTATTTGAAATTCTTGAATATACTTGTCAACAAATTGACCTGCTTGTCACAGATCCTGAAGCTGAGTAAAAGTATCTTGTAGATAAATATCCAGCACAAATCTATTTCTGAGTATTCTCTTCATCTTAGGCTATGTATTAATCTCTTTGTATCCTTCTTATCTCCTTATAGCCTAGAAATTCTTCCACCACATGGTGGTATATCCGAAGAACTCAATAGCAGCAGTTCTCACTTTCTTGTAATCCTCATATTGGTAATAGTTAAACACATACTCCACCTTCTCCTCCTAATCTCAGTATTCATTCGCACTTCAAGATCCATTAAAGCTCGAAATCTGATGTTTCACATGGTCAGAGGTTCTAAGTGCTTGAACGCGTTCTTCTTCTTCATAATACTCTTCTGCGTCCTCTTCTCCCAGATCTCCCAAGTCAATCCTTTACCTTACTTGTCTACCTACTCTTCTACCTTGAGCTTATCGTGCTAAGTTCTGACCTCTCACAGGTCGAGTAGCTTATGGGGTATTATGTGTGGCTTTAGTAGGTTGATAAGTCAATGCATAAATAGCTCAGGTTAAATCCATTAAGAGATTGGCCACCTCATTAAGTCTCTTGTTAGTGCTCCTAAGAGTTTCTTGAGACTATCGGTCATGGTGGACAACACTACTATCGTCATTTGTAGCACCAGCATTAATGCTCCGGGTCTGACATTTTCTCTAAAAGATTCAAATCTCAAACTCTTCGATTAGGTGTTTTAGTAAATAATTCCACAAACTAGAAATTTAATAGCAAGCAACATAGAAGCTAAATGAACATAGTAACTTGCTTTGTTTCATATATGCAAAATAGAGTATAGCTAGAACTTCGAACAAACTACAACTTAAGGAAAACCTTCACTGTGATACCAAGATGATGCATACCATAACCAAAACGGACAAGGTCGGTTACTGAATGGGTCTAAGCTTACTGAAAGCTTGAAAAGGGGTGAAGGGGAAATGCATGAAAGAGTGAATAAAGAATAAGAAAAACCCACGAACAGCTTCAAAGGATATGATACACTAATGAAACTTTTGAACACTTACATCATAACTTGATATGACGTATGAGATGGTTTAGTGTGGTTACTCACCACTTAACCTTGCTTAAGGATTAGGATAAGAGTGAAATGAGGGTAAATAAACAGTGTTTATGAAAGGAAGAATATTCAGCTGCATTGATTGTAATCTCCTTTTGGTTATAAGTACAGGGTATTTATACTGGATAAGTTAGGGCAACTTGCCTAAAAAAGGAAAAGACAAAAAAAGGTATTTTCCAAAGAAGTAATGTACAAAGAATACAAGGGTAAAAATTAATATTCAAGAAAACAATAATTAGTATGATAGATTCTACACGTGATCCTGTACACGTGGTGGAGATGTATTGGTGAGGTCGTTGGAGGATTTAGACAAAAGAGTGAGATTAGATTGTTTGTCAAAGCAGGGGTAGCTAAGGATCAGTCTAGGGTATCTTTTGGCCTCTTAGCAAAGGTGGGGTCGAGCAAGTGGTCAGCTTCGACATGAGTAAGTGCGTGAGGTTTAGTAGATGTCTTAGCATTCCTCAATTTGGTACACAATCTCCGAAAGATAGGCAGTCATTTGGCTTGGCATGTAGAGTAACTTGGTGAAGAGATACTCGGCTTCTGCAGGAGTCGGCTGGAGCAAGGGGATTCGCCTTGCCAACACCTCTAGTCTTTGGGCTTAGTTGGGGGTCAAAAGCCCAGTAGCTCGATTTCTATCGCCCTCTCAACATGGTAAGATCGCAAATGGCCCATACCTTGTTCAACCTCAATTCTCCTTTTCCAGGCCATTAGTATTAACATCAAAAGTGGCACTGGCACCTTCATCTATTCAAGCTTTGTCCATTGGAAAGATTGGAATGCCCTTGGAATACTTAGAGATTATCTCATCTGCATCCTAAGGAAAGTATCTATTATTATAGGCTTGTATGACAAAATCATGATCCCTCTGATCATTGGGAAGTATATGCTTAATGTTCGATAACTCGATCAGTTGATTCTAAGCAATTGGGAAGTATAATGGAGTAGTTGACCTAACTATAACCAACCTTTGTTTTCACTTGTGGATTAAGGACTCTAATCCAACAAAAAGCTTCTGAAGAGGTGGGGGGGGGGGGGGGGGGAGGGTGGGGGGTTGCAAATGTATAACTAGCCCTCTTTCTTTTTTAAGGTAAAAAAGTACCTAAATAAAGTAATAGTGGTCCTAACCTTTAAATCTTCACATATGCACCCAAAAGCTATGAGCAGTTTATAATAGTTTGGAGTAACCATAGAAGGACATAGATAATGAAATGTAAAGTAAGACCTCTAAAATATGGTAAAGGGCAACTTCAAACAAACCTCAGTGTATTTTTTGAAAAGGCCAAACTCTTGATCACCTAATGCTGTGATTCACTCATGCGGTTGAGGTCTCTCAAATAACTAGTCTTTGGGGGGGTAGGGGTGGTGGTGCGGGCTTTGAAACTAAGTCACATAGCATTACATTCTTGTTTGCTCGTTATGTTCGCAACACCATTTAAACTCATATTATATTAGATTCTAACATATAGGGGTAGGGCAAGAGACTTACCTTCATCATTTACGGGATAATCATTGAATATAAGCTTCCTAACCTTCCATGACCTAAGAGCACGAATTCCTACTAGCTTAGTATACTTAGTCAAGTCCCATGGGTGGTTGGCAACGTCTAGATCTACTATGTTAGGGGACTCTTCTAGAGGAGGAGAATTGCCTACTTGATGTGCAATAGATAGCTCTTAGCTCCACTTTTGGGCATAAGTTGAGTCATTAAATTCAGCAAAATACATAGTTTACCATGATGAGCCAATTGCTACAAGTGATGACTAATGGAAAAAAATGTGTGTAGTGTAAATTGAAGAGGGCAGGATTTGAAGAAAATCGAAGTAGTAGGGTGAGAATCAATAAAAAGGAGAAAGAGAATGTGTAAGAAAAGGTTGAAAGTATAAAGGGATGGATTTGGTGGTAGTTTTCTAAGGATTAGAAGCCACTGCAGTTACCAATTAATGTAGTTCATCAATTTATTGCACGCAAGGCATATTAGACGGTTTGGATGAAGTTGCCCATCCCAAAGGATGCACATGAACTTTGATATGATTGTGCTAAACACGATAGCAATATGCAAAACATTGCATTTAATAGTTGAAGCTTCTCTAATAAGCTAAGTAAAAGATAACGCTTCGATAGCAATCTACTACCTTGGTAGATCGGATTTAAAGCTTGTGATTTAAACAATGGAAGTAGTAACTTAAGACTACCCTTGAAAAAGGAGAGCATGGCTAGTATTTTTGATTTTAAAAATGACATTATTACTCCTCTTGATAACTTAAGGGGCAAATGTTGATAGAGGTTTTTCCTAAAGGCAGAAACTGAACTACTTAGAGCTACTTTTGACCTAACATTCAATTGCATCTCCTCTTTACCTTACTTTCGACCTCTTATTGGTCTCATTGATCATATGAGATAGTTTGGGAAAGGTTTAACTAAGGAAGATTGGATCAACTCCTTTTATCTTGAAGCAACTATCTTTAGGTCGGATCTTGACTCGGTCAACTTTAAAGAGTTCAAATTCTAACATTAGCATAAACAATTAGCTTCCTTATCTAGATAACCACCCATTAGTTACCATGACGTCAACCACATTGCCCAAAATCAGGGATTGGTCTAAAACTTAATTTAGGGGCATGTGTTGGAATTAGAGGGAACAATTACCACATTTAAAAGGACCCTGTAGCTATAAAAGGAGGTTTGAGAGCAATAGGTAGGTTCTTTTGGATTTTTGAGAATTCTACTTGTTATTTTTCTACATCTATCATAAACTTTATCTAACCTAGGCATGAAAGTGGCAATGTTGGTGTTATCTCAGCACCCTTTAGCCTAATTCCTCCTTGTTTTGTAGAGTGCTTATAAGTCTAGTGTTCAAGGTATCATCTTGCCAAAATCTAATACCAATAGGAATTTACTACTGTTTACGTCGTTTGCATGCATAGGATGTGTCTCTTGAGTATCTATATTAGACTGGGGCTACATTATTTGATTTGCTTCCAATTGCATGATCAGTGCACCATCCCTTGAGAAGGTATTGGAGTAGGTCATGTACATAGGGACAGGAGTAGAATCGACCTATGTAACCCCCTCACTTATGTCTACATCATGATCTCCAAGTTGCCTCTTAAATGGAGTAGTAGGAGTCTAAATTTGATTCTTTGAGGCCTCTTCAGATGGTATGTGAAACTAGAAATGAGGTGCTATAGGAGATGTGAGGGGTAAGTAGTGCTAAGGGAATAGATCGTCTCGAGTCTCCTCTGCCTCGTCTACATCCTCGCCCTTGACTTCACCTTCTATGTTATGTCTTGTTTGGGTAGGAGTCCTCATGCTTGATATCCAAACTTGGCACTGGTGGATTGCCTAAATGAATTCTCCTAAGCTATTGGATGGTGCCATTTACCCTTGACTACTTAATTATAGTATCATTGTATGACATTTAAGGTAGCCTATGTATGAAATCCGCTTGCAAGTCACAAATAATGGTATGATTAGCATATAATGACACAAATGAAGAAGTAACAACAACGAATACACTGGATGCATATCTTGTATACCTATGAGGCTTCCAATTTAACAATATATTGGCGGGCAAGCTGTTAGTACCAAGGCAGATAATTTGGAACTACATCTTGTGGTGGTCATATTTGAATAATCTTGTTACAATGGTTTGCCTATTGTTCCAACCAAGTTGCATGCATAGTAGTGATAGGAATCCAACAATTAGACCATTAACCTAAGCCTAAGCTAGAGGTCTTGAGGGACTAATGAAGCGGATTCTATTGTTCCAAGCAACTCCTGCCAAGGCTGAGTGGATCCTTACTGCCGACTAACTCTACATATTGAGTTGAGTAACTTTTTATCTATCAGTAATCAAGTGTCGACTAGAAATGTGCTTCATTGATAGCTCGATCCTCCCATACATCTGCTCGACCATGACTATGCTAACCAATTGCTTGGCAACACTAGTGCTAAGAACCCTAGAGCACTTCTATGCTCACATCTTCTTAGAAGGACCTTGAGGTCTACTTGACCCCTTTACTCAATAATCCATATCCTGATTGTATTACTCATCTTTTTTTTCCAGAAGTGCACTAGTAATTGATTGCCATGCATCTAATCCCATGTGAAAAAGGACACTTCTACTCTAATCATCAATTTCTTTGAATTTTCATTTGTACCATTTTATCATTCCTTATACATTAGTTGTTTAGGTAATACCCCTTTTTATCCTTTCCATTTAAGATAGGTTACCCTAAGTTTTCAGATATAAATACCCCTTATAATATTTGGCTGCTTCATGAACAATCATCTAATATTGAATATACTTCTCTATCGTTAGCTAGTATGCTTACTCACTCTTTTTCTTACTTTTATCCTAATCCTTAAACAAGCTAGATAGTGAGTGACCTCATTGAACTGCTTGTACATAATATCAAGCATGCATCACATCCTTAGAATCGTTCATGGTTTGCTCGATTATTCTGTTCTCTTGTTCCTACTTTTTGCATTTCATCACCCTTCGCTTCAAGCTTTCTGCAAGCTTAGATTCACCCCAATATTGTTACCCTTGTCTATTCTTGGCGTGGTGTATCATCTTGGTATCAGAGTGGAGGTTCGTTTGGGTAAGTTGTGTTTGAGCATTCTTGTGAGTAATGTTTGTGTGGTAGTGTATTGTAGTTGCATAGAGGTTAGTTGTGAGTGTTTGAGTAAGTAGAAGGTGTAGTAGTTTGCTGTTGTCTTATACTTTGTTTCGAGCATACTAAACTAGAGCAAATTTCCAACTAAGTCTATTCTTCTTTAGAGTAATTGGTGTATTCACAGTTAATTTGAATTGCTGTGTGTGGGTAAGTGTATGCGTGAATTGTTTGGCTTAAGAGGACAGTATCTTTTGTTTCGTGGATTCTAAGTTTGTTATTAAGCTTTTTTGAGAGTATGATAGATCCATGTATCAACATTGGTATTGGAGATGACAATAGTAGCGTTGTCTACGATAGGTGACTATCCTAAAACACCCGTGGAAGTACAGATGAGCAAATTGATGTGATGGCTAACCTTATAGTTGATTTGACTAGAGCTATTCATGCATTGGCCTTTCAGCTAGCTAAGGTTATACCGAATACTCCCCCAGTTGCATGACTTGCGAGATGATAGATCCCAACTCAACAAGATCGAGGTGGAGGAGGAGGAGGACATGTATAAAGAAGAATTGACTTAGGTAATTTAGATAAATAAGGATAAGAATAATACAATAAGGAGGAGGAGTGAGCTCGAACACACCGAACTGCCAACCATGTAAGCTTCAGATTCTAAGCTTGAATGGCTTTGGAAATGTTGATGACTTTGTAGACAGGGAAGAGAACATAGAGTGTGTTTCAATTATTATCAGTATGAGGATCATGAGAAAGAGAGGACTATTGTTGTAGAGTTCTTAGGTTATGCTGCGATGTGTAGTGAAAGAACATCCAAATTATGAGGAGAAGAGAAGGATATAAGGAAGTAGGCTTCAAGAGCAGAGACAAGAAAGCCGAACTGCTGATGAATATGTTCAGGTGTTCCAAATACTTATGATTCTATGTGAAGTAGATGAATCATTAGCTTGAATAGTATCTAGATTTTTCATTGGATTGAGAGGTGATATCTGAGATGTTGTGGAGCTTCAACAATTTACTACATTGGACGAGCCCATAAGAATACCCTAATGAATAGAAAGATAGAGGAAGAACATGTCGAGTTGACTTCCAATGAGCTGACATGTACAATCAAGCCAACTTACTCAAGGAAGTTATCGAGCTCAGCAAAGTACTAAGCTTAGTAGGAGAACAAATGTTAGAGCTGAATAGAAGGGGCATCGAGAAATTATGAGATGGACAAAGATTTGGGAGGAAGATATGCTAGATCAAGTGCTTTAAGTGCCAAGGGTTTGGACACATGGCTGCCTAATGTCCAGACAGAAGAACTATGATTATCAAAGGAGATGCCTTAGATATTGAAGTAGACAACACAAATGAGGAAGCAAAGGAGGGAAGAGAAGTGGAGGAAGAGGTTAAGGTTAATGATGAATTGGTTAAGGAAGATGTGTTTGCTGAGGATTTGGACAAACTAACTTTGGTTGTCCAATGTACAATAAATATAAAACCCTCTATTGAGGAGGAGTAGAGAGAGGACTATTGATAGTTGGATTTCACTCTAAAAATATCATTTGACCATTTGACTATCGAGAAGACAAATAATACTGCTCCCGGATAATTCCAACTTAGACTCAATCCACTTAATGGACTTTAAAGCCTAGCTTGATAATATGTCTGGTTTAAACTTAGGAAAGTGGCATGAACGGTTATGATCTAGTATGATCTCATTACACAACCGCTCATTACTCCTATATTTTAGTGATGTGCTAGATTATAAGATCTCTATGTGGCCTACAACCAATTATTAACTGTTGTTTCATATAATTGATGTTCGCCTATAAATACAGAGAGAAAGCATTGTAAGGACCCTCTTACGACCTTTAACTCCACATTCATTCACTTATTTCTCTCTCTCAAACAATTACTTGCTAAGGTATCAAAGTGGCTACATTAGACTAGTCTTGGTACCACTTAGGCTCTTGCATTTTTGTAGGAATAAAGTCCTATCCTAAAATCACCGAACAACATTTGGTGCCATCTGTTTTCCATTACTCACCTACATGGCAAAGAGAAGGATGACAAAAAGTGTAGGTGTCGGTTCTTCACCCCAACACCAAGTAGAAGGAAGTAGGCATAGTAATGAATAGCACTTGGCTAAGTTGGAGCAACTTTATCTCGACTTGGCTAAGGAAAACCAAGAACTCAACAAAAAAAAACATGATGAGATCCTTAATCTTCTCCATGAAAATGTTTACCCAAATCAAAACCAAGAAAACAACGATAATAGTGTCAAGAATAGTGGTGATTTGATCTATTCTCCTAAATTATCAAAAAAGTAGACTAAAGTAACACTCGGACCTATGGCCCCTGCTCTTAAGAAAAGTGACAAAGGAAAGCAACAACAGCAAGTTCACTATGCAAAACCCTTGCATGTTAGCACCCTTACTTTGATGAGTAAATAATTCCAAATAAAGAAGGGTCCTTTTGTCCCTGAAATTTTGGACGTAGTAATACTACGGTACATTAAGCTATTACCATTTGAGACTTATGATGGAACCAGGGATCCTAATGATCGTCTTGAATATTACTGTACCTTGGCTAAGCTTCATGACTTAAGTGATACTATGGCTTGCTAGGCTTTCCCCTCAACATTGAGGAATGTGGCTAGTACATGGTTTAAACATTTGAAG
The DNA here is from genome assembly GCA_024138015.1 of Lumnitzera littorea. NCBI lineage: Eukaryota > Viridiplantae > Streptophyta > Magnoliopsida > Myrtales > Combretaceae > Lumnitzera > Lumnitzera littorea. The sequence goes on along the minus strand of JAMXBB010000004.1, from coordinate 74,882,242 downwards.
CCGACCATAATATCATGTTTTGAAGATTTAATAGAAGTGTTTTTACAAAACTTTCTTGTAAGTAAGCTTCTTGTTAATGATTCTTCTATACTTAACACCATAAAGAAAAAATCAGATGAATCTACAAGGGACTATTTGGCCCGATTCATGGCTAAGATTGTCCAGATTCCGGAGTTAGATACGAGCATTGCTCTTAGCATAATTATTGATGGAGTTAAACCCCATGGAGATTTTTTCAAGTTTTTAGCAAAAAATAAGTCGAAAACTTTTGCTAAGTTTAAGGCTAAGGCTACATCTTAGATTTACCAGGAAGACAACATTAAAGCTTAGTAAGAGGTTGATCAGAGTAGAGAAGACCGGAAAGGCGACAACAAGAAGAGTGCAAAAGATTGACTTGGAACACATGATGATTAGTGCTTCGAAGGTATAATGCTGAGAAAACAAAGGCCATGCATCCCTACATATTCTATTCATACACCACTCAATCGTCCAATTGCAGACATATTGATGGAAGTGCATGATCAAAGGGAGGTGTTGTAATGGCTAGAAAGGATGAGAGGAAATCCTTCACAACAGAATTCTAATAAATATTCTGATTTCCATCACGATTGGGGCCATAATACTAATGAATGTGTCTTACTCAAGAATGCAATTGAGGACTGTCGAGCTTGGTTTTTCCTTTTCTGTTTTTATAAATTAGTCTTCTTTAAATCGATCAATATTAAACCTTATTAGTTTAATATTGACCCTTGACTAGGGTTTAAAGAAAACCGTTTTTTTTTTTTTTTTAATTTGAAAATTGTTTAGAGTTGCCACCCAACCGTAGTTAGGAAAAAAAGTTAAGTTATAATTGTAGACATCCTATTTTTGTCACTCTTTATTTTAATTTCAGTCTCTTTTAACTTTTGAGCTAGGTTTATAAAAAATATGAAAAAAGGGAAAAAAAATTGAATCGAAAAAATAAAAGAAAATAAAAAAACGAAAATTGAAAAAAAAAAAAATTAAGTGTCACTTAGAGTCCAGTCGAGTTGCTTAGGGTTGGATTGGATAATGGTATATGTTCAATTTAATAAATTTTGAGTCTTAAATGATCGAGCTTCATTTAGAAATATTTTTAGTCTAGTCCAATATGAGCGGATTTTTTTTTATCTAATTTATATTGGGCTAAATAGATTTAGGAATTATTAGATGGGTTATTGTGTATTTTGGGTTAAATTAAAATAGGTTGAATCGGGCCCGAGATAGAAAGCTTAAATCCATGTAGGATTTTTAGAAACTAGGTCAAATCTTCAACGAATTTAATAAATCCAAATAAAATATCATCGTATTTTATCAATCTTGGATTAGTTCGGATTGAATCTTCATCAAAAAAGATCCAAAAGATTTAGATTGATGGTCTATATATAATGGACAATGGGGGCTAAAAAGATACGTTTTTACAATTCACATTACATACATATCTCATAATCTCCTCACCATTCACATTTGTACACTCCATAATTTTCTAATTCACACACTTACCCATACACAGTCCCTTACATCACTCATACTATCATTTAGTCACTTATACATGACTATACAGCCCAACATTACACAACTAGAACATATACACACATGACTAGAACATACGTCCACTTCATGGTTAGCACAACACATGTGCGTACACTTCACACCACATGCCCACTACACTATCCATGAATAGGAATAGGACTTGAATTTGACCTATGCATAAGTGGATTTGATCTGACCGGTTAGATGGTTTTAGATTCCATTCTCTTTTGTTTTCTTTTTTATGATTATTATTATTGTAGTTATTTAGTCGTTTTAATTAGTTTAGTAACGTTAATTCTTTTAATAAATTTATTTTTACTAACTTTATACTTTAATGCAAGTACTTAGTCTTTTTTTTTTTGTTTTAGTTATTATTAGCTTTGTTAATATTTTGTAATTTTAATATGTTGTATTAATTTTTACAAAGTTGCATAATTTATATGGTTTATTTATATCAAATAAGTACTAACACTGTTTTTTCTTTTCTTTTTTTTTTTGTAGGTCTTAGCGTTAATTCTTATTAGTTGATTTTTGGCATGTCATCATTTTTTAAATAATAAAATATACTTTTGCATAGATATTGCATTTTTAAAATTATCACATTTGCATGAAAATTGTATATTTTAGCAAGTTGTCTTAAAGTTGCATTTTTAGGCTTTTAGGGATTTTTTAAGAATAAAAAAAATTATTTTGTCACTTATTTAGTTTTTATAAAATAAAAAATTTTCAATTGGTATCTTTTCCATGGTTTAAGCATCTTTCCAATGGTCTAGGTATCTTATCTATAGTTCAAATAATTTTTCCATGGTTTAGGTTTTTTTTTTTTTTTAATAGTTAGGCATCTTATCAATTGCTTAGGCATTTTTTCTATCATTCAGACATCTATTTTATGGTTAGGCATATTGTCAATGGTAATTGTATTTTTTTCATAAAATAACATGTTTTCCATTATAATTGCATATTAGCATAATTCATAAAACTTGCATCTTTTATTTAGTTATTTATTTTTTCATTGAGGTATTTTAGGATTTTTTAAAGTTTTATCGTGTAGCAGTTTTTTCCAAAAAAAAAAAAAAAAAAAATTCTAACTTGGAGTCTTTTTAAAAATTAAGTCTTTATTTTTTTTAATTGGGAATAAAAATTAGGTTTTTTTTTAAGATTTTCCTTAATAAAAATAAATTAGTTAAAAAATGTAAATTTGGCTCAATTTTTAAATAAAAAAGAATCAACCAACTAAATCTTTTCTAGAAGAATAAATACGTTGGTTTGATCCTGACTAGCGGGTATGTAGGCATTTCCGGCGCAACCTCATAAATTTTTTTTTTCTTTTTCTTGAAAATTCGTAACAAAAAATCATAAAAAATTCATTTTAGTCACTTTTTTGCACATTTGTACATATTTTGGCATTTTTAGAAAAATTATAAAAAAATAAAAGCCCATTAGTTTTTTCTTTTATCTTTACATGTTGACTTTTGTCTTAATAGGTTAGCCCTTGAATTTAGATTTTTTGTTTAAATTTTTTGAAAAATTAATTTATTTTAGAAAATCTATAGACTAGTAGCTAAATTAGGGTTTTTCCACTCGAAAACCCTAATTTGACTTTTTACCAATCTAATTAGTATGTGACTCCAAGTTATTTGTTAAAATATTTTTTTAAGAAAAATGTTTTTCCTTAATTTAATATTGAGTAATTTATATTAAGTGGGCTAGGCTAAATATAAGTTCAATGGAGGAAAACTGAAATAGGGCTTGATAATAACCAATTGGGAGGATTGATTATAACTTAGCTATTGATCTTTCAATAAAACTGATTTTGTTTATACGATTGTTGAAAACCAAATATCTAGATTCGGGGGCTAATTTTTTAAACTCTAAACTGGTACCACTTTTAATCTTTTCGAATTTAAATTTAGTTTTAATATACCCTTATAATGAAATCTATCTACATTTTAATTTTTTTTTAAAAAGAAAGCAATCAATTATTTATAGAAGATGGAAGAAGAAAAAAATTCCATATTTAAGTCGCCCCATGCGTATAGGTACCTACGTACTTGTTATTCGGAATTAGACTTTCGTAGTTTGTTTTGAAAATATTAGCTGGTTGGTTTATTTTAACTTTTAAAAAAAAGGTTGAGTTTACGTTTTTGCTTGTTTCAATTTATTTAAGAAAATTATTCTAAAGGGCCTTAATCAATGTTTATTTTTAGAAATTCTAAGTAGGATCCTAATTTTGAAAAGGGTTCATTTATTTTATTTTAAAATTTTTTTTTTCTAAGTGATTTACTTATTTTATTTCTAAAAAAAATAGAAATGGATTTTCTTTTTTCCTTCTTTTTTTTTTCTTTCCCCCTTCTTTTCTTTTTTCTTTTTCTCATTTATTATTACATTTACAAATAAATAAGTGAATAAATAAATAAAATTTAATTTAAAAAAAAAGAGGTAGTAGACCGGGTTGGCTTTAGGTTGACTTGAATAAGCTTAGATCGGCTCGGCTCAATTCAGTTCACATCAACTCGGCTTAGTTGGCTCAAGGCAGCTTGAATCAGCTCGGGTCAACTCAGTTCAGCTTGGTCAGCTTAGGTTGGCTTTGGTTAACTTTGGTTGGCTTCGGTTGGCTTGGGTTGACTTAGAAAATTAAATTTAAAGTGTCGAATCTAAGGTCCTTGGGTGTGAGGAATCCAATGGTGGTGTTGGTTTTTGTTGAAAAAACACCATAGGGGATGCTATCCTAGAAAGAGAGAGGATCCATACTAGAGAGAGGAAGCTTTGATTTTTGTTTTTCTAAAGTGTTTCGAAGCTTTGTTGTATGTTGAAAATGAAGAGCAAACCCCTATTTATAGGTATTATGGTTGAGTTAGGAATGGAAAATATTAAATGAAATATGATTTTCTTTCATGTTTGGGTTGGGCGAACTTGAACAATATGTGATGCTAAATACAAAGTTGTGTGTTGGTAAATGATGTGACAATTATGTGGCCTGTAACATAGCAATGACATAGCGATGAAGTGAGAAAAGAAAATAAAAAATGCATTTTGCACCATCCATGGATCTCACCTAGGATCTCCAAGTTATATGCAGTATCAAGTCCAAGTACTTATTCAGATGAGCTATTGGTTTTTCCTTATTCATATATGTAATTTGACATATATATTAGGTCAACCTAGGTTAGATTCAAATCTATGCTCAAGCTCGATGACCCTTTCTTTATTTTATTTAAATTAAAAAATTATATTCTACTAAACTATCTAAAAGATTTATTATTTTCTAAATCTTCTATTTTTTGTATTTTTCTAAATTTTATATTTTTGTGATTTTTTTTTCTAAATTTCTTCTTTTTTTGGCTTTTCTTAAATCTTCTATTTTTTTTTGTATTTTTCTAAATTTCTTATTTTTTTTATTTTTTCTTATTTTTCCATTTTTTTTTTTGCATTTTTCCTAATTTAAGACCCTTTACCTTATTAAAAAAAATAAAAGGGGCAAAAAATTAAGTATTTACAACTATCCTTTTTTATGGTGAAGTTTAAATAAAACTTTGCTATAAAGACAAAAAAGACTATTTTTGCCCTAGGGGTAGATTTTGTCCTAAGAAGCGCTATAGGCAGCTAGCTAGCTAGCTATCCTAGGCCTAGTCTACTGGGGATTTGGTTGAGAGAGATGTGGTGCTTTAAGACTGCAAGAGGAATTGAAGCTTGGTCATGCCTAAATGGGTAAACACTCTTTGAGGTGGCTAAGACCCTAACTTGGAATTGATTTGGGGAACTTAGTCGTACCCTCCAAGGCTCACTAAACTAGGTGGGTTTATAAAGAGTGACAAGATATCATGATAGTGCTCTGAAAGCATGCGATTTGAGAGTTTGGCTTAGGTCAAGATAGTACTCTAAGAGCATGCGATCCAATAATTTCAAAATTAGGATGGCGCTCTACGAGCATATGATTCAATGGTTTCAAGGTTAGGATGGCACTTCGAGAGCATGTGATCCAAGGGTTTTAAGGTCAGGATAGCACTCTAAGAGCATACGATCCAAGGGTTTCAAGCTTAAGATAACGCTTTGAGAGTATGCGATTTGACAATTTCCAAATCAGGATAGTGCTCCGAAAGTATGCAATTCGACAATTTCAAGGTTAGGATGGCGCTTTGAGAGCATGTGATTCAATGGTTTCAAGGTTAGGATGGCGCTTTGAGAACATGCGATCTAAGGGTTTTAAGGTCAGGATGGTGCTTCGAGAACATGCGATCCAAGGGTTTCAAGGTCAGGATAGTGCTCCAAGAGCATGCTATCTAAGGGTTTCAAGGTTAGGATAGCGCTCTAAGAGCATACGATCTAAGGGTTTCAAGCTTAGGATAGCACTCTAAGAGCATGCGATCTAAGGGTTTCAAGCTTAGGATAGCACTCTAAGAGCATGCGATCCGACGATTTCTAAGTCAGGATAGCGCTCTGAGAGCATGCGATCTGACAATTTCAAGTTCAGGATGGTGCTCTAAGAGCATGTGATCCGATGGTTTCAAGGTTAGGATGGCACTTCGAGAGCATGCGATCCAAGGGTTTCAAGGTTAGGATAGTTCTCTAAGAGCATGCGATTTAAGAGTTTCAATTTGGGTTAGGAGAGTGCTTCGAGAGCATGCGATCTGAAGGTTTCAAGCTTGGGATAGTGCTTTGAGAGCATGTGATCCAAGGGTTTAGCTTGGGATAGGATAACGCTTCAAGAGCATGCGATCGGGCGATTTCAAGGTCAAGATAATGCTTTGAGAGCATGCGATCCAATGGTTTTAAGGATAGGATGACGTTTTGAGGGCATGTAATCTGAAAGTTTCAGGATAGCACTCCAAGAGCATGTGATCCAATGGTTAGCTTATGTTAAGATAGCACTTTGAGAGCATACGATCTAAGAGTTTTAGCTTAGGTTAAGATAGTGCTCTAAGAACATGAGATCTAATGATTTCAAGGTTAGGATAGTACTCCAAGAGCATGTGATCTAAGGGTTTTAAGGTCAAGATAGCGCTCTAAGAGTAGCGATCCAACAATTTCAAGGTTAGGATAGTACTCTAAGAGCTTATGATCCAATGGTTTTAAGGTTAGGATGGTGCTTTGAGAGCATGTGATCTAAAGGTTTCAAGGTCAGGATAGAGCTCTAAGAGTTTTACCACATGGATAGTGCTTTAAAGAGCAAATAATCCATGGGGACCAAAGCAAAAGGAGTTTACATAAAAATTCTTGAAAAAGATAGATTTGTTGATTGACAATCATGAAAGACAGAGTAGACATTAGGGATGAGGTCCTTAGATAGAAAGAGAGGTGGGTGACATCAGCTATGAGGGTAATCATGTTAAAGAGGATGATTTTTTCCTCTATGGCCAACTTAAGAGCCATTTTTATGCAGGAGTAGATCCTTGAACTTTGGATGGCAGGAAGTGAGCTTGTTTGAAAACAATTGTTGCTGGGGTAATGGTTAAAGCTTACTACTAGGGTTGACTTTAGAGAAGACGACTTTCAAAAGAAATGAGGACTCTTGTCCAAAGGACTAAAATGAGAGTGAATCGAATTTATTCCAATTTTTCGACTTGCTAACAGGTTTAGATTCTCTTAGTAGTGTATAGGCTTTTCAGTGACATAATAACTTAATCTTTTAGGCTACCTTAGTCTAAGAGAACCTTTTCCTTCCTTCCTTCAAGGGCAAATAACTTTCCATGACTTTTTCAAATTTCTTCTTATAAAAGGATATCTCATTAAAGTTAGGTTTAGTTTAAAAGGACTTCCTCATACTCTCAGTTTAAACTCTTCTCTTTTGACTTCAATTCCAAAAATTATGGTCCATCTTGTAAGTAATACTCTTTTAATCAATTCGTTAGGTTTTTTTTGGTCTGTAATGTAATAAAGGCTTTTGGTCCTCGTTTCAAAATGGATATTACTGAAATGGCTTTTTATGAAAGAATTGCTCTTTAACCTAGGTTTACAAGTCAAGAACTTTATATGTAAAACTAAAATTATGCTTGCCCTAGTTTCAAATATAACTTTTACCAAGGATAAGTTATCTCTTTTAATCAGAAGGGCCTTTAAGGAAGGGTAGAATTGTGGGTGGGCCATGAGCCATGTGTCAGTTGCAATTTCTTTGGGGATCATAATTTTTGGGAGGAAAACTTTGGTATTTGCCCCATCTTGTTTCAAGCTTCATTGCTTTGATTTTGTTTATAGGGCCTTTATATGAAATGTAGGTCTTTATTCAAGATTGGGTTTTTGTGCCCCATATCCTTTTGGGCTTTAGAGCTCTAGACTTGATCACCTTGTTTGTGTAGATCTATTTCTCGAGCACCTTTTTCATTTTTCATTTCACACTTTCTCATTTTTCCTCCCTCTCTCTTTTTTTAAATTTCTTTTTTCTTTTTTATTCATTTAGGGCAAAAAATGATTATTCTTTCTTTTAGCTTACAGCTTAAAGCGTATGTGGTTTGTGTTTAGTGTTTAGAATGGATGCCTTTCTTCATCTTAGAGGAAATTAGTTATCAATGGTAACAATTGCTTTAGAATTGATGCGACTATAGCAAGAACAAATTAGTTTTAACTCGTTCTTCTGATAGATGCTCTTAACCTCCTTTTTGCCCCATTGTAGGGGTAATTCTTGATAAAGTTTAATTTTTTAGAATATCCCAATAAAAGATCCAACGGGGTTGACAAAGGATCTTGTGTTTGTGATATTGAAAAGATTTCCTAACTTCATTTTGATTTGGGTATTAAATGCAAGATGAACTTCCTTTAAGGAATGAGTCCAATATCCTCATAATGATGCCACTGGACTCTCAAAGTGTCTTAGGGTTGGTGTTTAGGATTCATCTTGCCTTTCTTCATTCTAAACCTTTTAACTAATGAGATATCTTAAAATAGGAGAAATGCAAACAAAACACTTTATTTGAATCACTTGTCTTTTATAAACATTCTGAAATTTGACCTTATCCTTAAATTGAGTTTAATTAGATTGCCCCTGCATCAATTAGGTCTTGAACTTTGTTCTTCAATTCCCAGCACTTGTTAGCAAAATGCCTTTGTTGACCCATATAATATTCACATTGTGCATTTGGATTGCATTTCCTCAGTTGTATCCTAGCATTGGGGCTTTCTATTGCAATAAACCTTCGTTTCTTAGTTGGTCAAAGACTTGAGATAAAGGGGCAGGGATCTGAGTGAACTTTCTTTTGGGTATTTTTAGGCCTTTTTTGCTTGTTGTAGTATTTATATATGCTCCTAAATCTGGTAGGGTTGGTCTTTTTCCGGTTAGCCTCCCTATTCTTATGGCTTCTTCAATTCGACTCCTAGTAAGAACAATGTTCGCAAAACTGGCCATTGTATTACCTAATAAGTGTCCATATTATGGTTCCTCTAATGAATCAATAAAGACATATATTAATTCTTTTTTAGGGAGAGGAGGAATGATTTTGGCTACCATGGCCCTCCATCTTTAAGCGTATTCCTTAAATGACTCATTTTTCTTTTTTCTCATTGTGCATAAGTCCTAAATCGAAGGAGCTGTCTCAATGTTAAATGTGTATTGCTCATGGAATGCTTGAGCGAACTTCTCCCAAGTATTGATTTGACTGAGATTGAGCTCGACATACTAGATTAATGTAGGCCTTATCAGACTATCTTGGAAAGTTTGTACCATAAGTTGATTATTTTGAACATATTTACCCATCTTGTGGACGTATAATCTAGTGTGTAGCTTTAGGCATCCGGTCTCATCGTACTTTTCAAACTCTAGTGTTTTGAATTTTTCTAGGTAGGAATTAACATCAAATGCATAAAGGTTAGTGATCTCAACCTGCTCGAATCCATCATAGCCTCCGACCATCCTCATTTTCTAAGTGATTTGTTAGGTCAACTTCCTTTCCAATTCTTTTAAACTATCCTGGTTGGCCTCAGAGTTAATTGGCCTTTTATTGATTGGGAGTGAATATGTGTTAGGCTCAAAAGTTTGGTTGACTTTTGGATAGACCCCTTTTGTTTCAAAAGACTTAATAGTTGGATTAGCCTTTGGATAGTTCTCTTCTATTTCCATGGGTAGAGTCTCAATATTCTTTCCATAGCGGGCCTCGGAGTGCTCTTTGTTTGATGTGGCTCTAAGTAAAGCAATACTGTCAGCAAGGAAACTCAACTGATTTGTGACTTTTTCCACAGCTTGCTCTAATGAACGAAACCTTACTTCTATAGGATTGGTGTCATTAAGTTTGTTGTTATTTCCACTGTTAGTCATTACTCTAGATAAGAATCCTCACTTGTTAGCAAGTTCTTCATTTTAATTTCTTTTTTTTTTTGAAAGAATACTCTTCTTTTTAAGAAAGAGAAAAAAGAACAAATAGAATATAAGGATAAGACTTATTTACAAGTTGTGAGAAAGGAGTAGAAAAACATTTCGATGGGATCAGGAGCCTAAATATTTACAAAGAAAAAATGATCCTAAGGATGTATAGGAGAAAATATTGGAAAGAGTTAGAGTAGAAGTTACAGAAAAAAAAACTTGTAAAGAAATCAAATATTTAAAAACTTAAGGGCATGACTCTCATGATGTTATTCAAACAGAAACCAATGAATATTTATAGGCAAAATAAAAAATGCAATATAAGGATGCAAGGAGCTGACAAACTAACTACGATGTGGTAAGAAAAATATTTTTAATGCGTCTTTGAAGTTTCCCTTACATTATTGAAAAATTTATTACAAATAATCCCTAAAGTCTAGATCTTCTTTTTCTTGTGATGTCTTGGCTCCTCTTTAATCTTATTTCTTTTCTTTAGCTCAGTTGCCCTGATCCATCTAGCAACTTAGGAGATATCTTCAGTGTGGAACTTCTAGAAAGCTCTGACCTAATAATAGGTAGCAATATCTTTGGGGAGTTCAATGACAGCAGCAAACGCATCAATGGGATTAATCTTCTAGATGCTTTGTCTATGAAGGAAATCAAGTTTATGGCTCCGAGTGTGGCCGATAAACCAAACCATAAGTAAGGCCATATTGATCTTTAATTCTTCATTCTTCTCTTCTTGTAGACAATTGAGTGATCTAGCCTATGTTGTTAGTAGTGTTGGGGCATAAGATTTCCTTTCTAAAAATTGGGTCACTAGCTCTATAATCCTATGATGTATGTGAAATATCCCATTAGGAAATAAAATAGTTCCAAATGTTGCTAAGATATAGGTGTTGATCTTATATTGCTGCCAATCTTCAAAGCTACCATAAAAGAGTTTCTGCTTGTAGCTGGACGAGGTTACAAACCAAGTAAAAATATTGTCTAACTTAATGATTCTCCTATGGGGATTTACCCAAATTTTGTATATTTCAGATTCTCAGAGGCCTAGGAGCTTTTTGAAAATCTTTACATGGTTAGCCATAATATTTGGGACATATTTTCCATTTCCGATAGAAAGGACTCCTAATGGATAGGAGTATTCTTCAACAGTTAGGCTCAGTTGGCATGGGCTAAAACGAAAAGATTGACTTTAATGGTTTTAGAAGTGGACTAAAGCTCGTAGCATGGTGATATTAGTCTAGACTTTGAGCATTGTGAAGACGGGCTTAATCTTGTCTTTAATAAATTTTTATTAGTTTGGATTGAAAAATTGAAACTATCTTTTGAGTATCCCCTGAAGTTCTAGAGGCTCGTGAATATGGACTTCTTTGAAAAGGGTGAGTGTAAGAGAGGACCTAACCATTTTCTACAAAAAGGATTGAAAGAAAATTACATTAGAACTATCTCATTTATACGGGAATTACATCGATATTCTAAAGATAAGAAAGTATTTATAGGGAAAAGATTAGGAAACTTCGTAGTTAATGTTCTTCTTCTTTTTTTTTAGTCTTGCCACACTGTGTCAATTTGCTAATTTTGGAAAAAGGGTTCATGAATGCAATTAGGGTAGGTTTTAAAAGGTCTTGAAGCTTTGTGATCTCACTTGTTTTTAGAAAATACTTTCATTGGTCATGATGAGCTTAAGTGGGGTGGCCTAATCAACCCCGAATGGTGGTTACACCATTATGCTCGGAGCCTACACAATGGCTCCCCTCCTGAGGATTGAAGATGGCCTAGGTTTGATTGCATTTACCCTACATCTTTGATGCAACGAATGAACCCCTCATGTGCCGATGCATGTGGTATGCAAAATAAATAATTAAAACAAAGTATACACATGAAGTTAATAACAAACAAATAATTATACAAACAAATTAATGAATAGACAAATAAATAAATGACATTGGTATTTTGAAAAGCAATTTTAATTTTGGAAAGTATTTAAGTAGTTAGCTCTCTTGATGTCCCCAGTAGAGTCCTAAGCTATCGAGTTTGTTTTTTTTTTCTTGGTTTTTATAAATTAGTCTTCTTTAAACCGATTAATATTAAACCTTATTCGTTTAATACTGACCCTCGATTAAGGTTTAAAGAAAATTGTCTTTTTTTTTTTTTAATTCAAAAATTATTTAGAGTCACCACCTGACTGTAGTCAGGAAAAAGAGTTAAGTTATAACCAATTGGGTGGATTGATTATAACTTAGCTATTGATATTTCAATAAAATTGATTTTCTTAAAACAATTTTTGAAAACCAAAGATCTGGATTTGGGGGCTAATTTTTTAAACCTTAAATGGGTACCACTTTTAATCTTTTTGAATTTAAATTTACATTTCAATATACCCAAATAATGAAATTTATCTATATTTTAATTCTAAAAAAAAAAAAGAAAGCAATCAATTATTTACAAAAGATGGAAAAAGAAAAAAATTTCGTATTTTAAGTCGCCTCATTCGTATGGGTGTTTATGTAACCACTATTCAGAATCAGACTTTCGTAGTTTGTTCTGAAAATATTAGCGAAATGGTTTATTTTAACTTTTTTAAAAAAGATCAAGTTTACGTTTTTACTTGATTCAATTTATTTAAGGAAATTATTCTAAGGGGCCCTAATCAATGTTTATTTTTAGAAATTCTAAGTAGGATCCTAATTTTGAAAAGGGTTCATTTATTTTATTTATTAAAAAAACTAATTTTTTTTCTAAGTGATTTATTTATTTATCTATTACTTACTTATTTTATTTCTTAAAAAAAAAATGGATTTTCTTTTTTTCTTCTTTTTTTTTTTATTTCTTCCTTTCTTTTTTTTTTCTTCTTCTTCTTTTTTTTTTTTGTTTTTCCCCTTTTTTATTTTTTGTTTTTCTCATTTATTATTACATTTACAAATAAATAAATAAAATTTAATTTTAAAAAAAAGAGGTAGCAGGCTAGGTTAGCTTGAGGTCGGTTTCGAGAGTTTGCTTAAGTGGGCTTGGTCGGCTTGGCTTGCTTAGGTTGGTTTTGATCGGCTTTGGTTCGCTTTGATTGACTCCAGTTGGCTCGAATTGCCTTAGAAAATTGAATTTGAAGTATTGAATTTGAGGTTCTTGGGTATGAGGAATCCAATGATGGTGGTGGTTTTCGTCCAAAAAACACCGTAAGGGATGTTATCCTAGAGAGAGAGACAGGAAGCGTGCTAGAGGGAGGAAGCTTCGATTTTTTTTTTTTCTAAAATGTTTTGAAGTTTTGTTCTATGTTGAAAATGAAGAGCAGACCTCTATTTATAGTTATTATAGTTGAGTTAACGATGGAAAATATTAAATGTAATATGATTTTCTTTCATGTTTTGTTGGGCGAACCTAAACAATATGTGATGCTAAATACAAAGCTATGTGTGTAGGAGTATGTCTACTGCACTTAGAAGTAAGTTGGTAAATGATGTGGCCTGTGATGTGGCGATGACATGGTTATGAAGTGAGAAAAGAAAATAAAAGATACATTTTGCACTTTTTATGGATTGAACCTAAGATCTCCAAGTCATATGTAATATCAAGTTCAAGTGCTTATCCTGATGAATTGTTGGGTTTTCCTTATTCATATGTGCAATTGCATATGTGGACTAGGTTAATTTGGGCCAGATTCATATATAAGCCCAGGCTCAATAACCCTTTCTTCATTTTATCCTACTAAGATGGGGGGATTGGTCATGTATAGGGAACATGCCATGCACCCCCATGTGCTTGTGCATTGTACGAGCATGTTGCAAAAATAAAGGGCGTGCAATAGCACACCTTCTGCTCCTATCTTTTTAAATCAGGGCCAAAGGCCTTAGGTTGAATCCTATGGACTAGGTTTAATCTCTGTCTGATCCCTATCCCCCCCTTTTTTTTCATGTATTATTATTTTCTAATTGAAAAATAAAAAATTAAAAATAAAAGTAAGAATCTTAACACTCCTAAAAAAAATCTTCTTACTCTTTTTTTTTTTGTTTTTTTTCTTGGTTTTTTATTTTATTTTTCTAAATTTTTTGTATTTTTTCTAAATTTCTTATTTTTTGTGTTTTTTTCTATTTTTGTATTTTTCTAAAATTTCTTATTTTTATTATTTATACTTATTTTGGTTTTTCTTTAATTTTCTATTTTTTTTTTATGTTTTTCCTGATTTAAGACCCTTTATCCTACTAAAATAAAATAAATGGGGCAAAAATTAAGTGTTTATAACCGCCCTTTTTTGTGGTGAAATTTGAACAAAACTTTATTACAAAGACAAAAGAGATATTATTTTTGTCCTAAAGGTAGATTTTGTCCTAAAAAGTGCTATATCTAGCTAGCTATCCTAGGCTCGGTCTACTAGAGATTTGGTGAAAAGATTAAAGAGAGAAGAGGTGCTTTAAGAGTTGAAAAGAATAATTGAAGCCTGGTCGTGCCATTCTAGGCTTACTAACTTAATAGGGAGTGTCTCTTAGGGACTAGCAACCTTAACTTGAGATTGATTTAGAAAATCTAGTCATGCTTCTCTAGGCTCGCTAACTTAAGGGGGAGCATTTCTCAGGGACTTGCAATCCTAAACTGAGATCGATTTAGAAAACCTGGTTGTGCCTCTTTAGGCATACTAACTTAGGAGAGAATGTCTTTCGGGGATTAGGAACGATCGATTTAGAAAACCTGGTTTTACCTCTTTAGGCTTACTAACTTAAGAGAGAGTGTCTCTTAGGGACTAGAAACCCTAAGTTGGAATCGATTTGGAGAACTTGGTTGTGCCCTTTTAGGCTCACTAACTTAGGTGGGAGCATCTCTTGAGGACTAGCAAGCCTAAGTTGGACTTAATGAAGTGCCTTCTAGCCAAAAGGAATTGATGAAAAGAAGCACCATATGGGCTCGCTAAAAGAACTTGGAAAAGAGATTGAGTTAAGATTGTGCCTTCAAAGGCTAGCTAACCACCAAATGTAGAAGGTAAGTGCCTTATGGGCTATCCCAAGAAGATCGTACCCAAACTATCAAACCTTTTCCTGGAAAGTCCCATCAAAACTAACCAACTCATTCTTTGATCCTTTGTTGTTAACCCAATTGATTTTGATATGGAACCTCTAGGACTCTGCTAGCTCTTTTTAGAGATATCATAGAAATGTTACCTATTATTTTTTTCTTTCTGGAACCTTTCTGAATCGAAGCCCTTGTTTTTGGCTAATAAATATCTACCATGAGGTGATTGCTTATTTGGACTTTGCACTTCTTTGAAAAATAGACAATAAAACTTCCTGTCAAGGTGGATCAATCCGTAATAAAGTATTTTAAAGAGTTTTGTCAATTACCAATGTCCCAGATCTCACTTCTCAACTTCCCTCATGTTTTTAGTGTATGGAGTAAGGGGAATTGGACCTTTCAATGGAGAGGGTGATTGTTCCAATGTCAACAATAGCTAAGGATACTAACTTTGCTTGCACATAATGAAAATTAGACCATAATGACATTCAAAATGACTGGCATTTTTGTATTCTGAGCAAAAATTTTCATTAACTTGTCATGGGTAGTATAACTTTACAGTGTCAGCATTTACAGGGTCTCTCAAATTTGGACCACCCATTTGAGACAAAATGAAAGCCCCTTTTGGGCCTCCATAATTAGGAGCAAATTTCCCTCTAAAGTCCTATGCATTGGGAAGAACCTTTCTCAACACCATGTTACCCTCTTTGAAGTTCCAGGGTCGTACCCTTTTGTTGAAAGCTTGAGCCATTCTTTGTTGATAACATTAATTATAACACAAGGTTATCAATCTCCTCTCGTTGATTAGATTTAACTGCTGGATGCATTTCTTTACCTAATCAGCTTCGTCCAACTAGGTTTTTGATAGTATTTTGAGTGATTGGATCTCAACCTCTATTGGTAACATCGCTTCAGTGCCATATACCAAAGAGTAGGGCGTTGCCCTAATCGATGTTTTGATGGAAGTTCGATAAGCCATAAGTGCGAATGGCAACATCTCATTCTAGTCTTTATATGTAACAACCATTATTTCAATGATTCTTTTGAGGTTCTTACTGGCTGCTTTAACAGCTCCATTCCTTTGGGGTCGATAACGAGTAGAGTTCCCGTATATGATCCTGAACCATCGGCACAACTTTGACATAAGCTTATTGTTGAGATTGGTGCCATTGTCAATGATGATCATTTTTGGAGCCTCATATTAGGCTAAGATATCTCTCTTGATGAACTTAACTACAACCCTTTTAGTGACACTCTAGTAAGACAAGGCCTTAACCTATTTGCTAAAGTAGTTGATGGCGATTAGTATGAAGTGATGCTTATTGGATGCTTTTGGTGTAATTGGGCCGATGATATCTATTCCCCAGATTGAAAAAGGCCACAGTGCTGAGAGTGTATGTAGTTCTTGAGGTGGAGCGTTTATCCTTTTTGCATAAACTTGGCATAAGTGACAATGCCTGATGTGTTTGATGCAATAACTTTCCATTGTTGACCAGTAATACCCAAGCCTCATAATTTTCTTAGCCAACATGTAATTGTTCATGTGAAGGTGACATACTCCTTCGTATACTTCTTTCATCAACATCTTAGCTACCTTATCGTCTATACATCTTAAAAGTATATTGTCAAAAGAACGCAGATACAAAGTAGACTCGTTTATTAGGAATTGAGTAGCCAATCTCCTAATCATCCTTCTATCCTTTTTCTCGGCCTCTTCCGGGTATGCGCCTTGTTGTAGGAACGTTTTAACATCATTGTATTGTGGCTTTTGGTCATTCGTACCCTTAATTGCTAGGCAGAAGGCAGACTTGTCTTCAATTTTAGTAGTAAGGGGCTAAATCTTGACTCCATTGGATATCTAGATCATAGATACTAGAGTGGCTAAGGCATTAACAAATTGATTATGCTAATTAAGGCCGATTTGTCTGCCAAGTACTTTAGGGGATCATGTTGAGTCAGCAATTCAACTTAGTAGTAGAGTATGTATTGTTTGAGTTGATGCATTACATAGACCAAAGTATAGTAAGTTCTTTCAATTTCTGAATATTTCTATTCCCCTTAAATAAATTTCTTATTTAAGTAATATATAGCCTGTTCTTTTTCTTATTTGTTTTTCTGGTCGAGCATATACTTTATAGATTCTAGTAATATTGTCAATTATAGAAATAAAGGCTTCCTAGGTTTTGGAGCTACCAAAATTAGAGGGTTCATGAGGTACTCTTTGATCATTGTAAAGGCTTGCTCGCATTCTTCATCTTAATTGATCTTAGCGTTCTTTTTCAACAATTTGAACAAAGGACGACACTTGTTTGTGAGATGAGATATGAATTAGACTATGTAGTTTAAATAGCCCAATAAGCCTCTAATTTCCTTGAGTGTACATGGAGGGGGCAAGTCAACTATTGCTTTGACTTTATTAAGGCCCACTTCGATGCCCCTTTGGCTGATTATAAAACCCAATAGTTTCCCTAAAGTCACTCCGAAGGTACATTTCTTTTGGTTGAGCTTCAATTAGAATTTTCTCAACCTATCAAACAATCTTCTCAAATTATCCACACAATTCTCCTTCCTTAGACTTTGCAATCATATCATCAACATATAATTCGACTTCTTTGTGCATCAAGTTGTGAAAGATTGCTACCATAGCCCTTTGATAGGTTGCCCTAGCATTTTTGAGTTTGAAAGGCATTACTTTGTAGCAAAATGTGCCCCAAGTTGTAACAAATGTTGTCTTGGCTTTATCTTCTTTGGACACTTACATTTGATTATATCTAGAGAATCCATCCATGAAAGAGAAAAGATGGTTTCCAGTTGTGTTATCGACCAAGACATCAATATG
The DNA here is from genome assembly GCA_024138015.1 of Lumnitzera littorea. Lineage (NCBI taxonomy): Eukaryota > Viridiplantae > Streptophyta > Magnoliopsida > Myrtales > Combretaceae > Lumnitzera > Lumnitzera littorea. The sequence continues at coordinate 74,864,561 of JAMXBB010000004.1, read as the reverse complement.
GGGCAAGGGGAAGTTATCTTTAGGGGTTGCTTGATTAAGGTCTTGAAAATCCATGCACACTCTAACTTTTCCATTCTTCTTCATTACTAGCACTATGTTGGCTACCAATTCAGGATAATCAGATACCTTAATGAAACTGACCTCCAATAATTTTTTGACTTCTTCCTTAATCTTTAACAGGATATTCGGTTGGAACCTTCTTAACTTTTGTTTCTTAGGTTTGATATTCTCTCATGTAGGTAAATGATGGACCACGATTGATGGATCTAATCTAAGCATATCTTCATAAACCACGCAAACACATCATAGTATTCAAATAGTAGTGTGATAATTTCAGCCTTTTGTTCTTTTTTCATATTCCCTCCAATTTTCAATGTTTTGGCATTGTCATCAATCCTAACATTAATCGTCTCAATTGGTTCGTCAATGGAATTCCTACTCATGTCATGTTTTTGCTAGCTTTCTTGCACGTCATTGTGGTCATTGACATCACTCCCGACGACTAATTGAATAGGGTTGGAGGTGATATCAATATTTTCATTACCTATCCGTGCGAGGTATCCATGGCCTTTATTTGGAGCATTGGATCTAGGACAAAGAAAAGTGTGTAAAAGAAAGAGTGTAAGTAAGGAAGAAGTAAAGAGAAAAGAGACTGATTCTTATTTAGAGGAAGTTTCGTTTTAGTACAATTATTTGTAGAATAAAGGTAATTTATTACAAAACTCTATAAAATTTTGGACTGTAATTCATCCTTTACCCTATGGAAGACTTATTGCTATTCATCGGGATGGAGAACCAATTATTTAGGTGTTGGAACTTATTGGATGGGCCAACTATTTTTATTTTTATGGGAGGTGTCCTCTTTAGCAGGCTCTAAATTCTAGACATCGACCCGAGTGAAAGTTTTTGACAATAGTAGGAAGGTCATTAGGGCATGATACAACCTATCACCTTTTCTGCCTCTTGCTTACATATTTTGTAGCTCTTCCATTGGAGTTGGGATGTAGCCTAGCCTATAGGTTCCAAACTGGCCCTCTTTGAACTTTGACCTCTCATCTTTCTCCCAATCAGTAATCGTACATACCTCTTCAAACATTTGGAGTCTAAAGTCCTTTTGCTCCTTAGTGCCAAATATAGGGAATGACAGTTTCTTTATAAATTTCATAATCCTAGTCACCTAGAATCATGATGACCTAGCCATTGGAGATGAACTTAACTTTTTGGTTAAGACTCGAAGGTATGGCCCTTGCTGAGTGTATCTAAGGCCTTCCTAATAACAAGTTGAAGGTCTTTGGGATGTCCAAAACTTGGAATTGGATGTTGAACGTTTGTAGGGCGATATCAACTGGTAAGTCGATCTCCTCTATAATTCTCTTCTAGATTTGTCAAAAGCCCTAATTATTGTCGAACTTAGCTTGATGGTGATTGTATCAATGCCTAATAGATCCAGGGTGGCTAGAGGGTAGGCATTTAAGGATGACCTGTTGTAAATGAGGACTCTTATTGTGATGATATTTTTTACCCTTACTATTATGAATAGAGGCTTGATGTGCTTGTTATCTTCTTTGCCCAGTTCTTCAGTGGAGGAAGAAATTTGATCCATAGTAAGGATAGAGTTGGTGACAGACCTTATTCTTTCAGCCGGTATTTCATGAGGAACTTTGACTTCCCTCAATGTTTAGAACAAAGCTTCCTGATGCAGTTCTGATGCCATTAATAATCTCATGAGGGATAATTGTACTGGAGTCTTAGCAAGCTAATCCATTACTTTATGCTTGCTAGACTTGATTATCTTGGTGAAGGCAAACAATCCTTCTTTATGTTCAACTTGTTCATTGTTTGGTCTTTCTAGCACAACCTTCTTTTTCAAGTCTTCCCTTGGATTGTAGATTCTACCAGAGCAGGTAATCCCTCCTATAAGTGAGCTTGATTGCCCCTGATTTACTGCCTAGTAGTTAAGAGGGGCAGTTTTATAACTTTTAAGGGCTAAAGGCACATGGAAGGTGTACCTTTTAGTTTATGGAGCTTATTTCTCCTCTTACTTGTAAAATCGATAGACTCGGGGCTCTTGGTTAGAGCCGATCGTATTGATGGCGAGATCTAAATTGTTAAATATCATATTGATGATGGACCCATGGTTAGGCAGGGTGTTGTTGACGTTTGGAGTACGATCCTCCACAAAATCCAACTAGCCTGTGCCTTCATCAATTAAGTCTTGAATTTTGTTCCTTAACATCCAGCACGAGTTAGTTGAATGGTTCACTTACCTTAGATGATACTGACACCTTGCATTGGGATTAAAGAATCTTAGTCTGTACCTTTCATTGGGAGCCTCAAAATGGAGTAGATTATTCTTTCTTAGTTTTTTAAGTATCTGTCTAAGTAGAACAGGTTTGCTGACTTGTGGTTGGCTTTTGTACTATCGTTGAGTTGGCATAGGATTTACCTTGAAAGAAACCTGAGCATAAGGCTTGGTGTTCGAAGTGACCATACTGACAGTAGCTTCATTAAGCTTGCTGGTGGTGGGTTTAGCAAAGGGTGGTCTTCTGTCTAATGGTTCTTGTATCTTATTGGAGGAGATAACACGTTAAATCTAACACCCAGCTACTACTACTTCTGTAAAACTGGAAGAGACATGCCCAATTAGGTGAGAGAAATAGGGTCTCTCGAGAGTATTGATAAAAGTTGAAGTTAGCTCTTTCGTAGTCACAAGAATAGATACCCTTGTAGCTAAGGACCTTTACCATTGGGCGTATTCTTTAAAAGACACATTGTACCTCTTCCTCAAGTCAACTAAATCCATCATTGTTGACGCCACTTCAACATTGAACCTATATTGGTCATAAAATGCCCTAGCTAACTTCTCCCACGTATCTTGTTTAGGTCCAATTGGGCATACCAGGTCAAAGCGAGGCCTGTTAGGTTGTCTTGAAAAGTTTGGACTATGAGTTACTCATATTGTACATACTTGCCCATTTTGCATACATATAGCTTAGTGTGTAGTTTAGGGCACCTAGTTCCATTATATTTCTCAAAGTCAAGTACTTTAAATTTCTCTGGGAAGCTTCCATAGTCGTTAGTAGAAAAATCTGTTATACCAACTTGCTCGAATCCATCATACCCTTTGCGTATTTTCATCTTTTCAATGATTTCTTAAGTTAGTTGCTTCTCAAGCTCTTTTAGTTTTCCTTGATTAGCTTTGGGCTTTGGGTTGACTAGAAATGAGTAAATGTTCGATTCGAAAGTTGGGTTAACCTTCAGATAGATCCCTTCTGTCTCAAAGGATTTAAAGGCCAGGTTGACTTTGGGATAGGCTTCTTTTGCTTTGAGGGGTTGGGGTTCAATGTTCTTTCCATATCGGGCCTTGGAGCTTTCTTCATTTGATGGAGCTGTGCACCTGAGCAAGGCGATGCTATCAGTAAGGAAGCTTAGTTGATTAGCAATCCTCCATACTGTTTGTTCTAAAGAGCGGAACCTCAGCTTGGTAAGATCAATAATTTCTGGGTTGACACTGTTGTTGTTGGCATTCATATTGTCGTTTCCTTAGTTGGCTATTTTGGTCTGTGATAGGATTTGAATAGGACTTCTCTGGAAGGGTGGACGCTTTGGAGCTATCTTGGCAAGCTATTTAAAACCACTTCTCAATAAGTTGCCACACGAATATTTTTAAAAGAGATGAATGAAAAACAAAGAAATGCATGGCACACTGATGCAGAGGAATAGAATCAACGAATAACCAGCAAGATGATAATTTTTTATTTTTGTATCTTTTGGAGTTCCCTTTTACATTATTTGAGAAAGAAAATACATTTAAGAAGACTATTCTAAATGTTCTTCTAGCGCTTAGTAGGTGTTCCCTTTTTCTGCTTATTGGATCCTGCTGGTACTTCCTTCCTTTTTTCTAGTCTAGGCTCTTCTATTTCTTCAAGTTCTTTGAGCCTTTTCTAGGTCATCCTTAACTGATGTTCTAAGGCCTGGGAACGTTGTCTTGATTCCCGAAGGAGATCCTCTGACATGTCCTGCTCTTTATAGATTACTTTTATACAGGCTTGTACTTGGTCCATGTAGGTCTTGACCTTGGGATTTAGTTTAGTCGGTACGAATTGGATGATTTTTGGTGCTTGATATTGGATCTCCCCATCCTTATGGATTTGATCATATAAATGTTCTTTGGTGACCTTGTGTTTGTCTACTTCTTCTAGCCACTCTCCTAAATCGATGTTTGGGTTAACAATCCTTGTTTCCCATAACTGTTTGATTGCTTTGAGTTTGGATATCTTCTATGGTAGTGAAATTTGAAGGTCCTCATAATCCAAGGTCATGATATCCAATGGAGGCTGATAGACTATATCTTGGATACCTCCGAATTGTTTGATCATATTGTTAAGGTAATAGCCTGTACATAATTTCATCCTAATTAGGGGTATTGCTTGATAATTTTTATAGACTAAGTTTTGAAGTTGCTCCATCTTACTGTCCATAAGATATTAGCGATTTAGAAGTTTCATTCCAATAGTAAGTAGATTTTTCTTCTAGAAGATGGACCTTGTTGACAAAAGAATCAATTAGATCAATGTTATGAGCAAACTCTCCTTGGGTCAGATCCAGCCCATAACATTTCATATGGCTCATAAACCATATTATTAGTAATGCCATGGTAGTCATTAGTGCACTCTTGTTCTTTTCTTTCAAAATATTGAGGCTTTTGATCTGTTTTGCTAGGAGGGTTGGGACATATGGTTTGCCTTCAAGAAACTGGCCCATTAACTCATTGACTTTGAAATGAATGAGGAACTTTTGATTACAAAATAGGAAAGTCCTGAATGCAGCTAGGATAAAAGCTTTTATTTTGTTTTGTGCCCAATCCTTGAGATTGCAACAAAAGATGTCCTGTTGGTTAGATTTAGGCTCAATGGTGAACTAGGCTTTTAAGTCTTCTAATTTGATGCAATTCCCATTAGAGCTTTTGAAGGCTTTGTTCACTTCAGCTTTTCTGATCCCTAAGAATCTTGAGAAAACATTCACTAGGTTAACTTCCAAATTTGGAGTGTATATATTTTCCAAAGAAGGGGCTTGAAGTAATTAGGTGTACTCTACAAGTATTGGGCTAATCAGGTGAGGCCCAACTCAAAAAGCCACTTCCTTGGGTTCCCAAAAGTTGGTCAAGGCCTTAATCAAATTAATCTCTATTTTTACTTTAGGAAGTGATAGAATGGGCCTGATTTTGCTGATGATGGTCTCTTGTTCCCTTGGATTGAAGTGTCGAAACTATTGGTCTAGAACGGGCTTAGGGTTGATGGGCTTGTCAACAAACTTTTCCTTGGAGTAGATGGAGTTAGATGAATAGGCCATTTCTTAATTTGAATTACAAAAGAAAAATATGTTACATGATTGATCGACTGTTGTTTACGATAAACGAAACCTATTTACAACAATTTTATGTTTACAACATATTTACAAAGGAAATCAAGGAAACTCCAAGCCATTATATATTTTCATCCCATCTTGCTTGATTATCCATCGATCCTAGATGTCATGAATGCATAAAGGATAGGTTCTATAGGTCCTTAAGCTTGTGTGACCTCATTTGTTAAAGAACATTTTCATTGGTCACATTAAGCTTAAGTGAGGTGACCTAATCAACCCCGAGTGGTGGTTATACTACACTCGGAGCTTACATAATGGCCCCCCATCCTGGGTTGTTAATATGGTTTAGGTTTGACCGTTTCTATTATACATTTGTGAAAAATTAAATCCTTCCCCCTAAATGGTTTAAATAAATAAAACTAAACCTGCAAAAATGTTAGTACAATTATGATACAAATAACAAAGAATGAATAAGTAAATAAATTGCATTTAAGGTGATTTTTAGAGATTAATTTTAATTTTGGAAAATTGAATAGCTAACCCTCTTAACGTCCCTCATGGAGTTACTAAGCTGTTGAGCTTGGTTTTTCACTCTCGGTATTTGTAAATTAATTTTCTCTAAATTGATCGGTATTAAACTTTGTCCATTTAATATTGACCCTCGACTAGGGTTTAAAGAAAGTTAGTTTTTTTAATTTGAAATTTGTTTGGAGTCAGCACCCAACTGTAGTCAGGAAAAAGAGTTAAGTTAAAATCAATTGGATAGATTAGTTATAACTTAGCTATTAGTCTAACGATAAAAGCCAATTTTCAAAAAATGGTTTTAAAACTAGAGATTTGGATCTAGAGGTTAGGATTTTTTAACCTTTATGAGTACCATTAACTTTCCAAATTTAATTTTAACCTTAAAAATCACCTTTCAATTCTATAAATAGAACTCAATTATTGGTTAATTGAATTGGACAACTTAAGTAATTTAAACTAAAAAAGAAAAATAGGTTTTCTATTTTTTATTTTTTATTTTTTTATTTTTTTTGTATTGTCGCTCCATAGGTACCTACGTACCTACTATTCAGGATCAGAGGTACGTAGTTCTTTTTTTTTTTTTTTATTAAACTTTAGTGAGTTAGTTGATTTTAGTTAGGTCGGGTTCACATTTTTATTTGGTTCAATTTATTTATGGAAATTTTACTAAATGATCTTAATTAGTGTTTTATTTTTAGAAACTCTAAAATAGTCCTAATTTAGCAAGGGTTCATTTATTTTCATTTGTTTTGGAAAAAAACCAATTTTTCTAAGTGTTAAAAAACGATTTTTATTCATTAACCTATTTACTTATTTTGATTTTGATTTTTTATTTATTATATTATCTTATTTATTTATTACTTATTTTATCAATAAAATGTAGACTCCTCTTTTCTTTTATTTTCTTCCTTTTTATTTCTTTTTTGTTTTTCTTCTCTTTCTTTTTTCTTTCTTTTCCCTTGTTTCTCTTTTTTATTTACAAGTACATAAATAAAAGAAATAAAAAAATAGACTAAAATAAATAAATAAATAAAATTGTAGACTAGGTTGGGCTTAGGTTGGCTTCGGTTGGCTATGGCCGGCTTGTATAACTTGGATTGGCTCAAAAAGTCAAATTGAAGTGTCTTACCTGGGGTTTTTAGGTATGAGGATTCCGATGGTGGTGGTGGTTTTTGTCGAAAATTGCCATGGAGGAGGCCATTCTATAGAGAAGAACCATGCTAAAGAGAGAAAGTGTAGTGTGTGTGTTCCTTAGAGTGATTCTAGTGCTTGTGTGTGCTAAAGATGAAAGACTAACCCCTATTTATACTATTGGCATGAAGCTTAAACTGAGAAAGTTGGGAAAAATGTATTAATTTGCCGAAATCCATTAATGGGTTTTAACTCAAAAATTTAATTTTTTTTTCCATTTTTGAGCTTGATTTTAAATGCACATTTGATTGAATTTGGATGGGTTTTAGGGTAGATTCAAAAGTAAGCCATGTGTATTATACGATTTCACCATTAACTCGGTGAATTCGTGTAATAAAATTGGTTAAAAATGGCCTTAAATAAAGTATGTGGGGAAGAAAAAAACTGGAAAAACAAAGTTGAAATCATGAAATTTGGAAGAAGATGGGGTGCTTGTCACATGCAAGGCACATACTACGTACCCTTACACGAGCTTTGCAAAAATAAAGGGTGTGCAACAACATGCCCTTTGCTCCTATCATTTTAAATTAGGGTCGAAGGCCCTAGGTTGAATCCCTCAGATTAAGATTAATCTTGGTCCGATCCCCATCCCCACCCCCCCCCCCCCCTTTTTTATTTTTTTTTTTTTTTTTTCATATTTTTGTATTTTTCTAAAATTTTTATTGTTTATACTTTTTTTAGGTTTTCTTTAATTTTCTTTTTTTTTTTTCGTGTTTTTCTTGATTTAGGATCCCTTATCTTACTAAAATAAAATAAAAGGGGCGAAAATTGGGTCTTTACAGCTAGCTAGGAGTCACAATTTCTAGTTTCCTCCCTAGAGGGCTTCTTTTTTACTAACTTCTCTAATTTGACAACACAAGACTCAAGCTTGGAGCTGTTTATCTCCAATTCCTTTGTTCGCATCCTTAACCTATCCTCTTTGTCACTCATTGAGGTGATTGTTCATCTTAACCCTTGGCACTCATCTTACTTCTTGTGAAGGTCATTCTTCAGGGCTTTGATCTCCTTATACAGCTCTTCATTATTGGCCTCAAGGCTTAAGACTTCATTGGCTACCAAGGATTATATTAGCTTTTCTATTGAAAGCTCTTCTTGTTGTTTTCTAGCCTCCATCTCAACCTTAATTCTTGCGCTCTTAGCCACAATAGTCCAATCCTTTGAGGAGTTATATGCCTCCTCAAACTTCTACAATAAATTAACAAAGATGAATAAATTATTTACTTCTCAACAAAGTAGCAATATGTAAATATTACCTTCGTCGTTTCTCTCTTGGCTTCATTAAGAGCCATCAAAACATGGCTGCTAATCTACATGTTGCCAAAGTTATGTTAGCAACAGAACATGAGCCGTAAGTGAAAAGGTGATTGATACATACATCATACAACTTAAGGGCAATATGACCTTTATTACAACCACCCACTCTGACTACATCTTTCTTTGCAATCTCCTTATCCTTAGGGAGATTAACTCCTTTCATTAGGGCCAAGGATTTCATCTTATCACCCAAGGCTGCGTTAGCATGCAGGATGTTCTATCTCTAACATGGTACGAAGTAGTTGCCTACCTTATGGTTAGGAATGAACTCAGCACTACCAATGCTGAGCGCCTTGTTCCTCAGAGCCTCTTTTGTACTCTCATCTAAGGCTTTGAATTTCTTAAATGGAAGCTGACACCAGTAATCTCTTTGTAGATCTTCCTCATTATCATCCTTGGGAGCATTTTTTATTGAGGGAACTATCTCGAGCTGTGTAGTACTAAGAGTCTCCATCTATATAGCATCGATGATTGCCATTTGCTCTAATCGTTGCTCCTCAACAATGGAAGGAACTCCCTTCCTCTTTTGAATGGTAGCCTCCTTCACAACCATCACTTGAGAAGTATTTTTCGGTATAGGCGGTTGACTAACAAGGGCTTTGATGGTAGCATGTTTATAAGCTTTAGCTTCTTGGCCTTTGCTTAGGTCAATAGTTTGGTGAGATCTACATCACCTATACCCATGTTTGCAATAAAGGATGTGGGTATTATAAATGGGAAAGAAAGAAAAACTAAGAACTTAGAAGATCCGCGCTGAGCAAAGCTTAAGGCCACTATTCACCCCCCAAGTCATGAGAACAGCTTTCCTCTCGTAGCTCTACTCCGTACGACGATTACTCTAACACCAACCTTCTTTAAATTATGCCTAAAATAGTGTTTTAGTGAAGAATATAGTATTTCATCGCATAATTCCACATAGATAGTGAGTTTTAATAATATTTGTAGTATGTATAATTGTTCTAGAGTGGTTAGATTGATTGGTAATGTGAGAAGTTATGAGAAGTTGGAAGTTAGCCTTAAACAGTGAAGTTGGTATTTGACCAATTTAGTGAACTTGAAACAATTGATGAATTGTGATATAATGAATGAAGAATTAAGAAGTAATGAAACTAAGGAAGGTTTGTTTGAAGTGTTATTACTGTTTTTAATTTAATTCTATAGTTATAACTTAAAAGGAAAGTTAGTGAATTAGTTAAACTTAGGATCTTGGCTGAGAGTAGATGATAACTCAAAGGATTTTGAGGACAAATTTTACATTACATCGATACTCAAAGAGTAGGTTAGCAGCAAAATTTATGAAGTAAATATGATAACAGGGGAAGTAAAGGATTAGTTAGAGGATGTTTTTATTAAAGATTCTATAGATAATAGAGTTAGTAGGTAGTTTAGAGATTATCATAATAGGGAGCTTACCTTGGAGAAGTTTAAAGGCTATCTTAGAGGATAAAAATAGTGTAACAAATGGCACTTGTATAACTCAGAAAGTAACTTAGAGGATTTATGACCAAAGGAAATTACTATAAATCCACTCAAAACCTAAATTAGAGAATTTTTTAGACTAAAGCAAACTATTATAAAACTAGTCAGAACTAAACTCAAAGGATTTTGATTAGAAAAAACTGCTATAAATCCCCTTAGATCATAGCTTAGAGGATTTGGTTGATTATAGTAACTTATGAAAATCATTAATTGGTTAAGAAATCATGATTTTTAAGTGGGGATAACTTAAGGAATTTATGGTTAAACAACTAAAAACATAAAAATAAATTAATAACCAATGAATCAAATCTTGGAAACTAATATATTGTATATTTCTAAGGAAAATTGAAGATTAAGGGGGCAACAATAAAGAGTAAAGTTTCTGTAAATGTAGGTAAGTTGGGATTTATGCTTAGTAGTATATTGAAGTATCATATCTAAATACTTGGAGGAGTAAGAATGCTTGTCTTTGTTTGTAATTAGTTTATATGTGCTTGTGTTATGTCTATGCTTGAGATACTGATTGATGAATTGGGAGTTGAACACCGAGTGCAACTTTTTGCTTGAATATATATTGTCTTGCGTATATGAACATGGTTGATCACTTGGTAATTTGGATTAATTATGAATTAATTAAAGACCTAACTTGACATTCATGATAACCTATTAAGAGTAACGATTAGGTTGTCAAACTAAATATCGATACTTTGATGAGGATAGTAGAAACGATCCTTTTCCCACTCTTAGTTGAACTAAGTGATAAGATAGAGGGTTGTGGTAAGGTTGAAAACCGTGGTTCAAATGTTGTCTACGGATGAGGGTATTCTCGCATTGCATAAGCTCAGATTTAGTCTAATAGTATTGCATTGAAACTTCTTGAAATCTAAGTTAGGGTGGATGAAATTACTCTAACTTCATAATGAACCAATTAAACATTGTGAGATGCTATATCATTTTCCTATTCCATTTGTATTTAATTAATGATTAAACAACCATGTTTATTCATGTATTCTTATGACTTTATCCTTTCTTACTGAGCTAGTTGAGCTCATATCCTAATAAACTGTTTTGTAGGTATGGAGTATAAACTGAAGTTGCCTTGTTATAGTTGTCTGTAGGTTAGTTCAAACGGATTGGGGATTGAAGTGGTAAAGTCTAATGAATAGATTGAAGCCTATGTCACTTTTGCTTTTCTTTTATGGGAGGAATGTAAGGTCTTCTTGGGAGGCCTTATAGTCTTTGTTGGCTCATTGTTATATCTACATATGTAATGTAGTCCTCTTGTAGAGATGTACAGTTTCTTTTGAAAACTCTGGAATTTTTTATCTATGACAAACCATGTAAAAGAACTAAATTATCTATAAGAAGTAGAATTTGTAGTTTGTAAAGTGTTTCTCTAATAGTTTTATATGCTATTAGTGCCCATCTAATTGCTTCAAAGCTGGTTGTGTTGTTGTTTGCCTTGTGTGGACTATACTTATGTTAGCAACTAAGAGAGTAGCTTCTAGCTTAGGTTGGTTTACATGGTGGGACTATTATGACTTCTCGAGTTTGGGGGCATGATAGAAAACATACCCTCTCATCCTCCCTTAGGTTGTGTAGATTTCATGTCTCAGGAAGATCCTGCTAATATTGATTATGTCTTAATAGCACCACTCGCCACTCCATTCAGGGAATCATTATTATAAACAACATTATTATATAAATACTTGGCTATAGATCTTCCTTCCCTATCATTTGGATAGTTATCCACTAGAAGAGCGTTGATGTGAGCGATTTTTTTCCATCTCTCCATTGTGTGATCTAACGAACTACTTAAAGAACACACCAAATCATTCCTTTTTTTTGGGTTAAAGTTAGGGGGGCGGTGGGAGGGAGGGAGGAGAAGCAGCCTTGAATATCGTTGCTTTAGAATCTGAAAGTATAAGTCAATGAATGACACTTTGAACCATACTTGATTGAAGTTATATGAAAAAATCACGAGCTAGATGAAAAGTTGCAAAACAAAATGTTGAAAGCAAATGGAAATTCAAGAAGTTGATATGAATGAGAATAGAGTGAGAAATCTTCATCAGTATAGCAAACCCTTTATATATGAGTAGTCTCTCCTTGTAACCTTAGTACATTTTTGACAAGAATACGGTTTCGATTAGATAGTTAAGTATGGATTGATGACATGTATTATGAGTTAGAAAACTAATAGTTATCGTGTCACTGACAGTTATTAGCCCTTACAACATAATGACGGCTAGGATGACAACTATTGTGCTTGCTACTGTAGAAAAGTGAATAGGCAAGAAAATTTAAATGATACAACCTTTCACTCAGGATATGATTCATCGCAATTCAAAATAAAAAATCAAACCTTCCCATATCATTAGGCATTTAGAAAACTAATTTTGGTTTTAACTATCCAACTGCCTCAACTGAGCATTAAGCTTCATTTACTCCCATAGTCGAATTCTTAACTATGGGAGTTAAGGGGGGAAAATATTGATAGTTGGATTTCAGTTTAAAAATATCACTTGACCATTCGACTAATGAGAAGATGAATAATACTGCTCCTGACTAATTTGACTTAGACTTAATCCACTTGATGGGCTTTGAAGCTTGACTTGATAATATGTTCGGTTTAAACTTAAGAAAGTGGTGCGGATGGTGATGATCTAGTTTAGTCTCATTACATAGCCATCCACTAATCCTATATTTTAGGCACGTGCTTTATTACAAGATCTCTACGTGGCCTATGACTAATAATTAATTATAGTTTCAACACTCGATGTTTGCTTATAAGTATAGAGAGAAAGCATTGTATGGATGCTCTTACAACCTTTAACTCCACATTCATTCACTTATTTCTCTCTCTAAAAAAATTACTGACTTAGGCATTGGAGTGGTTACACAAGACTAGCCTCAGTACCACTTAGCCTCTTGTATTTTTGCAAGAATAATCACCTGACAATAAGAACTTATTCTACATCATGTGCAAAGTAAATGAGCAAGTTTGTATGCTCTTAGTGGATAGTGGAAGTTGTACCAATGTAGCATCTGCCAACTTAGCTAAGAAGCTCAAATTGCCTACTATTTAACATCCGAAGCCTTATAAAATGCATTGGTTAAATGAGAAGGGAGCACTACACGTTGCTTAGCAAGTGTTACTATCGATGTCCATTGGAAACTATATTAATGAAATTCTTTGGGACATGTAATGAATGCATGCATCTCACATGTTCCTAGGCTAACCTTAGCTTTTTGACCGAAGGGTTATACATAATAGGTTTAGGAATACGTGTATGTTTGATAAAGATGGGAGGAAGATTACTTTGAACCCTATGACATTGAGTCAAGTTAGCAAGCTATAAGTTAAACTTGCTTAAGGATCTAAGAAGGCCCATGATTCTAAGTAGAGTTGAGTTTTGATAAGTTATTAAAGCTGACATGCCAACTTTTTTGTTAATTAGACGGCTATTAGATTTGAAGGAGTAAGTTGAATAATCTCTAAAAATTAAGGAACTGTTGAATGAGCATGCATACCTGTTTTCGGAATAGTTACCAGAAGGTTTACTCCCTTTTCGAGGCATTGAACACTACATTGACTTAATACCCAATGCTACCTTGCCGAGCAAACTAGTTTATTGGATGAATCCTAAGCAAGTTGTAGAGCTCCAAAGATAAGTCAATAAGTTGCTAAAAAAAGGATATGTAAATGAAAGTTTTAACCCCTATGTTGTGATGGCACTCCTTATGCCAAAAAAGGATGGTACCTGGTGTATTTGCATTGATAATAGAGTCATGAACAAGATCGCGATTAAGTACCGATATCCTTTACCTAAGTCAAACGACATGTTAGATGAACTAAATGGAGCTAGGGTCTTCAATATGATTGACTAGAAGTTTAGCTACCATCAAATTCAGATGAGGCTAAGAGAAGAGTGAAAAACTGCATTCAAAACTTGGTATGGTCTTTATGAGTGGATGGTAATGCCCTTTGGCTTGTCAAATGCCTTGAGTATCTTCATGAGATTGATGAATCGTATGTTGAGAAACCTGATTATGTAGTATGTAGTGGTATACTTTGATGACATCATTGTATATAGTATTAACCTGCCAAGCCATTCTAAGCATCTTCATACCATATTTAATGTATTCTAAACCGAGAGATTATTTAGTAATTTGAAGAAGTGCTGTTTCTATTAGAAGGAGATGGTTTTTTTGGGATATGTAGTTGATGGAGTACGTTTGTGAGTTAATGATGAGAAGATATGAGCTATTATTGGATGGCTAACTCTAACCACTTATATTGAGGTAAGAAGTTTCCATAGATGGGCATCCTTTTATCAAAGGTTCATCAAAAGCTTCAGTACCATTGTTGCACCTCTTACTAAGCCGACGAAGAAGAAGATCGAGTTTAAGTAGGGGGGAGATAGAGGAGAGAAGTTTTATTGAAATAAAGATAAGATTAACTTGTACACCAATATTAGCTTTGCTTGACTTCAAGAAGATTTTTGAGCTTAAATGTGATGCATCATGCATTAGGGTAGGTAGTGTCTTGATGCAAGAAGGTCGACAAATTGCCTACAATAGCGAAAAGCTAAGAGGAGCTCATTTGAACTACTTAATGTATGCCAAAGAACTCCCAGCCCTTATCTGAGCACAACAAATGTTGCAGCATTATCTATTGCTAAGAGAATTTGTCATTTATACAGATCATGAATCCTTGAGGCACCTCAAGTACAAATAAGGAAAGAATAATGTAGTTGCTGATTCTCTATTAAGAAGACATGTTCCTTTTGCTAAATTACAGACCAAACTATTAGGGTTTGTGAGCATCAAAAAGTAGTATCTTCAGGACCCCCATTTTAGTCCTATATTTAGACGATGTGTAGAGGGAAAAATGGTAGAAGACTACCAGGTTGAAGATGGTTATCGGTTTTGAAGTACCAAGCTATATGTGCCAACCTATTCTATACGAGAGCTACTAATAGGAGAAGCTCATAATAGAGGGCTCTCCGACCATTTTAGAGAGAATAGGACATGTGAGCTATTGAGTGGAAGGTTCTTTTGGCCTAAGATGAGGCGAGATATGCATCAGATTGTTAAGACGTATGTTACTTGCAAAAGGGCCAAATGCCAAGCTGAACGAAGAGAAGTAATGCCTTTACCTGTCCTAACCAAACCTTAGATTAAGTTGAGTATGGACTTTTTTTCACGAATTGCGAAGGACTGTCTAAGGCAAAGATTCTGTTATGGTCGTTGTGGATAATTTAGGAAGATGGCACACCTTGTGCCTTACTCCAAAACTAACGATGCTTCGGCTATCACTTCTATCTTTTTGTAGGAGATTGTTTGTTTACACGACATATCGAGAAGTGTAGTATTGAATAGACATCTAAAGTTTTTGAGCCATTTCTAGAGGACTCTTTGGCATCATATGGGGACTAAACTACTCTTTTGTACTTCTTATTATCCCCAAATCAATAAACAAATGTAGTTAACTGTACTTTAAGATAACTTCTTTGAGCTATAGTGGCTGATTGGGATATCTGTTGCTGGTGGTGGAATTTGCTTACAACCGCATGATACATGACACCACCAAATAAACACCTTTTGAAGTCATTTATAGCTTCAATTTAGAGCTACCCCTTGATTACGCCTTAGTACGCATGGCTAAGTGAGAAAATCCTGAAGCAAGAGCTCGAGCAGAGTCTTTGTAACAGATCTACAAGAAAGTTACTCGGCAGATTGACTAAGCTGCTAAGACGATGAGAGAAAAGAGTAAAGGGAAGAAGTTGGCATAGTTTCAGCCTAATGATTTAGTAGAGTTACACTTGAGCAAGGAGAGGTTTTCAAATAAGAGAAAGAATAAGTTGTTTGCCTGAGTCAAAGGTCCCTTTAGAGTAGTCTAGAAGATCAATGATAATCCGTATCGACTAGAATTACCTAAAGATTGTAGAGTTTTTGACACCATTAACATTGCCAACCTTGACCCTTATCAACTTGAAGGAGAATTAAATGACAACTGGCCAAATTTGATCCCAAATCCAAATCAACCGAAAGGGGATGATAGCAAAATAACTATTGGACCTTCAACTTGAGGCCGAGCTTAGGGTCTTAAGGTACTTATGAAGCAAATTCTATTGTTCCATCCAACTCCTACCAAGGCTGAGCTAATCTTCACTATCGACCAATTCTACGTGCTAAGCTGAGTAACTTCTCATATGTTAGTAATCAAGTGTTGACTTGAAGTGTGCTTCATTAACATCTCGATCCTCGTACATGTCTACTCAGCCATGACCATATCGACCAGTTGCTCGGTAGCATCGGTACCAAAAACCCTAGAGCACATTCACACCCACATCTTCTCAAAAGGGCCCTCACTTCTACTTGACACCTCTATTCGACAATCTACATCCTGACCATACTACTTATCTTTTCTACCAGAAGCGCCCCAATAATCAACTACTACATATCCAATCCTGGATGAAAAATGAATTTGCTACTCCAATCATCAATTTCTTTGAATTTTCATTTATACCCTTTTATTATTCCTTGTACATTACTTGTTTAAGCAATACCCCTTTTTGTCCTTTCCATTTAAGGTAGGTTACCTTAAGTTTTCGAGTGTTAATACCCTTTGTAATATGTAGTCGCATTAAGAACAATCATCTAATATTGAATATATTTCTCTTTCATGAGCTAATGTGCTTACTCTCTTGTTATTACTTTTTTCCAAACTCTTAAGCAAGGCTAGGTGGCGAGTGACCTTATTGAGCTACTCGTGTGTAATATCAAGTTAGTTTTGTGAGTTTGTGGAGTTTCCTTGATACATTACATCCTTGGAATCATTCGTGGTTTGCTTGATTATTCTATTCCCTTGTTCCTACTTTTCGTGTTTTATCACTCTTCACTTCAAACTTTTTGCATGTTTAGACCTACCTTGATATGGTTACCCTTTTTTGTTCTTGGTGTAGTGTATTAAGTAGCCTAGTCCATCTCTGTTTGACCCCTTAAGTCTACATTATGTAGCACTTGTGAAGTGTTTGGATAAGTAGGATCTCCTAGATTCTACAAAACTACCAAATCATGTGGTTTGGATGATAGAACTCTATGATGTGGAAGAGTATAAACAAAACTCACGCTACCTAAACATTACTTCCATCTTGACAATAAGTAGGGAGCCTAGCCATGTCCTCATGCATATAAGTGATTTAAACAACCTGAAAACACAATGGTTTAGAATTTGTAGTAATTAACACTTTGAGAATGTAAAAGTACTCGAGTTCGTAAGATAAGTACTTACTCTGGATAGTACCACATGCGTAGGCAACTCCGTCACATCAAAGTTTGCTTCCCATCAACTTATCATTGGTTGGTCATCTATTACTGTTGTGATCCAATGGTGTAGAGGAGTAATGTATGGAAAATGCTCCTATGTCTAAACTTAAAGTATGACTATAGGCCCTCTAATATCTTTAGCACCCATTCGTAAGGTAAGGCATAATTGGTGATAAAGCTATACTAGGCATACTGCACCCCAAGTGCAACACTTAGCTACTATAAGGTTTGAGAGAAGAGGGAGGAACATGAGATGCACTTGATTGTTCAACATGTCTGAGAAGAGCATCCCTCAATCAGTTGGATGATATAGGCTTGGGTATATCATTGCATTGTCATGTCATTAGCTTCATCAAGTAACTCATAAAAATTGTCCTTTAACTAGAACAATTTCACTTGACTACCATTAATAGAGCACTCTTAGGTGGAGTAGGGGGGGAGCTGGTGAACCCCTAATGGACAAAGGCATGCATCATTCCAACCCATCACAGCCTCACCGTTTGTAAGGAGACCGACTAGTAAAGATATATCCTAAAATGTAACCATCATCTTCTTGATGTGGAAGTATTGTATATGTGTCCTCTCTTTAGCATTCCATGAAGGCAGTGATCAAATGTTGATATCATTAACGTCATCAAGCAACAACATACATCATTCTAGCCTATCATAGCCTCACCATTAGTAGAAAGACTGACTAGTAAAGATGTATCCTCTAATGAAATTGTCATTTTGTCGATGTGGAAGTGGAATGTATGCATCTCCTCTCTTTAACACTCCACTTAGATAGTGATCAAATGCTAGCCAAGCTGTATGAATGGTACCTACCTTGCACCAAGAAAACTTTACTACTCGAAGTACGAGATCATCCATATATTTATTGGTATCTTATCCCCATTCATATGTTTGAAGATTGTCTCTTGCTTATGGCACCTAAGCCATCAATTCTTCTATGATTTAGAAAAAATGAAACTGTGTTGCAAAGAACATAGCAAATCAACATACAGTTGCTAAGCAAACCATTAGTCGTTACCTGACCACCTCATATCAAAAGATGATCATAACCTTTAACTTGGCACTTATTGGAAGTTTTAGGAAGAATATATGTATATATATGCATATTGGTTTTCTAATAAAAATTATGAGCAACCAACATATCTAATATTTGATTTAGATGAGATTTCAACATTCTTTCATAAGGTTGGGTTTAGAAAAAAAAAAAAGGCTTATAAAAGGGAGAAAATCTATCATTTATGTTTTTACATGTGGGAAGTTTCTTCAATCAAATAGAAAAAATAGAAGGAAAAAGATAACTTGGTTAATAGGGGATAATGGCATTCTCCAAAAGCATTAAAAGCCTCTTGGACCCAAAATTGCTAACGTTAGTGGATTTGGCTAAACCCATTTCGGAGTATTTCTCCATAACTTTCCATGTCCCTTCAGTGTCAATAGGAAGTATGTCTTCTTTTGGAATCTCGAAATTTGATGGATTCTCTTGAAGTCTCTTAGGCAGTGAATTAAATGAAGGTTTGAATTAAATAAAGGTCTAAATGCTCTAGCCCCAATCTTAATTAATTAGTACATGGTATATTTATGTAAGTTGGTAATAAATGATTGTAAACTAAATTAAGAATCGAGAAAAACATAGAATTAAGTTGGCAATAAATGATTGCAAAATAAATGATAATTGGTAGAATAACATTATGTTGAGAATTAGGGCTAACAGTTTGAGATATGTTCTGTAAAACCAGACAAGACATGATATGGTTAAAAATGAGTTTGGATTAATAAAAACCAACACGAATAATAAATGGGTCAAACCTGAATACAACACATTTAAATTCATTCCCAGGTTTGAGGTTTGGGTCTTAGACCTATTTGTGAACCTATTTGTTAAATAGGCCTCATAAACAAGTCACAACTTCAACCCGCCAAACTCATTTATTATTAATAATTGTATAATACTTACATTTGATTTTATCTTATTCTTATTTTACTTTACTCACCATCTACAATAATTTTTTATTTTTATGTTAGTATAGAGTTTTTACAGTTATTTTTGGCTTCTATTCTTCCATTTCTTAGCTGCAGTTCTCACAAAATTTGATCCTTTATATAAGTTCATTTTTTAGGTACTTTCTTCGCTAAGTCCTTATGTAGTTACACTATAACACTTTTACATTGTGTTTGTTCATTTCATTTATTTTCTTTTCTTGTTTTGTGAGGTTGTTAGGTTAGTTTGTATAATGCAGCTTTTTGCTATTTGCTTTGTTGTTTGCATTTGATTTTATGATTTGTCATGATTTATATTATTGAATCATAATCTATTTTTTTCATTTACCATAAAACCAGTCATTTTTATATAAGTTACTCATTATAGCAACTAAAAAAGAATTCTCATGACCATAATTAGAAGACATGTGAATGAAAACTCGAACCCCTTAATTGAACAATTTTTTGACATAAGGACAAAACTATTTATTGTCCTCATGAATGGTGGCAAGATTGATTCAAGCCATGATCCTACTTAATTTAAGACAACAAATCAATGGCAATGTATGGGTAGAGAGGGCAAAACTATTTGTCATTATCATGAATGGTTCCACTTAATTTTCAATGTAACATATTTCGATAAAATTTGCTGTTTATTATGTGTGACATATGAAGGTTCAATGCCCATTTTTATTGGTAGATTAAATTGAAGGAGATGCTCATTGTGACAAGGTTTAGCAACTATTTTTAGAATGTTTGTAAGCATTGGAGAATAGTAGAAAATTGTTTGCTATTCTCATGAATTTTCTTTATCTAAAAAGCAATTTAGTCTTATTGATCTTGAATTTTCTTCATTTTGATTGGAATATTTATTGTATGTTTAGGAATTATATCGTTTAAGTATGTTCTCTACAAATATTTTTGGTAAGTTACAACACATATGTGGTGGTGCATAGTGTTTAAGTAGGGGAACCCTCTTTGAATATAGAGAAGGAGAAGTCGAATGCAACTTCAGAAATGGGGAGCAATGTTTTTGTTGTTCTTCATTCATTTCTTATGATTTCTCTACATACATTATATAAATCTTTCTCTAACAAAAAAAAAAAAAAGGAATATTCTCTTATTAATAATATCCTAACTAACTAGCTAGCTCAGTAAGGTAGAGAAGTTTCTACATAATATATGCTGAAAATAAAAAATAACTCATTGCTAATATTTATTTTATGGATTCTAGTATTGCTTTGTATGATGGACTAGAATTAAGGATGGTCGGATTGAGCAACACAAATCTAAGCGCTATTGTATTGGCTTGGTCTGATAACCCAATTATGGATGATAGTGATTTTTCGATAGTCTTTGATAGGAACTTCCAACATTTGATTTCCTTTTAACAAACATATGTCATTGTCCTTTAGTTCCTCTTCTAACATATTAGGAGCTAGAAACCCTAGTTCCTCTATAACAATACTCCCTTCTTCCAAAAACCTTGACCCTAAGGGGAAATCTAGAAATCATAGATGGAAATTAGAAAAATATTCATATGTAGCATCCTCTATTGTTTAGCCCTTCCATTGTACAAGCACAAAGGTATTAGCTCAATTTTCACGCTTTATCATCTTTTGCTCTAAGATTGTATTTGGTTCCTACTGTTGAGTGGTCTTATGTGGTAGATTTGTTGCTTGAGAGGAAGATGTTTTGACATACTTCTTATGGAGAGAGATGTTAAACGTTGGATGTATTCCTAAACTTACAGGCAAGTTAAGATGATAGGTGACATCACCAATGCGATCAACAACATGGTAAGGTCCATAAAACCTTGGTGATAATTCGTTATTGTGATGATCTGTTAAACCGTGTTGTCGATAAACTTTTTATTTGACCTAAACAAAGTCTCCAATCTAAAAAACCCTATCTATTCTTTTTTTGTTAGCCAATTGTCACACATGGTTTTGAGCATTCATGAGATGAAATTTCAACTGTCTTAAAGAGTCTTCTCTATTTTTCAAAAGTGTATCCACTACTGCATTCCTAAATTCTCTTGAAATGTATGGTAAATGGATGGGTGGAGGGATTAAGGACCAATCACACACTTTCGAGCTTGAGGGCTTTCTTAGATGATTCATTGAGTTATCTATAGTGAGTTAAGCATTGAGGAGTAGTGTATACCATAGTTTGATTTGCTGAGCTACTTTGCTCTCCATACAATTTAAGAGATTGTCGAGGTGATCAGCCGATGTACTGAGCCGATCCCTCCGTAACATGTCAGTCTAAACACTAAATCTAGGTACAACCATCTCTATAGTGTCGAAGTAGAGCTAACAACTGTCAGGAGCAGACCATCCGAAGCTGATCCTAAGTGTAAGTCATCCTTGAACCAACCCTTATCTAGTTTTGGCAATCAGAATTGTTAACCTGCTGATACCGACCTGACCTGATCAAGGCCTACCCCTGTGTAGCTCGCAGCGTTATTGAGGCTACAGAATGAGTAGAATTATGTGCGCGCGCTGTCCTTTTTTGACATCTGTACTGTCCTTTCTGACAGTGAATATTCTTTTTGTATGATTTTGTATTTTCCTTGTAAATTATTATCCTTTTCTTAGCAACTAGGGATCCATTTATGTAATTTTCTATAATTTAGGACTTACCCTAACTAGGTACTATAAATACTTGCATAATGTAATAACCATAAGATCATATAGAGAATACACTAAAATTTTACTCCCTCTTGAGGTAAGTGTTATTTTACTTACTCTTAAACTACTCTTATTTAGCCCATTAAGCGTAGACTAGTGGTGGTGACCTTCGGCCATACTTATGTGTCATATCAAGCGTTGGAGCTTCATATCCATCGTAGGTGCATAGGAAACCCTACTTACCCTTGACTATCATTTACTCTTCGAGCCATCCATGGCTTAGACCCACCTTTTTGGTTACGTGTGATGTTGGACCCATGTGTTCATCAACAGAATCTGTATCATCTTGTTATTAGAGCCTATTTATGTTCGAAGCTGGATTCTGCTATTGTGTTCTTTAAGTGGTTTGTTACTACTCTTATGTGATAATGGTTCTATTGTTAACCTTGGAGTTTAGTAGTTGAGAAGTATTTTATGCTCTGTTTTCCCTTGTTTTTGATAAACAAAAATAGAGTGTAGTTGACTATTCATTTGTTGTGTAATTGTCATGGTGTTTAGAATGTTGGTTATTGATTTTTAAGTGGCATTATTAGACTTTAATTTTTATGAAGTAACAAACAATGTCAGACTCGAGCTTTGAAGGAACTTTGGGAAACGAAGGAAGTGGTATTCGACATGGCTAAGGGCAAGAAAAAAGCTTCACACCTTAGTCATTAGGTGACTGCTTGGATAGGCTTATTGACTTGGTAGTTAGTTTGGTAACTGTTATCCAAGAAGACAGGCAACGAGCTAGGAATAGCCCTACTAGAGAATGTGAGCAATAAGAGTGAGGCAATGGTTAGTTTGGTCGAGTTAATGCCTTAGCTTGACCACCCCGAGCTGAAGGAGTTGGTAGGGATGCCAGATGAAGGCTAGTGCTTGAAGAGATTGAGGAAGAAGCGAAATGAGACAACTAAGCAGAAGAGCACTACGGGCCTAAAGAAAGAAATGTACGAGCCCTTAAAGTTGAAGGATTGAGAATGTATATCTTGAGTTTTTCTAGAAGTGGTGATGCTAAAGATTACCTAGATTGGGTAAATAAGATTGAAAAACAATTTGAATGCCACGAAGTGCTTGATAATGCAAAGGTTAGACTTTTTGTGTTGGAGTTCATTGGTTTGCTACCTTATGGTGGAAGAGCTAGTAAGCTACTAGAAGAAGGGAAGGAGAATGAGAGATTAGGAGTTGGGATGAAATGAAGAGGGTTATGTAGAGAAGGTTTGTATGGAGCTATTATTTCATGATGCATTCAAAAGATTGCAAGAATTAAGACAAGGAGGATCGAGTATAGACACTTATGTTAAGGAGTTTTAAATGTTAATGCTCTAATGTGAAGTTGTAGAGCTAGAGGACCGAACTTTATCTTGATTCATTGGTGGATTGAAATATGAGATTAGGGATGTCTTGGAAGCCTTAGATTTTAGAATGCTTGATAACTTAATTTGAGCTGCTTGGAGGATAGAAAGGCGCCAAATAGGAAGATTCTAACCCCCTATTGGCTGACCAGGCAGTAGCCAAACTGTTTTGAGCAAACTAGTGCAAACAAAAATAAGTAAAGTTTTTGAGACCCGACCCATTCTAACCACCCAAGCCGAAGAGAAGGAACCCTTGACGAAGTTTGAGAAGGGCTAGAATTCGAGAAGGAAGATGAGTGAGATCAAGTGTTTTAAATGCCAAGGAATTGGACACATGGCTGCTTAGTGTCCAAATGGGCGAACAATGGTGATCCGAGGCGAGTTATTGATTGTTGAGGTTGATAGTACTGATGAAGAAGTTAAGGATTTGAAAGAGGATGGATAGATCAAACTATTCGAGGAGGAAGTTATCTACAGTAAGGAAGGTAACTTTCTACTGTATTAGTTGCATTGGCTTAGTGATAAGAGAGCCTTATAGGTGAACAAGCAAGTATCTGTGCCAATCTGCATTGGCAATATCGAGATGAAGTGCTTTGTGATATGCTGCCCATAAGTGCACCCCACATTCTACTTAGATGACCATGGATGTTTGATCGAGCGGTTATGCATGACAGAAGGAGTAATACATGTTCTGTGGAGCATAAAGATAAGATGATGAAATTGAGTCTTATGTTTGCTAAGCAGGTAAAAGTCATGCAGTCCTAACTTAGCCGAACTGAAGAGAGAGATAGAGCTTGAAGGACCGACCTATTTGCTGGTTCGAAGAATTTTGGAGTTGCGACCCGAGGAGGAGGAACTATCTACCAAAGTAAAAATCTTACTAGAAGAGTTTGCCGACCTATTCTTAGATGAGCTACTAGAAAGTATACCTCCTATTAGAGGCATCGAGCATGTGATCGACCTACAATTATGAGTTGTACAGCCGAACAAGCCTGCTTACAGGATGAATCCTGAACAATTTGTCAAATTGCAGAAGCAAGTAGATGAGCTAATGAAGAAGGGGTATATGTGCGAGTCCCCTAGCCCCAGTACCGTGCCAGCCCTGCTAGTATCACAGAAAGATGGTTCTTGGAGGATGTATATGGATAGCCAAGCGATTAATTGAATCATCATTAAGTATAGGTATCCTATACCTAGGCTTAATGACATGCTAGATGAATTAAGTGGAGCAAGAGTGTTCTCTAAGATTGACTGTAAATCTAGATACCATCATATTCGAATACGCGAGGGTGATGAGTAGAAGAATACGTTCAAGACACGATATGGTTTATATGAATGGCTTGTAATGCCATTTGGACTTTCTAACGCGCTAAGCACATTTATGCGCTTGATGAATCACGCGCTTCGAAAATTCATAGGGAGGTTTGTTGTAGTCTATTTTAATGACATTCTAATGTACAACCTTGACTTAGAGATTCACAAGGAGTATCTTTGAAGAGTCTTTGCAAAATTCCAAGCTAAATAGCTTTATGCCAACTTGAAGAAGTGTGATTTTTGCTGACCCAAGGTGATCTTCCCAGGGTTTGTTATGAGTGGAGGTGGTATCTAAGTCGATGATGAGAATATAAGAGCGATCATAGAATAGCCTGAATCGACCTGTTCTGACAATATGAGAAGTTTCCATGGCTTGGCATCATTTTATTGTAGATTCATAAAGAATTTCAGTACGATTGTAGCCTCACTCACCGAACTCTCAAAGAAGAATGTTGAATTTAGATGGGGTGAGAAGGAGTAGAGGAGTTTGAGGAAGTGAAGGAAAGGCTAACTACAGCCCCGTCTTAGCTCTATCGAGCTTTGACAAAGTGTTTGAAGTAGAGTGTAATGCATCTAAATTAGGCATAGGTGCTGTGCTGATGCAAGAAGGCCAACCTTTTGCTTACTTTAGCGGGAAACTTTGAGGAGCTACACTTAACTATTCTATTTATGACAAGGAGTTTTACTCCTTAATTTGAGCCTTAGCGGTATGACAACATTATTTGTTGCCCAAGCAATTTGTGATCTACATCGATCATGAATCCTTGAGACATCTAAAGAGCTAACTGAAGTTATCCCGAAGATAAGCTAAGTGGGTCGAGTTCATGGAGAGTTTTTCTTATGTCGTAAAATATAAGAAACAATTTAGTGGCCGATGCCTTATCAAGATGACATACCTTCCTAACTGAGTTGCAAACAAGGCTATTATGTTTTTCAACCATAAATAATATTTACACTGAAGATCTACATTTTGGTCTTATCTACGCCCGGTGTGAGGAAGGATGGATATTGGATGACTAGTACAGGGAGGATAGATATTTATTTAGCAAGGGGAGGCTATGTATCCCGACCAGTTTTGCTAAAGAATTGCTAGTGCACGAGACACATAAAGGGGATTGATGTGACACTTTGGTCAGTACCGAACCCATGAGGTATTATCCTCTATGTTCTTTTGGTTAAGGATGAAGAGAGATGTCCAATTCATACTGGAAAAATACGCGACCTATCAAAAAGCGAAGAGCCGAGCCGAGCCGAGTTGAGTAAGGACACTACCAACCCTTGCTGATCCCGACCAAACCATGGTCTGAGTTGAGTATGGACTTTATGTTAGGATTGCTGAGGATGTCCCGAGGGAAGGACTCCATCATGGTGGTTGTGGATTGATTTGGTAAGATGGCACATTTTGTACGTTGTTACAAAACTAACGACGCTTCAGCTATCTCTTTTCTTTTCTTCCAGGAAGTAATCAAGCTTCACAGAGTTCCTAAGACCATTGTTTCGAACCAAGACCCAAAGTTGATGAGCCACTTCTGGAGAACATTGTGGAGGTAGATGGGGACTAAGCTATTGTATAGTATGTCCTACCATCCATAGACTAATGGACAGACCGAAGTTGTCAACAGAACCATAGGAACTTTGCTGTGGGTTGCTATTGGATGAAACATTCCCGTTTAGGATCTGTGCCTACCAATCATTGAGTTTGCCTACAACAGGACTGCCCACAGTATGATAAACATGTCTCCATTCAAGGTTGCCTATGGGTTCAACCCTAAGCTCCCAATGGATTACGTACCTCAGTCGATGCCTAATGATGACCGACTAGCCTTTAAAAGAGTTAAAGCCATCAAAGCCATGCACCAGAAGGTTACATGACAATTAAGCTAAGCTAATACTAAGCTTGAGAAGCGAAGCCAAAGATGGAGGAAGAGAGAATTTCAACCAAGTGATTTAGTCTGGATACATCTCAATAAGGAACGATTCCCAAACTTGAGGAAGAGCAGGTTGTCTCCCAAAGCTGATGGACCTTTCAAAGTTCTTAAAAGGATCAATCTTAATACCTATAGGATTGAATTACCTGAAGGATACGGAGTCTTAGGCTCCTTCAACATTGCCGATCTCCATCCTTACACTCCCGAGGATGAGCAACTTGGTGTTAAGCCTGATTTGATCCTAAATCTTAAGTAACTTGGAGGGGATGATAGAGATCAAGGACTGATCATGCGCTCCCAAACTTGAGGGCTTTCTCAAATGGTTCATCGAGTTGTTTGAGGTGAGTTAAGCATCAAGGAGTAGTGTATACCTTAGTTTGATTTGCTGAGCTACTTTGCTCTTTCCACCATCTAAGTGACTATTGAGGTGATCAGTCGACATGCTGAGCCGACCCCTTTTGCAACATGCTAGTCCAAACACTAAATTTGGGTATAGCAATCTCCACATGTTAAGGTTGAGCTAACGGCTCTCAGGAGCCGACCATTCAAGGCCGATCCTGAGTGTAAGTCATCCCTAAACCAACCCTTGTCTAATCTCGGTAATTAGAATTGCTGACTTGTTGACGCCGGCCAGACCTAATCAAGGCCTACCCCTATACGGCTCACAGTATTATTGGGACTATATAATGAGTAGAATTACATGCGCGCATTGTCATTTTTTGACATTTGTACTGTCCTTTTTAACAATAAATATTCTTTTTACACAATTTCGTATTTTCCCTAATAATTATTATCATTTTCTTAGCAACTAGGGATCCATTTATGTAATTTTCTATAATTTAGGACTTATCCTAACTAGGTATTATAAATACTCGCATAATGTAATAATTGCGAGATCATACAAAGAATACACTGAACTTTTACTTCCTCTTGAGATAAGTGTTCTTTTGCTTACTCTTGAACTACTCTTATCTAGCCCATTGAGTATAGGCTAGTGGCGAGTGACCTTTGGCCATACTTGTACGTCATATTAAGTGTGACCCGAGCTCGTGTGAGATGTTGGTGCATCATATCCATTGTCGGTGTATGGGAAACCCTGCTCACCCATGACTATTATTTACTCTTTAAGTCATCTCGCGGCCTAGACCCACCCTTACGATTATGTATGATATCGGGCCCGTATGCTCATCTACAGAATCTATATTAGGGTGACTGTAGAGTTTTTCAAGGGGAGTTGAGTTGGTGCTTAAGTGATAACTTGTATTGTACTACCTTTTAGCTAGGGGTAGTAAAGAGCTCCATCTCTTTAGGTTATCATTAGAATCTGAGATATGTCTCTAAATACGTATTCACTACTTCCGTTTTTCCATTTGATAGTGGGTGATATGCACTCGATAGTCGTAATTCAACTCCTTGTAGTTTGAATAGCTCTTGTTAGAATGTGCTTGTAAAAATGGGATCCATATCACTCATAATGTTGTTAGGAGGGCCATATAGCTTATATATATTGCTAGAACCAATTGAACTACCTGTTGTGCAATGTAGGGATGAGATAAGCACATAAAGTGCCTGTATTTACTCAATCTATCTACCACTACATAAATAACTTCCTTACCATTAGATTTAGGTAAGCCTTAAATACAATCCATTGTAATGTCGATCCATATCTCCTTTGGGATTGGTAAGGGATGTATGAGCCCTAAAGTTGCAATATTTTCTCTCTTATGGTGTTAACTTGTGTTGCATTCTCTAACATAGTGTCTAATGGCCTTCTCTAATCTAGGCTAGTGACATATACTAATGATTTGTTTATAGGTTGCTTGGCCCCCTTAATGTCCCCCCAAGATGCTACTATGGTAGATGTATAGGAGCTTCTATTAAAGGTCCTTAATGGGACCAACTACAATTCTACCCTTCCTCCTTAACACACCCTTATCATATGTAAAATGGCAAACAATAGCACCCCTTTGTAATTCATCAATCATCTAAATATAATGAGGACTAGCCTACTAACTATCTTTAATCTCTTAAAAAAGTTCTAACAACAATGAGCTGGAAATAGTCAACATGTTTAACCCAAATTTTTATACCCTAGAAAGTGCACTAACCATCTTGTTGTTAACCCTTTGCTTGTAATGAATCTCATAATCTAATCCAACAAACTTGGTAAGCCATTTTTGCTATCATAGAGTAAGCACCCGTTATTCAAGTAAATATTTCAAGCTTTGATGGTTGGTTTTAATAATAAAATGTCACCTATCTCCACTTATCAATGTCATAGAGGAGCACCAACATCTCTCTCTCATAAATGGATGGTCCCTTATGCTTAAGAGCTAGTGCTTGGCTAATAAATGCAATGGGGTGTCAATCTTGCATTAAGACAATGTCGATTCCATCTCCACTAAGGTCAGTCTCACCTATAAAGGGATGAGTATAATCTAGCATTTGTAGTAGTAGGGCCTTAGTGAGGACAACCTTAAGTATTTTGAAGGCTTTCTCAGCTTCACTACTCCAAACGAAGTCCCGTTTTTTAAGTAGAGTAGTTAAAGGTTTGGCCAATCTACCATAACCCCCAATAAATGTCTGGTAGTAACTTGTAAGTCCCAAAAATCTTTGCAACTATCTAACGTTTGTAGGAGTTGGCTACTTAACAATGGCTTCAATCTTGCATAGATTCGTAATGACTCCATTGCAAATGATCACATGCCCTAAATATTTAATTTTCTTAGCTCTAAAGACACATTTAGACTTCATCAAAAAAAGATTTTCTCATTGTAAAATCTAAAAAACCTACTCTAAGTGTTACTAGTGCAAATCTAATGAATTATTACAAACTAAAATATTGTTGAAAAGTATTAGAACAAACTTCCTCAAATGCGATTTAAACAACTCATTCTTCAACCTATGGAAAGTGGATGGTACATTTGTAAGCCCAAAGGGCATTACGAGGAATTTATAATGACCCTCATGGGCCTAGAAAGTAGTCTTGTAAATGTCTTAGGGATGCATTCATATTTGGTGGTATCCTAACCTCAAGTCAAGCTTACTAAAATAACTTACACCAAACAATTAATCAAATAAGTCTTCAATGAGAGGAATGGGATAAGTATCTTTGATGGTATTTCTATTTAATTCCCTATAGTCCACATACATGTGCCAACTTCCATCTTTTTTCTTTACCAAAACAATAGAGAATGAATAAGGATTGTGGTAGGATGGATAATCCCTTACACCAACGTCTCTTTTATCATGCTTTCTAACACATTTGTTTGCATACGAGAATGCTTATATGGTTTGATGTTAACAACCATGCTTTCATCATGCAGGTAAATGCGATGATTATGGTTGCATTGAGGGGGTAAGCCACATGGCTCCCTAAATAAATCATGATAAATCTCTAACAAGTCAATTAAACTAGTGTATGGCATGTTACTAGTAGTAGGGGTAATTTCCACAAAATATACTTCAACCATCCAACACTACATAAGATCTAAATGTGTATGCTTACTCATTAATTTATTTTGTTGTTTACCTTCAATTTCCTTAACTTGCTTAGATTCTCCTCGCAAAATGTAGGTTTGGCCCAGCCAATTAAACTCCATGCTTAACCATTGGAAGTTCCACTTTGCTTCTCCAAGTGTCATAAACCAAGGAATGCCAATAATGAGGTCATATCTAATGAGAGGCAACAAGAAAACTTTAGTTGTCAACTCCAAACCTTAGCTTATCTAAGTAAACTGGTTGATCCTTCCTTTGATTCCAATGCTGAAACATTAGCCAACTTAACTGATATTTCTTGTACTTGCTCCACTTGACAATTCAACCCTTTCACTAATCTTTCATCAACAAAGTTCAAAGAACTTCTTATGTCAACCAAAATGCTCATCTTCCTTTTATTATGATATCCAATAAATCGCATATAATCATGTAAATTAAATTTAGATCCCTTAATTACATGTAAAGTCAATTGTGATAATTGCTCTTCTAGGTCGCCTTCGACACCTATGTCCTCCTCACAACCTTCTTCCTCATTATCCTTACCACTAACAAATTGAGATGCTTTTGTTTACATTGATGACTTGGTCCAAAAGGATTATCACACCAAAAACCTTGCTTCTTCCTTCTTTTTTCATTAATGTTAGTCAGAGCTAATTTTTTATGGAATTTGATAATTAGTTAGGTGGATAGGTTTTGTGATTGTGTTTTGGTTGGATTTTGCTCAAGAAAGGTAGGCTTGGTGGTGGGTGGGTTTCTGTAATTGGTGTTGGTTTTAGGTAAGTAAGGGTAGTAAGCTAAAGAAGTTAGTTTAGGCTGTTTGGAATTAGATTGAAGGGCTTATAAATTTGCTTCTTGTAGTTTGGCTAGGAGATAAGCTTGATGCATGGTACGAGGTTAGAACATTCTAATGAGGTATTGCATTTTAGGTTTCAAGCCAACAAGGAACATGCTGATTTGGTGTTGTTTAGGTAAGTATACTAATGAGTTAAGCCATTCAAATTCATTTATATAATCTTGCAATGCCCCTACTTAATGTAATTCCTTCAAATCATACATAGGGTCATCAAATACCTGAGTGTTAAATTACCTAATCAAGTTCTCCATTAACTCCTTCTAGGTAACTTCATCATTTGTTGCTTGGTTTTTGAGGAAATTTTGATACCATTTGAGAGCCTTCCCTTCAAAGTGCACTATTAGAATGTGTAGCTTAAGGGAATGCAGAATTTCATCAATCTCAAAATAGTGTTCCACCTTATAAACCCAGGTCTTAAAATCTTCTCCACCAAATGCATGGAACTCCATCTTAGTTGACTTGGTGGGTAGTTGACATTGAGCTATCGTAGCAATTATGTTAGTAAGAGCGGTTAATTCTTGCTTAAGAAGAGCATTGCTAATTCCCTTTGCCTTCTTTGGTAAAATGCTAGAGATGGCCTCTCTTGATGTTGAACTTGTTGAAAGAAATTGCAAGAAGGTCTTGAATAAGGTTTTGTTCTTCTCATGTTGCTCTCTCAAAAGGGCTTGCGGTGTTTCTTCAAATTTGGTCATGGTTATTAGAACTAGCAATGATACCACTTGTAGTGGTGCATAATGCATAAGTAAGTGAACCCTCTTTGAATATAGAGAAGGGGAAGTAGAATGCAACTTTAGAAATGGGGAGCAATGTTTTTGTCATTTTTCATTGATTTCTTATGATTTCTCTATGTACATTATATAGATCTTTCTGTAACAAACAAAAGGAATATTCCTCCATTAATAACTAGCTAGCTCAGTAAGGTAGAGAAGTTTCTGCATAATATATGCTGAAAATAAAAAATAACACATAGCTAATATTTATTTTATGGATTTTGGTATTGCTTTGTATGATGGACAATAATCAAGGATGGTCAAGTTGAGTAACACAATTCTAGGCCCTATTGTATTAGCCTGGTTCGATAACCCAATAGTGGATGACAATGATTTTCCAATAGAGTCTTTGATAGGAACTTCCAACATGTGATTTCCCTTTGACATACAGATGTCATTGTCCCTTAGTTCCTCTTCTAACATATCAAGAGCTAGAAACCTTAGTTCCTCCATAACAATGTAAATTTGAGACTGCAAGATTTTGAAATTGATGACCAGTAGTTCGACTTCCATGGGGATTTGAGATTGCAATAGAATCAGCAAGTACTCGTGTGTGTATGTTAGAAGTGAAAATTGTATTGAACTAATTAGCTAACATATATATATACAAGATCTGTTTTAGTAGCTACCTTAACTAATTGTACAACTTAGCAATCCTACAACTATCATCTATATAGCTTAGTAAACTAACTACTACCAGTAGTACGCATAAGCAAACTGATAGCTAGCTAAATAATATAAAGAATGGTATTTATAAATATCAACACCTTAGGCTAAAATGAAATTGAGAGTGTGCTGAGAAATAGGCTTAGTAAGAAAATCTGCTAGTTGCAATATGGAGGGAACATAAATAATCTGAAGCAAACTAGCTACCACTTACTCTCTAGTGAAGTGAGCATCAATGAGTTGAGCAGCATGATTATCACAACATAAAGTGATTGGCAAGGAAACATCAATGCCCAAATCCTTAAGAATGTAAAACACCCAGAGAAACTCTTGAGTTGAAGAGGCCATATGACAATATTTAACTTTGGCACTAGATGTTGAAACTGTCCCTTGTTTCTTTGATTTCCAAGAAATCAATGCCTTACCAAGAAACACACAATATCCACTAACAGAACGTCTCTCAATAGGATATCTACTATCAATAAGATAAAAAAGTCCTAAAGAAATCAAGCCTTTCAAATATCATAGTAAATGTAAAACAACTTAAAGATGAGGCTTGTGAGGAGAAGACATAAACTTGCTAAGACGATGCATGACAAAGGATATATTAGGCCATGTCAAAGTCAGATAAAGAAGCCTACCAAGTAATCATCTATAAATAGTAGCATCAGGCAACAAATCTCTTGTAGTATGATCAAGTTTAGTGCCTAAAGGAAGTGGACTACAATAGGTTTAGATGCAGTTAATCCAGCATCTAAGAGTAGATTAAGCAAAAACATTTGCTGATGAATAAGTAAACCAGTTTATGTCTGACAAAGCATCAATCCTAAGGAAAAACAAGCATATCCCATGTCTTTGATAGTGAATTTAGAATGTAAAGGAACCTTTAACTTTGAAATAGAAGTAGCACAATTACCTGTCAACATGTCATCAACATACAATAAAACTGCAATAAATTATACATTTAAATTGATCGAGTTATGGATTTAGGTATTTAGACATGATTAATAAATAGATTGTGTTATGGATTGAGGTTTTCTAGATATGAATATAGACACTGGCTATGATTCATTCAATAGTACAAAGTGTCAGCCTTATCTAGAATCAGCTAATGAGAGCTTTAAAGTAATAAACAATTTAGCTCGACTTTTAATTAGGCCTTGTCCAATTGCTTCTACCACCGCTGGACCAAGTTGTTCGTTAGAGCCATAAGTGGCTGCCATGTAGAAATGATGGTAGCCCATCTCGATGGCATCAACGAAAATGGAAGTTAAGGCGTCAGGGAATGGTAGTTGTCGTGAGTGCTAAGGCCTATAGATGGCATCTTATGACTTGAACTCAGCACAACCTTAAGATTACCACTTCTTTCGACATTTTTAGAACGATATGGTATCGCTAGGCAATGGAAAGAAACTTTCTCAAAACTGCTTTTCTCGACGAAGGACTATATAGAAGCATTTTAATTTTCTTGGGGTAGTTGCAAAAGGGAAGAATAATGGAATTGGAATTCAATACCGGCTTTCTTTCAATATATCTTGATTTTATATGTTCTTTCTAATAGCCACGGAGACAGGATAGACTTCGAAGGCGTTTAGTTTTTGTAGGTTCAACTTTACAACCACCCATTTCACATGCATTTGAAGCGTAAAACTACATCGAATATTCTATAAATGTCGGACCATGAAGATCACTAACAGGAAGAAATATGCGATATATTGAAGTTATAGATGTAGTGATCAGTGACACATTTTACATGATCAAAGTCTCATCCCCAAACCAAAATACCATCGTTCCTTCATTCTCTTTTACTACAAAAAATTAAGCATCGCCATCCCAAAGTTCATCCAATGATTTGTAAGGTCCATCCTCATGAACATACATATCTCCTGAAAATCCTCTACGTTGTGGAATCTGGTCTTTGATTTTTTGGGCTTCGTCCTTGCTTAGTTCCCACTCAAAGGTTTGTAGGTTTTCCTTCATTCTTTCCTTGTTAAAGCTTTTTACAATTACGGTGGCCCCTTGCTCATGGATCCATCTAAGCGCCACCTGCATTCACATTATCATTATTATTGACAAAAATAAGGATGATAAAATACGAGTCACCAACTGTATAAGGTCTTGACTTTTGGTGCTAATTAGCTGTTTATATAATCCTATGAACGAGACCATTAGATCAATCATTTCATCATTGAAATCCTTGTTATATTAATTACAATGTTAAGCCAATGTTTGGGATGAAGGAAAGAATTTGGAGAGGAAGTGGAAGAAAAGTGGGATTTCTAATGCACTTTCCCTTAGTTTTCCCTTATTTGGAAAATAAAGGAAAAGTGAAATGAATGGTTTAGAAGGAAAAGCTTTTCCTTGAGACTCATCAATTTTTATTCCCCTCCAAATTGGAGAGAAATGGGAGGAAAATTAGAAAAGTTAATTAAATTCCAACTTTACCATTTCCTTATCCTATCTCTCTTATTATTTTTTATGGGCATGTCAGGAATTTTATTTTGGCTTTAGCAATGATTAAAATTCCTTTCACTTTCTTTCTTCCTATTATCCAAACATAATAAAAATAATCAAATACTCTCCTAATTGTTTCATCTCTATTTCTTTCTTGTCAAAATCATTCCTCCCAATTTTCCTTCTCTTGTACGGAACAAAGTTTAAGAATCTGCATATTACAACAATATCAAAAAGTATCACAAGACAATATTTACATCAAGGGTAATAATAACCAATCTCAAAACTGTTTTTTCAATGTGAGATGTATATTTTTGTTTATTTTCATTATTACATTGTAATAAAAAGTATGTATTATGAAAATAAATAAATATCAACCAAGCAGGAGTGCTTGCTTTGTTATTTTATTATTGCTTAATAAAATTAGGACATAATTACCTGTGCGATGCTCTTATTTCTCGACTGTGCTATCTCCTTGACAATAGGGCTTTCTACCACTGCCAGGGAACCCCATCGTGCTCCATTCGCTCCTAATGGTGACCATGCACTCACATGAATACCCTTTTCTTTGCAATATTGTCTCATTTTCTCTTGTTGCCATGCCACATTCATTTCCACCTAAAATAGGACAATTAGACCCGCAATATCAATTTCGTTTCTCCACAACATAATCTTTCTTTGATGATTCTGGATCATGCTTCTACTGTATTACTTTAGAATTATATAAAGTACTGCAAATATTTTCCTAAGGGGGAAAAAAAAAAAGTGGTAAATGAATTTCCATTAATAACCAATTATGTGAGTAAATGAAAGGATAGTTGCATCACGAATTGTAATATTATTGATTATGCATGTCGGTCCCTAAACTTCCAAAAGCTGATCTAAACCTTGGACTTGCCGTTATTGCGAATATTTGGGAAGCAATTGTAATCTTTTGGGACTCCCTACATATTTATCTCAATAGCTTTATAAGGCAGGCTGCAAATCTGTTCTTTACTAAAAATTATGGCCAACCAACATACCCTAAGTTTGATTTAGATGATATTTCAATATTTTGATGTAACATTTGAAAAATAAGGCTTCTAAAAGGTGTGTTGCCTTCTTCAATTATTAAAAAAAAAAAGAAAAGAAAGAAAATAAAGAACCTGGTTAACAGCTGGAGGGATAGTGGCATTCTCCAAAAGTATTGAAAGCTTCTTGGAC
The DNA here is from genome assembly GCA_024138015.1 of Lumnitzera littorea. NCBI lineage: Eukaryota > Viridiplantae > Streptophyta > Magnoliopsida > Myrtales > Combretaceae > Lumnitzera > Lumnitzera littorea. The sequence goes on along the minus strand of JAMXBB010000004.1, from coordinate 74,828,648 downwards.
CCAAAATTGCTGACGCCAATGGATTTGGCTAAACCCATCTTAGAGCATTCCTCCATAGCTTTCCATGTCCCTTCAATGTCAAAAGGAAGTATATCTTCTTTTGGAATCTCGAAAGTTGAAGGATTCTTTCCAAGTCTCACAGGCCAGTGAATTAAATAAAGGTCCACGTACTCTAGCCCCAGTTTCCTATTAATTATAATAAAATAGTATATTTACGTAAGTTAGCATTAAATAAATGTGAAGTAAATCAACAAAATGATCAGGTAAATTTAAAATTAATATGTCTACAGCTAATCATTACTTAAGCGTGTTATTGATAGCTGGTAGAACAAGATCAGGATGAGAATCAGCCATTGAGAGCTTGGAAGTGATAAACAATTCAGCTCGACTTTTAATCAGACCCCGTCTAAGTGCTTCAGCCACAGCTTGGCCGAGCGATTCTTCCGAGCCATAGATGGCTGCTGTGTCGAAATGACGGTAGCCAATCTCGATGGCATCTATGAAAATGGATGTTAAGACATCAGGTGGCGGTAGTTTTCCAGCAGTTCCAAGGCCTATCAATGGCATTATATGGCCTGAACTCAGCATAATCTGAGGAATTGCACTTTTTGACATAGCTAGTATGGTATGGTATCACTCAGGCAATGGAGAGAAACTTTCTCAGAGCTGAATTACAGGGTTTACTTGAGGAAGCTCTATTTATTAAGTATTTTAATTTTCTTGGGGTGACTGCGAAAGGAAATAGTGGAATTGGAAATCAAAACTGGCGCTCGTTCTGTTTTAACAACCACAAAGACAGGAATAGATTTCCTTTTTCAACACGTAAAGCTAATTGGCTTGTTATGACCAAATTTCTTTATTATGGACATCCTTGACGTTTAGTGTTTGTAGGGTTTGACTTTTGCAATCACCCATATTCATAAATTTGAAGCATTAAAACAAAGTCGCTTTTCATTCGTCGTAGGAGATTGTAGTTTCAAAAGAGAATCTCTAGATTTGGCCTAAAAAAATGTGTAGACGATATTAATTCCATGCAAGACAGGACATATGTGAGGATCTTGTGTCATGGGCGAATTCCGTCGCTCGACCCCGTGCGGCACTTAGCATTCTTGACCCCACTAAGGAAGGCTAAGTCAGCCTGTAATACACTCACAATGTTAGAGAGAAATTCTGATAGTATACTGTATTCACTCAAATAACTTGTGTGTTACATCTGAGGGGAATACCCCTATATATACAGAAAGCCTTTACAATCTAATGGTCAAGATCAATTCGATCTAATGGTTACAAATGATTCCCAACTACTACATTCACTTACCTTCACCAACTACTATACAATATTCTGGTCTTCTCTAGAACCTTCTAGAACATTTCATCATCTAGAAGCTTTTAGTGGGCTTGGGCTTTCGTCTTTGGGCCTTAGGAACCTCTTAAGAATGCCCACTTCGAGAGGTCCGTAACATTCTCCCCCGCTTAATCCGGCGATGCCCTCGTCGCTCCTTCATCGTGGAATTGTCGAATCTTGTCTTTAAATTGCTACAGTGCTTCGGCTGGTTCCCAACTGGCCTCACTCTCTGGTCTTCTCTTCCACATTACCATATACTCATGTTTGGGAGTTTGTCCACGTCTCTTTACATGTCTATCAGTTATGATCCCTTATACTTCCTTATCAAATGAATCTCGTACTCCTATTGGGGCCCTTTGTGATATAGCTCTTATAGGGTCTTCCTCGTCTTTGTAGAATGGTTTTAGCATGCTCACGTGGAAAACCGGGTGGAATTTCAGTTTAGGTGGAAGTTCCAATTTGTAAGATACTTGCCCCACTCGTTTCACAATTGGGAATGGACCCTCGTATCGCCTCATTAAAACTTTATGTAGTTGTCCCTTCGTACGTTGTATCAAATGTAACTTAACAAGCACTTGGTCACCTATCTGATATTCTATCGGCCTCCGCTTCTTGTCTGCAAACTTCTTCATTCTCATGATAGCTCGATTTAAGTATGTCCGGGCTAAGTCATGATTTTCTTGTCATTCCCTTGCAAATTTATATGCGGGAGGGCTGGACCCCGTATATCCTATTGCTACTGTATGAGGAGTTAAGGGTTGCCTTCCTAGGACAATCTCGAAAGGACTCTGTCCGATGGACTCATTCTTCTGTAGGTTAAACGAAAACTATGCCACATCTAACAACTTGGTCTAATTATGTTGGTTAGCCCCTATAAAATGCCTTAAGTATAATTCCACTAAGGCATTCATTCGCTCCGTCTGACCATCCGTTTGGGGATACAAACTAGTTGAAAAGTTCAACTCAGATCCTAGAAGTTTGAACAGCTCTGTCCAAAATCTCCCTGTAAATCGCCCATCTCGATCACTCACAATGTTTCTAGGCAGGCCCCAATACTTTACTATATGTTTCAAGAACAACCGGGCAGCTTCATTCGCTGGGCACTCCTTTGCTGCTGGGACAAAAGTCGCGTATTTTGAGAACTTGTCTACTACAACCATAATTGTACCATACCCTTCCGATCGGGGTAAGCTTACAATGAAGTCCATGGAAACACTTTCCCATGGCCGTTTAGGAATGGGAAGAGGCTCTAGTAGTCCCGGAGTTACCTTGTGTTCAACTTTGTCTTGTTGGCACACGAGACAAGTTTGGACATAGCTTTCAATATCTTCCTTCATATGTGGCCAAAAATACTTTTCTTCCACTAATGCTTGGGTACGGTGCATTCTTGGATGACCTGCCCATTTGGAATCATGACACTCCTTAAGTATCTCCCTTCTCAGATTCAAGGAATGGGGCACATAAATTCGTTGTCCCTTTGTATATATTAGTCCATTCTCTTGCCAAAATCTCCTTGTCTTCCCTTCTTGACATTGAATCCATAGAGCTTTAGCTTGCTTATCACTCTCCATCCCCTCTTGGATTCTATCAATGAGGTTGCTTTCAGGTTTGCTGATGGCTGCCAACTCAACCCTTCGGCTCAAAGCATCCGCTACAATATTAGTCTTACTTGACTTATGTTCAAGGTTGAAATCAAATTCTGCCAGAAAAACTTGCCATCGGGCGTGCTTGGGCGAGAGCTTCTTCTGAGTTTGAAAATAACTGGTGGCCATATTGTCAGTCTTGACCACAAACTTCCTCCCTAATAAGTAGTGCCTCCATACCCGAAGACAGTGTACTATCGCCGTCATCTCCTTTTCATGCACTGGATATTGCTTCTCTGTATCGTTCAACTTTCGGCTCTCAAATGCTACAGGGTATCCTTCCTGCATTAAAACCCCTTCAATAGCAAAATCACTATCATTAGTACATACCTCAAAGGGTTTGCTAAAGTTTGGAAGGAGAAGGACCGGCTCCTTCGTGATTGCCATTTTCAAGGTCTCGAGTGCCCGTTGTCTCTTTGTGCTCCAAACCCAAGGGGTATCCTTTTTTAGTAAGTCCGTCAATGGGCTCGCTATCTTCAAATAGCCCTTAATGAATCTTCTATAGTAATTTACTAAGCCAAGGAAGGATCTCGGCTCTATAGGCTTGGTGGGTTCCTTCCAATCCCAAATGGCCCGCACCTTTCCTTCGTCCATTCTAATCTTTCCTCTCCCCACTATGTGACCAAGGAATGTCACCTCTTCTTGTGCAAAGGCACATTTCTCTATTTTCACATACAGATCATTCCTCCTCAAAGCTAAGAATACTGAGCGAAGGTGCTCTATATGTTCCTCCAACGTCTTGTTATAAATCATAATGTCATCTAAGTACACTACTACAAATTGATCAAGAAAGGGCACTAAAACACGATTCATAAGTGTGCCAAAAGTAACCGGGGCATTGGTAAGGCCAAACGGCATGACTAGGAATTCAAAAGCACTGTACCTTGTAACACAAGTGGTCTTGGGTTCATCTCCTTCTGCAATCCTCACTTGGTGATATCCCGAGCGTAAATCCAATTTGTAGAAGTATCTAGCTTCTCCCAACCTGTCGAATAGATTTGATACCAATGGAATGGGATACTTATTCTTTATCGTGACCTTATTTAAGGCTCGATAATCAATACACATTCGGAGTGATCCATCTTGTTTCTTCTGAAAAAGTACGAGAGCTCCAAAAGGTGCCTTTGAAGGCCTAATGAAACCTGCTTCTAGTAATTCCTTCAATTGTCGCCTCAATTCTTCTAATTCTGGAGGTGACATCCTATATGGGACGGTGGCGGGCGGCTTGGCTCTAGGTTCCAATTCTATCACATGGTCTACCTCCCTTCTTGGTGGTAACTTCTTAGGTAACATTGGTGGCATTATATCTTTAAATTCTCCCAATATTTCCCCCACTTGAGGTGGAACACTTCCTTGACCACTAGTTTCTTCCCTAACTTTTAAGGTAGCCAAGTAAGTGACTTCATTCTTCTTGAGTCCCTTTTCCAATTGCATAGCCGATAGGAATTTGGTGGCTTGGCCTACCTTTCTTACTACAGGCACCACGCATTGCGAGTTGTGATCAAGTACACAAATGCAGTTGGCTAGTAGTACGATAAGTGCATTAATGCGATCACAGAAATCCATCCCGATCACAAACTCAAAATCATCCATTGGCACTACTTCAACTGTCTCCTTTCCCTGCCAACCCCCAATACGGAGCTCTATCCCCCTGGCTACTCTAATAGTAGGAACTTCTTTTGAGTTAACTATTTTGAGCCATGTTTTGGTCTCCTCCACTTTTAGCCCCAACTCCTTTGCTGCCATATCAGAAATCAAGAGATGAGATGCTCCTGTATCTACAAGGGCATTAAGTTTCTTACCTGCTACCGATACTTCGGTATACATCAATCCTTTTCTTTCATTAACTTAAGACTTCATAGCACTGAGTAGACAAATTGACCCTAACTGGGCCTCATCCCCATCATCTGAGCTTTCACCTGCTACTAATGCCGCCAATCTCTCTTTCTTCGGACACTCCCTGGCATAATGGGGTCCATTACAGAAATAACATTTCAATTCACGGGGTTTCCATCTTTCCCCATCTCTCCCTTCACGAGTTCTTCCTCGATCGTTATCTCTTTCTTCGGCTTTGGTTTTTCCTTTGGAAGAACTCCCACTCTTCTCCCTTTCAACTCCCCCTTTCCATCTTCCCCCTGTGGTCTTAGGATCAGTCTTCCGAAATTCCATTAGGCCTTCAGCAACTGTTATAGCCTTGGAAATGTCTTCCACTCCCCTTCGCTCCAGCTCTAATTTAGCCCAAGGCTTTAAGCCATCTACAAACATCACCAAAGCATCTTCTTGGTTGAGGTCTGGGATCTCCAACATCAATTCTGAAAATTCCTTTACATATTGCTTTATGTCACCCTTATGGGTTAGGTGACGCAATTTCACCTTTGCTTCCTTAGCAGCATTTTGGGGGGAAAATTGACCCTTCAACTCTTGTACAAAGCTATCCCAGGTGTTGATATCAGCAGCCCTCCTGCACTACCATACCATGGCTGAGTCTTTCAGATACATGGCAGCAGTACGTACCTTTCCAGCATCATCTAAGATTCCCACAGCATTGAAGTATTGTTCCACTCCCCATAAGAAGTTATCTACTTCTCGAGCAGACTGCATCCCGCTAAAGTGCTCTGGTTTTAGAACATCAACCCTATGGCCAGTCTGGAGGGTCATTCCATTTGCAACAGCGATTCGGTAAGCTGCCAATTGCGTCTTGAGATCTTCAATCTCTTGACGCATGGCCACTACCACTGCATCAATCTTAGCTTCATAGGCTTCTTTCTTAGTTTCTAAGGCCGTAACTCGAGCTTGGAGAGCATCACCCTTCTCTCCAATAACATTTCCATGCTGCTTAAGCTCTTTTACAGCCCGATTCAGTGCTCCCTGCAATTCTCCTCGGAGTTCTTCCTCCATTTCCTCAAGACTACCTTGAGACTCATCAAATTGTTCCTTGTCCTCAACAATGCTCAACTCTGCCTTATCCATCCTACTAAGGAGAGAGTTTAGTAAGTCCCGAGACCTAGCCTTTTGCCTGGTAACACGGTGATCGTCATGGTCAGCCAACTCATCGACCATTGAAACGTTGTTGTCTCCTTCAAATGACATCTTCTCCACAAGCAATTCCTTTTCCAAGCTCTGATACCACTTGTCACGGGCGGATTCCGTCGCTTGACCCCGTGCGGCACTTAGCGTTCTTGACCCCATTAAGGAAGGCTAAGTCAGCCTGTAACACACTCACAATGTTAGAGAGAGAAAGTAGAGAGAGAAACTCTGATAGTATACTGTATTCACTCAAATAACTTGTGTGTTACATCTGAGGGGAATACCCCTATATATACAGAAAGCCTTTACAATCTAATGGTCAAGATCAATTCGATCTAATGGTTACAATTAATTCCTAACTACTACATTCACCTACCTTCACCAACTACTATACAATATTCTAGTCTTCTTTAGAACTTTCTAAAATATTTCATCATCTAGAAGCTTTTAGTGGGCTTGGGCTTTCATCTTTGGGCCTTAGGAACCTCCTAAAAATGGCCCACTTCGAGAGGTCCATAACATTGCATATCTGTTAAGATATTAAAGAAGGAATCTTTTATTTTATTTTATGTATTTGCTTGTTAAATACCTACTCGAGACTAATAATAGAAAAAATTTCCTTTTATATTCTTAATATAAGCTATCATGACATGCATCATGGTGATTGTATTTGAATAACCTTATAATATCATTATCATATGATTTACTTGCTTTTAATTTCCAACATTAATTATATTATAAAGTATTTTGAGGGGTTAAATTGAAGCAAATTAAGAGAATGCAAATTTGCAAGATACAAGTCCAGGGAAATTTTGGCAATATAACAATAATAATAATAAGTGATAAAGAAAAGAATTGTTCATTCACCTACATAAAAGGAGAAATGAAATCATTACTACCCTTCAATTCCATATAACAAACTTATTACACCGTAAATAACTATTCGGTCAAATAAAAAATCCGGTTAAATATTTAATAGATATTGGGAAGGAGATCCTATGAATAATTCATTACTCATTTCCCCTGACTGTCCTTCATTTTCTCCTACCTATCTTCTTCTTTTTCTCTACCATCCAACGAAGAAGTACTCAATGGTTCTATGCCCACCCCAAACCCGCACAAGACCACAACTCACCCATGAACTCCGAGTCGCCACTAGAAATTAATTAATGTAAAAGCTCACCTTTAAGTTGGAAAATTCCGAATTTTCGATGCAACACCACCCCAAACCATTGCACTTGGACGTCCATTACCAGGGGGAAGTGAATCGGTCCAGCTTTTAGCTGGGTCGTTAAACTTTATCTTGAGTGGCTTATTACTCGAACCGTTATCACCACCGTGCAGTGCACTTTGACATACAGAAATCATTAACAAGTACTAAAATGCATTTCTTTCTTGTGACGATTTTGATTTTGCTTAAGCTTTTGTGAACCGAATTTGGTGGCTAAGGTTTGGATAAATTGAGTATATTAGCTAGTTTTTTCCTTTTTTAAAAATTTTTTTTTAATACAAATAAAAAAAAAAGGAGCATAGGAAGTGTTTTGTCATTTTAATTATATTACTAGCTTATCCCTTGTGATGTTTTTTAAATTAAGCCAATAGTTATAACTTTACTCCACTCCCATTGGAGGAATTCTAACATGGTTTTCTTTTTTCTTTCTTTCTTTTTTGTTTTTTTTTTTTTTTTTAATGAGGTAAAGGAAGTGTATACTCATAAATATCACTTTTAGGTATATAAATACTATAGTATCTCAATTGACAATATATATATATAATATCTATGATAGCATTTAGTTGTAAAGACTGAACATGATAAGTACAGATAAGATTGGATAATACGAGCTTATTGTATTATGTTTGGTTTGTACAGTACTAAATATAAAATTTATATTAAAAAATGAATTATTTATATTACAAAATAAATAATTTTTTATAATTTTTAATAAAAATGATATCAATAAACTTAATATTATAATATGAAACGATATTTTTGAGAATACAAAATATTTTTTGTTTTTATCCAATGAATTTCATTTTTATCTTATGATATAGATGGGACAAAATTTGAGTTTTTTATCAAGTCCATTAACCCAATTTTTATCTAGTTATTAAGCACATTTATCAAACTAAATATAAAACAAAATTTTTTGTCAAATTTAGTATCATAAAAATTATATAACCAAATGCTACCTATATATTAAAATGTTAATTTGGATTTGAACTCTTTAAGCTCATACCAACCTGATTGGGCTTATGGCTTAGCTCGACTTACTAGTATTTGGCTTTATTGTCCTCTTGATGGACCTTAGCCTAAGCCTACTAAATTGCCTACCCAGTCACAATGGCCAAGTAACGGCTAAAAGGCAAATGATAATGCTTGAAGATTAGGTCAATAACTATAATTTAACAAATCTGGACCATGTTAGTAGCACATTCCCACCATTTAAGATTTGCGAATATGGCAAAGTGTTGTTACTGGTCCTTTAACTTTCGACAGCCATCTTTTATAAATAACAATGAATATCTCAATGGTAAATTACTTACACTCTTTATGCACTTTGCCTATTTACTATACTCTTGCATCCTTATTCTCTTTATACATAAGATACTGACTTAGGGTCTGTTCGGATTGTCTTTTTATTTTTTTTTGTTTGTATCTGATTTTTTTCTAATATGTGCTTAACCTATATCTATTTGAAATTTGGTATTTGAAAAAGTGTCTTATATTTATCTTATCTAATTTTGTTTCATAATTATAATGAAGATGATGATTTGATTATTAGAATTGAGAAATGAAAATTTGCATATTTTTAAGAGAAAAGTTTTGCAAAAATATATTTTATACGTTGAAAATTGTTATTTTAATTAATATTTTTTTAAAAATATATTTCTATCGTTTTTATATCTTATTTTTACCAAAATACAAAAATTTAAGTAGATAAGAATAAGATACTAATAAGACGAAAAATAGATGAATCAAATAAAAACTTAATCATCAAAATAGTCATGTCGAACGATACTCTAACATCTCTCATTGTGTACTCTTTTACAAACAATTTACTCAAACGTAAAATCCAATTCCATCAATACTTTACCAACAAAATCTTATAGATGACATTATGTATTAAAAAAAAAAAATTCTAGTCTTATAGTCAAGTTAGGACAGCGTTGTCCATCTACAGGCATCGTATTGGTTGAAATTCCACTGTAATTGGCCCCGGTGAGGAATCAGAAAATGTGCTCGTTATTTAGTTTTCTTTAATATAGACAAGTCTATATTGTAATGGCCATTGACCTTATCTTTTAATTGAACCAATAATATCCTTACGTAACTTAACAGTATTCTTTAGTGGAGACCATATTGGACTTTGGCTTTCGACATCCCATTCAAATGCTTATCGAATGACTGAACTTGTATAAAGAAATTATTAGGAGATTTTTAACTTTTACATCATCCTGAGGTAAGTGCGTGCACAGCAAGTAGATGCAATACTACTTAAATAACTGTCAGTTAATTCTTGTTTTGAAGTATTTTGAACGATACAACAAATGATTAGATGATTCATGTCCAACTTCGTGGAGTTTATGACAAGACAAATTGAGTAACGTGCTTTGGCCTAATGAAAAAACAGACGTTACATGATCCCTCAAGAAGCCTTTTTTTCCCATGAAATATGCGAGTATCAACCTTAGACGAGAGGATCAGGACTCAGAGAATGCGACGAATATCCACGATGACATTGTTTTGTGTATTTTCCTCTAATCAAATACCATCATGTTTAAGGTTAAAAAATAAAAAAAAATCATGTTTGAAGAACTCTTAACGTCTATATATATATATAGCTAACTTTAAATCACCATTACTAGGAATCAAAATTGAATTAACAACCTAATAAAGCTGATTGAACATCCTAGGTGACTAGTAAACCTACATACAGAGCATGCTATTCAAAGACATTCTATTTAAGAATCAAATTAAATAGCACTGCACATAAAGATGTAAATCAAATTTGGTTTATTTTATGATGCTTCCTATTTAAGTCTATTAGCTTCTTCATTATTTGTTCGTAAGCTATTTGAAATAATTAAAGTGGGTATAGTCTTTGAAATGATAATATGTATATTGTTGATGCTCAAAATTGGTAAGGTCAAGGTGAAATGATAGGACACTTATTGAGAGATTAATACATAAAATGGAAAAAAAAAGTTAAACTATGGAGGTGCTAAGATGACTCCAGTGTTACCCCTTCAATATCTAAATCAAATTGAGAAGCTAAGTGAAAGAAAATGGTAAGCAAGTTGTGTTAAGTATGCAAAAGAACCTAATTGTAGTCTTCCCAATCCTATTTATAGCCACGGGTCCGCTTTTATCTGCTAACCATTGCCTCCAAATCTTCACGTGTATTACATTTTAAATTTAAGACCACTTTCCAATATTGAGGGACATGGATGGAGTGATGGTGGCTAGTGGGTGGTTATTTTTGCAATAAGCCTAATTGTTTGCACCATGTGTTCAAATTCGAATTCTTTGAGCTTCACCAAGTCATAGTCAAGCTTTAGGCAATTGCTCCAAGTTGACTAAGGCAAATTCAATCTAATATGGTTGGGTTATTCCATGTTGTTTAGGCATATTTATTTCGCTTGCTTTCTTGAGCTAGTCGATTCATCAAGAGTGGCTTGAGGGAGCTTGGAAATACAGTACAAAAAGGGTTGGGGATAAATAGATAAGTCAAGTACCCCTCAATTTAGGTTAGTACTAGCTTTTGAGAAAAATCACTATTAACATTTGCCCCCTGACTCCTCTTGATGGGTGCATCAAAGAATACTAATGTTTCTTTAACTAGGTCCTTAAGCCCAATGATTTACTTTATTATAGAAGAATATTTTAGAAGATTTATCAACTCTTGAATCTAAGCTCCTCATTCTTGAGGTCATAACGTATTCCTTAAATACTGACCTACTTTTGTTTAGCTTATGGTAGAAGCGTCACACCTATCTAAGTGACGTTTTACATCCCATTATCAAGATTCGAGCAATTGTGTCAAAACCTACATGCACCTTTGGAATATAACTTAGCATCGACCATCAAATCCATTTTAGGCATGTACGATCAAATGGTCTACATTAATTATTAATTGCAGCCCGTATGGATTCCGAAAAACCGCATGTCCTTCTATTATTTTTGTTCTTTCATTTCTATATTTTGCTCTTCTTCTACTTCTTTATTTCTAATTCTCTCCTTACTTTACATTATCCTGTTTCCAAATTTTTCCTCACTTGTTTTGAATAAGCCTCATCCCTTCATCATCTACTTTTCTTCTTGACTGCATTACCAAGTTAAATACATCAACCACTAAATTTGACAACTTGATGCTTACATAGAAATAGAGCTAGGAACTATCCACCATGCATTGGGTAAGTGACTCTCCTCCTCATGAAGGACCCCCTAACATAGTAAGTTTTAATGTTGATGATTACCTCCAAGACTTATCCAAGTTAATAGGGTCGGTTTGAGTTTGTGTTCTCTGATTGTAAAAGATCAAAAAGCTTCCTTTTGATGATTATCCACTAGAGAATGAGGGCAACTCCCAAGCCATCCCCTTATATTCCGGTATTGAGTACAACATGAGCCCCAATGGTGTCACCAACACCTTAAGGAGTTCAATTCTTTTAGGCACAACTTTTGCTCAGCACTCGAGATTGGAAAATAGAAAGGCTTCAACCACATGAGTGCATTACTACACTAGTGGACCGGAAATTTGCTCTTTTTAAGAAATATTTCAAGATTGGTTTAAGGTTCCCCTTTTCTATTTTCCAAAAATCTTATTTGAAATACCATTGCATTTGTCCATCCATGCTTAGAACTCATATAGATTATTAGTAGCCTTTGAATGCATTTGTGATGATCTAGAAGATAAGGCTATAGTCACTTTGTTCCAATACTTCTTTACACTAAAGAGGGGTGATGGTTGGTTTTGTATATGTGCTCAACCTCATAGAAAATTCTTGACAGGATTGGGATCTTCCATTCATGACTGCAAGAAAAAATGGGTAATGGTTATGTCAGAGGCCAATCTAGACTTTCCTATGGTTTGGAGCCAACCAATCATGCAGTCTAACATCAAACGATCATTCCCCAATGATAAGAAGGCCTATGATACAATCATGGAAGCCTATAACCATAACTGGCTTCTTTGGGATGTGGACACTATAATCTCCAAGTATTCTTGCGATGCTTTTATCTTTTGCAAAGATGAGACAAGAGTGGTGAAGGTAGTAGGGCCACTCATTGTGGGGATATCAGAGGTTCTAACAAAGGCACTATTCTTGACTAAGGTACAAGCCATTCGTTATCTTGCCTTGCTAAGTGGGGCTCGTAAGAGGGGGGACCTTTATGTTTACTTCAAGATTTGAGTGGCTTTTCTCTCTCATGCTCGACATAGTGTCCATAAGTTTTTTAATGTTTTTCTAGCCTAATCTCTAAGCATTTTCATATAGACATGTCACTTAAGAACTATAACTCCAAGGATTTGTTTGCTGAGTAAAAGGCTGGTAGCTTAAAAAAGAAAGAGGATCTTAAGAAAATTCTTGCAAAATAAGCTCATGAAAAACCACTCACAAAATCACTTGCAAAATCTACCACTTTTAAGACCACCAAGGAAACCCAACTACTAAAGACAATAGTTAAATGGAAGGTCGTTGAGGCTTCTAAGCGAAGGAAGTTATCGAACTTCCATGATTGTCCCTTATTAGAGAGACACCTAAACATAGGGAAATCTCCTAAGGATGACAAGCCAAACGGTAACTCTAAAGATCCGAAGAAGGGCAAGGAGGTCCATTTCAGAATACCAAGTTCCATTAACCTCTCTAGGAAAAAGAATAAAGAGGTTCTACAATTCTTTGCCTACTAGAATGTCACCACAATCGACTACACCGACTAGAAGAAATTTAGCCTTGCTCAATGTTTGTAGATTTTACAAATGTAGCCAATTTTAGTATATTTTAGTCATGTTTATCAAACGTCGCCCAAAACACATTTTTGGCTACATTTGTGATTAAATGTGAAATATATTATATTAATTTGTTTATAGCATGATATTAAAATATATCTTGATTACAAATATAATTTATCATATGATAATATGAAATAAAGTGAAAGGGTAATTCATAACAGGTATAAAAAAGTCCTTAGAAAACATTTTCTACAATACTAACACACCAAAGATTTTACTCTTTTACACTTGTTGTGATACAACAAAAAGAATCTATTCGTATAGTTTATACAAATACTTAAAGAAATACATTTCTTTTATAAAATTCTTTTTCCTTTAAATAACTATATTATATAAAACCATGTTTTATAAGGTTTTCAATACATTCTACAAAAACTTGCCATATTATACAGTCAAAGAAAAGTAAAAAAAAAAAAAAATTGCATTTGAATATGATAAGTAAAAATTGGCCTAAAAAAATGACAAGTAAAAAGTTTCTTTGAATGAAATTAGAATATTTCTAGAATTTGACTTTCTTTGAAGCAGTTAATAAAATAAAACACATCGATTATGTGGAGATATATATTTGAAATATGATAATCACGTACACCAATTAATAATTATTTAAATTCATTAATACCATTGTTCTATTTATCGTTCTCTACTTATCAATTCTGAGGAAGTAAATAAGATATTTTATGTTTATTAAAAAATATTATTAAACATTATGCAAGATATGTTATTGGTAATGTTTGTAGTCATTATAAAGTATATTGATTATAATATATACAAATATAATGGATTGATTGAGAAATTAAAAATAAATAAATAAAAGAATGATATCTCCTTGTTCTCTTGTTTCAATGGCCATTCATTATAGAATGAAATCATTATTTCTCTGTTTGGTTAGCATAATGATTTTGAACAAAGATTATCGATTAGGTAATAAAAGTAATAGAATTCCTTTTTATACAACTTACTATAACTCTGATATCTTTTAAAAATAAAACATAGTTGTAATGTATATGCAAAAAACATATATAATTAAATTATTAGAATAAAAATATATTACCAACATATTATATATATGTATATAAATATATTTCATTATGCACATATAAATTTAAAAATCCATTTTTTCACTTAATAAATATATATATACACACACACATAGAACATATAACTTATTGAGTTTAAGGAATAGTCATTGGAAGTGATTTATAAATATTCATTTTATAAGTAATGTGTTTTATCAATCATTGATAAATAAAAGATTGAAATATTGCAATAAACTTGACTTGTTTTAGTTAATTCAATAGTAGTGTGCAAAATAGGAAAAAAAAAAGTCTACAAAATATTGTCATCATGAGAACAAACACAATACATGTTATAAATCCATAATATTGATTATTACTTTATCTACAAAGAAAGTAAAAAGATATCTTTTGATATGTTATTACGGAAAACAAAAAAAATATCTTTTTATGAGAGGTTACAAATGGAGGAATAAAAATATCTTTTGATTTTTAGCAATAGTAAATTTATAATAAAGTAATTATGATGGTGTTATTTTAGAAAAAAAAAAAAAGAAAAAGAAAGGAACGATGGCAAGAATGGGTATTGCTTGACCTTTTAAAAAGAATGGTTATTCTTAACTTTTAAGAATAAAAATTTTATGATAGTGATGCACAAAATACAACTAAACATGAAAATAAAAATTTTATAAGGAATGAATATGGAATGGAATAGCAATTACACTAACCAAATGTGCAAGCGTAGGCTTAGCAATTCATATGAGGAAATACATTTGTTACCTTTTTGCCATATATAAACGTAGCTAAACCTATACTATAAGCCATATGCAAGCATATCAAATCTTAAACAAGATGTATTAAATATCCTTAGACACAATTATATGTGGCCTTTAATGTAGATTTGACTAACTTTGCATGAAGCAAATCGTTGTGCACATGGCATTAATTATCTTATGCTATGTGTAAACATGGTTGAACCAACTATATATACCATGTGTAAACATAGTAGATTGTAGGTGTACATTTATGCATTAAAATTTTAGCTACATATAAACATATTAGAACCTACACTATTGGCCACGTATAAATGTCGTAGGTTGTAATTGTACACTTATGCACATAACTTTTGGCTATGTGTAAACATGGCATAATCTATATTATTGCCTATGTAGAAATGTAGCAAGACCTATAGTATTAGCTACGTATAGATGTGGTAGGGTTGTAACTTTTAGCCACATATTAGCTATGTATGGATGGGCATATGGTTTATCTATTTTGCTACTTTTCCTTCCATCAGCCATGTTTGCATTTTGAAATGTAATAGAACTTTCTGTCATGCACTTTTTACTATGTTATAAGGCTACATTTATTAAACGCGATTAATAAATTTTTGCCACTTTTTTTTTTTCTTTTTAAATATATAGCTATGTTTATTAGACATAGTTAAAGGTCAATTTTGGTGTAGTGATGCTTACAAATGGTTGGGTTGCATTAGAGTTGATAAGAGGCATTTAGCTTCTATAGGATGTTTAGCCTTTGACTAACATTGTTAAGCTCTGTTCAAAACTTTGATTCAATAGCTTGCTTCATCTTACTGCATCTAAAATTTAGGATGTAAGACTCTTTCCATCCCTTATAAGTAAAATGGGTAGATTATCATCTAACCTAGCACTCTTTTTTTTTTTTTTCCTTCAAAATTCTTAATACCTAACGATGGTTGTTGAGGCCCTAAATGAGGAGAAAAAGGTCATAAGCTCCCCACCCTATACTATTTTTTTTCTTTGTTTAATTTTCTTGGTCTAATGAATTCTTTCTCCTCTAAATTGCTAAAGAGGCTAAGAATTAAGTTGTTGGTATGGAAGTTGAGCAAAAAAATCTTCAAGAAAAGTAAGGCATTGAGAAGGCAAAATTAGAGGACGAGATCAAAAGTTGGAAGGAGAAGGTAGAGGGAGAGGCTAAGATTAGAGAAGAAAAAGAGGCAGCTTTAGTAGAGAAACAAAAGAAGAGATCTCAATTGGTGTCTTACCTTCAAGAGGCAAAAAGTAAACTGAAAACCCTCAAGAGCAAGCACAATGGGCAGGTTGCCCACCTGTAGAGCTCATACAAGGAGATAAAGATTAAAATGGCTAACTTAGAGAAGGAGCAAGGCTCAACTTACCAAAAGGCTTATGAATAAGGCCTATTAGGGCACTCAGGAGAGCTAAGAATATAAGATCTTGATGTCGTAGAAGATGTTCGATAGGGTAAACTTAGCTTGATATGAGGTCCTTATCTACCATCCCGATTACGACCTAAGTGGTTTGGACTTCACTAGATGAGGTTGTAAGAATGAGGCTTTAGTAGATGAAGCCAATGCTGATAAGGCTGAGGTGGAGGACTAACCAAGTAAAGGTACTAATGCTCCCAAGAAGTATGCGACGCTCTTAAGGTCTTTAAGGTTCCAACTTTTAATCCTTCCTTCGATCCCCAACCTAACTCTAAATAAGTTTTGGAAGACTAGTATTTTGCTACTAATCAAACTCAAGAAAATTGACTTGTTTTCCATCCATTTGATTGTTATTTCTGATTTGTTTTTAGGTAGGTGATGGGGATCACAAACTAATAATTTGCTCTAGAACTTGAGGACTTACCTATATTGTTCGTTAAGCTATCTAAGGATAGTTAAGCCCTAAAGAACATTATCTTGTCCATCGAGAACCACTGAGGTACTCTGCTTTGATCTCTCTTGTCTCATTGAGAAGATTTCCAAGGTGTTCGACCAGTTATCGAGTCCACCATTTGTTGCCACATTAAGGGTAAGTACTAAATCTGCATATAACCAAGTTGATATGCATTCGAAGTTAAGCCACCTACTTCCAATCTAACCAATTGATGCTAAGCCAAAGAATGGTTGCTTACTAGACCAACCTTGCCTAAGCCTTGAATAACTAAGTTGCTAAGCATCCTACTTAACGTACTCTACTTAGAATTAGCTCTACTTAGGAAGCAGTATCATTGGGACTATAGACAAGACAGTTGACATGCATGGCATTTTTTAACATCCATGTTGTCCTTTTATAACCAAATATTCTTTTGTCTATCTACAACTTTACCATTGTAATATATTCCCCTTTCCTTTTTTAGTAGGAGTCCTTTTTGTAATTTACATATATCTAGGATTTGCCTTGATTAGGCTATATAAATCCATTTTGTAATATATAATTACTGCATAATCAGACTAGGAATATTAAACTTCACACATATTTTCCCCATGAGCTAAGCTTTCCTTACTTTATTCTTGTTTACTCTTATCTAATCCATTATGAGCGTGGATTAGTAGCAAGTGCCCTCCGGGCATACCTATGAGTAATATCAAGTATGACTTGAGCTTGTATAAGGCATTGGTGCGTCATATCCACTCTTAGTGCACGAGGACCCCTTCTTAACCCTTGACTCCCATTTAACTTTCAAACATCTTATGATTCAGACTCACCTCCAATTCATGTTGTACCTGATGCCATGTGTTCCCTTCCCTGTAACTCGTATCTAATCGGTATGTTGACCTCTATTTAATATAATGATTTTTAGTTAGACTTTTGTTTGGGCCTGTGAAGGACCATTCTACTACTTTGATTTGAACTTTTGAATTGTACTCATGTCATTAATGTTTATGTATCGATTTGTTAATCTCCACAGTGCTCATGCTTTATGGCATTTACAAAGCCCTTTTTAATATGCTATTAAATGATTTGGGCTTTTGTTTAGCTCATTGTCCTTGTGTATCAAAGTGCTTAGAGTTTCATGCTTGTACTTTAGTAGCTCGGAAACCCTACTAGAACTACCTATGTAATTGGCTTAGATTGCCTTAAGCTGATAGTAGCTCACTTGTCCATTATTTAGCCTTAAAAGGTGATGCTTGTACTTTAAGGCCTTTAAGTAACTTATTGCTTACTTTGTAGACTTAGAGTACTATTCCTGTTACTAACAGATAGCTTAGGGCCTCTAAGTAGCTCATTATCTATTCAATAGAATTAGAGCATTATACCCGTCGTCACTTGAAGACTTAGGGATTTACAAATAAGTCATCATCCTTTGTGAGGATTTATAGCGACTATGCTTATCACTCTTAAGAGAGCTTAAGGCTTTACATCTTGTCATCTTTTCTTAGGAATTAAAGATCTAAGGATGTCCTTTTCCCATTGTCCATCAAATTTAGGACTTAAGGGTTAGCGCTTTGTGATTTACTTGTCATCCTTTAGTAGGGTTTAGAGACTTTTTGAGTTCTCCTTTATCAAAAAGATAAAGTGAAAATCTCATTCATTATTCACAATTATGATCATGAATATGCAATAAATGCTATGTTGAAATGAAGTATAGTGTAAGCTTAAACAACATTGAATAACTAAATGAACACTTCATTATATAAAACATTGGAAAGGGATAAGGTTAGTTTATTGGTTTAACCATGCACAACATATTCATAATGGAAACAAATGATCAAATGGATTTGTAGAACAAGTCCATTCATAGTCATACTCAAACAAACAAACAAATAGAATAAAAATAACATACATAAATAAGCATATCTTTGTTTGACGAACAAACACATTTTCATCAACATGTTAGTCATTCGAAATATGGCTTAAGTTTGTTTGCATTCTACACTCGAGGAATAGGTTTCCCATCGAGTCTTTCCAATTTGTAGGTGTGTCCATTCCCTATCACTTCCTTTACTCTAATAAGATCTTCTTAGGTAGGGTTTAATTTCCCTTGACATTCTCTTGCTCCCAATGCCTCTAACTTCTTATAGATTAAGGTTGGAAGCACTTATGCCTTTACTTGTTAGTCATAGTTCCATGTTATCTACTATTGGTAAGCAGTAAAATAAGCTTTAGCCAATGCTCGTGTTTTGTGGATAGTGTCCAAATTAGCCCATAGGCTTTCTTCATTATGTTTAAGGGTAGAAGCATTAACTCTTTCACTTTTTACCTAGAGCTTGATTAGCAACATGGCTTCTGATCCAAAAGCTAATTGGTATGGAGTGTAACCTGTTGAAGTACTTTGTGTAGTCCTATACCTCCACAAAACAATGGGTGGTTTATTTTCCCATCTGTTCCTAGCTTAGTTTACCCTTTCATCAAACTTTAAAGGATAACCTTGTTCACAGCCTTTACTTGACCATTGCATTGAGGAAGTATAACAAATGTGTAGCATAGTCTAATTTGCTAAGCTTCACAAAACTTATTGAATTTATTATTATCAAATTATAGCCTATTGACCATCGGTTTTCACCTTGTAACATCATTCATCTACTCAGCTAATGTGAGGTCGCATTACTTTGTTTTCAGCTAATGCCGACTGAAGCTCAACCCACTCAGTGGGCCTTAAAGCCTAACTTGTTAACATATCTAGTTTAAACTTAGGAAAGTAGTGTGAACAATTATGATCTAGTACGATCTCATTATACAACCACCTATTATTCCTATATCTTCAACATGTGTTTTATTATGAGATCTCTATGTATCCTACTATTGATGATTGATTGCCATTTCAAACACTTGATTTTTGCTTATAAATATGAAGAGAAGGTATTGTAAGAACTCTCTTTTGACCATAAACTTTATACTTATCTTACCTCTCTCAAAACACACTTACTGACTTGAGCATTGGAGTGGCTAAATCAGACTAGCCCCAGTACCACTTAGTTGTCTGTGTTTTTGCAAGAGTCAGATTTTATCCCAAAATCACTCAACAACATATGGTGCCGTCTATTTTTCATTACATACCCACATTATAAAGACGAGAATGACCAAAAGAGCAGGTGCTAGTTCTTTACCTTACCACCAAGCTAAGGGAAGTAGGCATACTAATGAAGAACGTTTGACTAAGTTAGAGCAATTTTGCCTAAGGAAAACTAAGAACTGAACAAAAAACTTGATGAGATCCTCAACCTTGTCCATAGAAATATCCACCTAAATGAAAATGAAGAACACGATGATAATAATGCTGAGAACAGTAGAGACTCATTCTACTCTCTTAAATTACTGAGAAAGTAGGCTAGAGTTACATTGGAACCTTAAGCCCGTACTCTTAAGAAAAATGATAAGGCAAAACAACCACAACAGGTGCACCATGCCAAACCTTCTCATGTTAGCATCCCTATTGTAATGAGTAAACAATTCCAAATAAAGAAGAGTCCTTTTATCCTTGAGATTTTGGATGAAGTTATACCACAGCACATTAAGATGCCACAATTTGAAACTTATGATGGAACAAGAGATCCTAGAGATCATCTTGAGTACTATTGCACCTTGGCTAAGTTGTACAGCTTAAGTGATGTCGTAGCCTACTGAGCTTTTCACTCAACATTAAGGAACGTAGCTAGCATATGGTTCAAACATCTAAAGTCGAACACAAGTTCATGTTTCAAAGATTTAACATAAGTATTCTCTAGCACTTCTTTGCAAGTAAGCTTCCTGTTAAAGATTTTTCTATCCTTAATACGATAAAGCAAAGATTAGATGAATCTATCAAGGGTTATCTAGCCAGGTTTATGGCCATGATGGTTAAAATCCTAAAGCTGGATGTGAGCATTGCTCTCAACTCAATTATCAATGATGTTAAACCTTATGGAGACTTTTTCAAGTCTTTCGCCAAAAATAAGTCGAGAACATTTGTTGAGTTCAAAGCCAAAGCTATGTCTTACATCTGCTGGGAAGATAACGTTAAAACTTGCTAAGAGGTTGATCAAAGTAGAGGAGACTAGAAAGGTGACAAGAAGAAGAGTGCAAAAGATCGACTTAGAGTGGACGACGATTAGTGCTCTAATATTGAGAAAAAGAGGCTAAACATCTTGACATATTCTATCCATACGTTGTCCAATTGTTGACATATTGATGAAAGTGTGTAACCAAAGAGGCGTGTTGCAATGGTCGAAGAGAATGAGAGGAAATCCTTCAATATGAAATTCGAATCAATACTACAATTTTCACTATGATAGAGGTCATAATACTAATGAGTATATCAAACTCAAAAATGCGATCAAGAATGCAATCCAACTAGGGTATCTAAGCAAGTTTTTGCATACGATGTCAAAAACATAGAGCAACCAACTCAAATGAGACATAATGTGCAAGAGAATGTCATGTTGCTTCTCTGGCCAAGAAAGATACAGAAGATAGAAGCAATAGTAGAGCACCGAATGATATAATAAATAATATTGTTGGTGGACCTTTTACCATAGGTCGATGTAGCTCTTCAGGCTTGACTAACACTATACCATATGTTTATAACATATAAGGCAAGAAGGTTAAGGTTGACAATTTAATATCTTTCCTAAAAGAGGATTTTTAAGGTGCTTAAAGACCTCACGATGATGTACTGGTATTAGTACAAGAATTGCTAACTTTGAGGTAAAAAAAATTCTGATTGACACCAAAAGTTTAGCAGATATCATTTTTCGTCATGCTTTTGATTAGATGAAGTTGAAAATCAAAGCGTAATTGAGATTTTATGACTAAGATCTATATGCTTTCAACAAGCTAGTGTAGTAATCTCTCTCCCTATCCAAATTGGAGATGATAAACATATTATGGAAGACAAGGTAGATTTCCTTGTAATTAAGTATTGGTCCCCATATAATGTGATTATGGGTCAGTTATGTCAGCATTTATTTGGCATGATCCCTTCTACTATGCGTCTCAAAGCCAAATTCTCTACTCTTACTAGAATTGGTGTGTGTAAAAGGGACCAACAACTAGCAAGATCCCTATATATAAGGGCACTGCATCGAGAAGAAATCTTTTAAGTTGAAACTTGTTCAGAATAAAAATCAGTCGGCATAGAGCATGCCGAGGAAGAGATGGAAGAGATTCCATTGGGAAATGATCCGGAGAGGACAACCATGATAGGGAAATCATTATTAGCAGATATCTGCCAATGATTAATTAATTTCTTATTAGATAATGCCAATATCTTTGCATGGTCCCCCTTAGATATGCCGGGTATTCTTAGAGATGTTGTAATACACAAACTTTAGATCGATCTTAATACGAAGGTTATTTAGCAAAGAAAAAGGCATTTCACTCTTGCACGATAGGCATCTTTAGAAGAAGAATTCCAAAAACTGCTCAAGGCTAGGTTCATTAGGGAAGAGCCTTATTTGACTTAGCTAGCTAATTGTGTGTTATTGAAGAAGTCTAACGACAAATGGCTTATGTGCATAGACTTCATGAATTTGAACAAGGCTTATTCTAAAGATTATTTCCCCTTACCAAGAAACCAATTGGTCGATTTGACTATTGGACACACCTTGCTATCCTTTATGGATGAGTTTTTCAATTACAATCAAATCAAAATGGATGAAGAGGATGAGGCTTACACATCATTCGTCACCAACTTTGGGACATATTATTACGTGGTTATGCCATTTAGGTTAGAAAATACTAAGGTGACTTATTCGTACCTTATCACCAAGATGTTTTAGCCCCAAATTCACCATAACATTAAGGTATATGTTGATGACATCATAGTGAAAAGTACATCAAAAAGTCGACATCTTGTTGATCTTGAAGAGACATTCAGTACTCTCAGAAGATACAATATGAAGCTAAATTCATAGAAATGTTTTTTTTTTTTTTTTTTGTAACTTTAAGAAAATTTTTAGGATATATGGTCATTTGACGTGGTATTGAAGCAAAATTTAAGAAAAATTGATGCAATTAGAAACATGAAATCACCTTGCATGGTCAAGGAAGTTCAAGAGTTGATTGGGCGGGTAGCTGCCCTTAACAGGTTCATATCAAGAAGTATAGACAGATGTTTAGAGCTCATCAAAATTTTAAAGAATCTAAAAGATTTTAAGTCGATAGATGAATGTGAAAGAGAATTCGGCAGACTAAAAGAGTTTCTTGCATCATCATCAATACTCTTGACACCACTTCTAGAAGAAAATTTATATTTATATCTATCGATTAGCATCCGAGTAATCTCTACTGTCTTGGTTCGAATCAAAGGCAAGGAGCATTAGTCGATTTATTATGTGAATCATGTTTTACAAGGACCAAAACACTGTTATGCAAAACTCGAGAAATTTGTATTAGTAGTGGTTCTCTTGGTAAGAAAGTTGAAACTATAATTTAAGGCTCATCAAATTATTGTCCTTATTGATTAGCCCTTACGACAAGCTTTACAATGGCCAAATTCCTCGAGGAGGATGATGAAGTATCTCTAAGAGCTGAGTGGTTATGGTATATAATATAAACTTAGAATGGCATTAAAAGCTCAGGTGTTGGTGGATTTCTTAGTCGAGTTCATAGGTGAAGAGGACAGTATAGAGATAGTAAAGAATCTGATAGGGAATTTATATGTCAATGGTTCTTCAACTAAGGAAGGAAGTAGTGTGGGTCTTATTTTGCAAGGACTCCACAATGTCAAGGTTAATTATGCTTTGAAGTTTGGATTTCCTGCCAACAACAAAGATGAATATGAAGCCTTAATAGCCAGACTCAGATTGGTAAAGGAAGTTGGCATTAAGAAGATCGAAGTTTTTTCCGTTACACAACTTGTTGTGAATTAGGTCAAGGGGAGTTATGCAGCAAAAGAGGAAGTACTTATTGACAATACAAATGTTCATAGAGGAGTTTTAGTCCGTTTTGATCTAGAAAATACCAAGGGGCAAGAACATTACAGCTAACAAGTTGTCAAAGTTGGCTAACATGGCACTCCATGATTTAAATGAAAAGTGCTTTGTTGAGTTCCTCATTAATAAGAGCTTACAAATTGTTTAGTAGAGCTATGAACTAGCTCCCTACTTAAATGATAGGTCTTGGATGGACCCAATCATAGATTATCTAAAGGATGGAATTCTCCCTAAATATTAAAAAGAGGCTCGAAGGATGATTTATTAGCCACAAATTACACCTTGATAAATGATCAATTATACAAACGCAATATTTCCTAACCTTACCTTCGATGCCTTCCTTCAAAAGATGCATAACAAGTACTATTTGAGCTATATTGTGGTATTTGTAGCAACCATGTAAAGGGACAAAAATTGTGTGTTCATGTACTATGGCTCAGCTATTACTGACCAACAATGAAGGATGATGCAAGAACTTCTGTTCGATAGTGTCTAAAATGCCAAAAACCTAAGGCACTAAGTTATGCACCTCTTACTAAACTGTGCAGCATTATAAGTACTTGGCCCTTTGCCTAATGGGGGTTAAACATGCTTAGACTATTTCCTAAGTCTACAGCTCAATGACAATTTATCATTGTTGCTGTAGATTATTTTACTAAGTGGATGGAAGTCGAAGCATTTGCGAGAATCACCAAATAAAAGGTAAAGGCTTTTGTTTTCAACTTTATTATATCAAGATTTGGGGTCCTATTTATGATAATCATTGATAATGGACCATAGTTTGACAATGATAAATTTCGGAAATTTTGTGAGAAATATGGCATTCATCTAAATTACACATCCTTGCTACATCTTCAATCTCCATTTATTGTTTCTGATAGGAATTTACCCCTTGGACAGATTACAAGAAGCCGAGCTAGAGGACTCCTAAGACTCGCATGGAGAATACTAGCTCTAAGCCATAGTCAAGATGAGGATTCCTATCGTAAGCTAGCCCCTTGCTAACTCGCCTGTCAAATCCTCATGTGTGTTAGAAATGTTCTTGCCAAATAGTAAAGTCCTAATCTAGAAGACAGCCCCAAACTAGTCGAGTCGAGCTCCTTAACTAACTACTAGCGTCTAACTTCAAGTTAGCTGATCTCTTTAGTAAGTTAATCGGCTCCCGACCTATTCCAGATTAGGTCCGCCCTTGACTGCAACACATCCCTGCCTCTGCCTATGTTGTATCATATTCTTGATGTCTAGCCACCAAGCGATACTCGGCTTCTGATATAGTATTCTATAATGATTCTTTATTTTTTATACTGAATATTTTTTGTCTCTTTTACCCTTTTTTTGTATGTCTTATGTAATCTAGTTGTAAAGTACCCTTTTGTCTTTTCATACATGTAAAGTAACCCTAGTGGATGGGTATATAAACCTCTACTTTCTTGTATGTGAGCATCATATCTCTTTAATACAGAAATTACTCACTTTGAGCAACCTTAGTGTTCTCATTATCATTCAACTCTTATCTATTTCCTTTAGCAAGGAGTAGTGGCGAGTGACCCTTCAGTTTGGACTGGTGTGTCATATCTTGCAGATTGTAGGCTGAGTAGGATCGAGTGATGCATCACATCCATTTGGTAGTTGCTTGAGCTTTGCTAGGTTTTCCTTTTGTTTCTTTTTAGTTCACTTTGTTGTGGTGCTTCTCCATGTGTCTGATCTCGGAGACGTATCAGCTTCGCTAGTATCATAGCACAGTTCTATGAGGGAGTACATGAAGTTGCAATGATGTTTTGGTTTGCTTTATTGTTAGTGGTTGCTATATTCCTTCCATAGCTACTATAGTGTGTGTTGGTGTGACAGTAAGAGTGATTTTATTGTTACTTAGCTTTTACTTAGTTTCTTATTGTAAAAACAGAGCAAGTTTGTTTCTATATTATTTGAGTAACTATCAGGTATTAAAGTTATTAGCAAGTTGTTAATCTACTTGAGTAGTATTGTACCATGTTTGATTCAAGTGTTCAAGGTGTTATTGGTAACCAGAGCAGTAGTGCTTAACTTGGTCATGGTTATAATGGTAGTAATACCCCAAGGTCGGTTGATGACAAACTTGACAAACTCACTTACCTTGTTGAAAGTCTAGCCATCGCAATGCAAGTTAATAGACAATAACCCTAAGGTGTATAGTAACAAAACCTATAGGAAGACGCCCCTGAGAGATACTATGACCAAGGTAATTGTACCAATTGCCCAATTTGACTGCGACAAGTTGGACGAGTAATAGATTGAGTTGCTAGACAAAGACTGAAGTTGGAGGAGATTAGGGAAGATGACAAGGAACTAGGTGTTGAAGGGTTCAGTGAAGAAGAATAAGAAGTTGATTACTACCAAGCATATGGACTAGGATGTCGAGCGTCCGAACTGATGCGTCATGGTTCTTTGAGGAGATATAGTGGATAACACTGATGAGAGTGAGCCCAAGAAGAAAGAGGATGTTGGAAAACTCAAAGCCAAAGAGCAAGAGGAGACTTATGTCTATGGCGACCAAGGAGAAGTGATGACCTTAGTTTTGAGGTGAGTATTGAGCTCTTTACCGAGCTTCGAGGAAGACTAGAGGGAAAATTTGTTCTACGCCAAATGTACCATGAAGGGAAAATTGTACACCATTATAGTAGATAGAGGAAGTTGTACTAATGTAGTTGCACAGTCCTTTATATAGAGGTTAGGCTTGCCGACCTCTAAGCTTCCTCGACTTTATAAGCTACATTGGCTTTATGATAAGGGTACTTTGTACGTGATTGAACAAGCAACCATATTGTTCAGTGTTGGTTATGTGTATAGGGATAAAGTAGTATGCGATGTTGTTCCTATGGGAGCTTCACATCTATTGCTTAGACGACCTTGGTTGTTCAACTGACATGTTATGCATGACAGGTATAAAAACACCTATGCATTTGTTAAGGATGGAAGGAAGATTGTGTTGTAACCTCTGACCTCGTTCCAAGTAAATGAAACTCATAACCATCTCACTTAAGCTAGTAAGAAGAAGGCCTTAGTTATAAGCCAAAGAGAGGTCCAATTTGTTGAGAAGGTTGATGAACTGATGTTCCTGTTGGTTAGGAGATTGTTGGAGATGAGGGAATTACAAGATGTTTTAGAAGAGATCCGAAGCTAGCTAAATGAGTTTTCGACCTATTTCTAGAAGAACTGCTTAGAGGACTACTACCAGTCTATGGTATAGAGCAATGTATTGATCTCTAGCTAGGTGCTGCCTTATTGAACTGACCTACTTACAAGATGAACCCTGAGCAGCTTGTCGAGTTAAAAAGACAAGTGGACCAACTCATAGAGCCAAGATATGTAAGGGAGAGCATAAGCCCTTGTATTGTGTCAGCTTTGGTCGTTTCGAAGAAAGATGGTTCATGGTACATGTGCATCGATAGCCGAACGATCAATCAAATTACTATCAAGTACAGATACCCGATACTAAGGCTCAATGACATGTTAGATGAGCTTTATGGTGCCAAGATATTTTCAAAGATTGATCTACGAAGTGCCTACCACCAAATTCGCATGAGGTAAGGCGATGAATGGAAGACTACCTTTAAGACTAGGTAAGGACTCTACGAATGGTTGGTTATGCTATTCAGACTTACTAATGTGACAAGCACATTCAAGAGGTTAATAAACCATGTAATGTAGCTCCTATTGGGAGATGTGTGGTCATGTACTTTGATGACATATTAGTGTACAGTATCAGCTTGAATGTCTATGTTCAACATCTTCGTGAAGTATTTAGCATTTTCAAAGCTGAGAAGTTGTACCAAAATGTGAAGTAGTGTATGTTCTACCAAAGAAAAGTGATATTCTTAAGGTTTCTAGTGTCAGGGGAAGGAATCAAAATATATGAGGAGAAGATTTGAGCTGTTTTGAAATGGCTAACATTGAAGAATGTCACTGAGGTTCGAAGTTTCCATAACTTAGCTTCTTTTTATAGGTGGTTTATTAAGGACTTCAACACAATAGCTACCTTATTGACCAATTTGACTAAGAAGAGTGAAGGATTCAGGTAGAATGACCAAGTTGAACAGAGCTTTAAAGAGATCAAGGAAAGGCTCATCTTGGCCCTTGTCTTGTTACTACCAGATTTTGATAAGCCCTTTGAATTAAAATGAGATGCATCTGGAGTTGGAATTGGTACTATCCTAATGTAGGAGTGATGGCCCATCGCCTACTACAATGAGAAACTTGGTAGTCTTACCTTAAACTATTCTGTGTATGGGAAAGAGTTATACTCTCTTTACTGAGCCCTTATTGTTTGGCAACACTATTGACTACTATGAGAGTTTGTCATTTATACAGACCATGAGTCTCTAAAGCATCTAGGGAGTCAGAACAAGCTTTCAAAGAGGAAAGCTAACTAGTTGGAGTTCATGGAAGGTTTGTTGTACATCATCTGCTACAAGAAGGGAAGTGCAAATGTGGTCACCAACGCTTTATCATGACGGCAAACGTTACTGACCACTTTGCAGACGAAATTGTTAGGATTCTCACTAATTACTAAGCAATACGCTCATGATTCTCATTTCAACCCTATCATAAAGTAATGCAAGGATAGAATTGCTATCAAGGGATATTATCTCAAGGATGGCTACCTGTTTAAGGACTAAAGGTTGTATATATCAAACTGTTCTGCGCATGAGTTGTTAATTAAAGAAGCTCGTAATGGAGGAATGTTTGGTCATTTTGGGGAAACCAAGATAATCAATCTATTGAGGGAGAACTTTTACTGGCCAGGTTTTGCTAAGGATATCCATAAGGTAGTTAGTAGTTGTGAAGTATGCAAACGTGCAAAGGGGAAGAGAGAACCCTATGGAGAATACATGCCGCTGCTAATACTAACCTCACCTTAGGCCGACCTCAACATAGACTTTATCTTAGGGTTGCCTTGAACATCCAGAGGTAGAGATTTTATTTTTGATGTAGTAGACCACTTTAGTAAGATGACGCCTTTCATTTCATACCATTGAACTAATGATGTTCTATTTATCATTGGTTTGTTTTTGTATGAGATTGTTCGACTACATGGGGTATCGAAGACTGTTGCCTTAAATCGGGACACAAAATTCTTAAGCTATTTTTTGAAGACTCTTTAGAAAAGACTTAGAACCAAACTTATATTCAGCTCTAGTAGCTAACCTTAGATTGATGGCTAGACTAAAGTAGTGAATAAGACACTAGGTAATCTGCTTAAAGCTATTATAGGAAAGAACTAGAGGGATTGGGATTTGTACCTACCCGTTGTAGAGTTCACATACAATGAGACTATCCATATCATTATTAGGAAGATCCCATTCGAGGTCATCTACGAGCTTAATCCCACTATTCCCCTATACATGATCAGTACCCCAATTGTTATTGAAGAGAGTCAACATGGAGTTAACTGAGCCCAAGAACTGCTTGAACTACACCATTCTGTAACAAAAAAGATCGCTAAATTCAATTAGAGTCAACATGAAATTGGTAGTCGAGGCCGTCGAACTGTTTCCTACCAACTAAGAGATTTAGTATAGACACACCTTAGCCGAGAACGATTCCTACACTTGAGACAAAATGAACTATCTCCTTAAGTTAATGGTCCATTCAAAATCCTAAAGAAGATTAACCGCGATGCTTACTAGATCGAGTTGCCTAATGATTACGGCGTTTCTTCCACTTTCAATGTGTTTGGTTTGATCCTTCACCAATAAGTAGAAGATGACCTTGCGTGTGCCTCAGAAGAGGAAGTAGAAACCACTTTAGATTTGAGGGTAAATCTTTTTGATCCCTAAGCAGATGATAGGAATCAACACCTAGGATCGATTACAAGAAGCTAAGCTAAAGGACTCTAAGGACTCACATAGAGAATACTAGCTCTAAGCCATTGCCAAGATGGAGATTCCTATCTCGAGCTAGCCTCCTATTGATCCATTTGTTAGATCCTCATGTGTGTTAGAAATGTTCCTGCCCAATAGCAAAGTCCTAATCTAAAAGACAGCCCTGAATTAGCAGAGTCGAGTTCCCTAAATGACCATTGGTGTTTGACTTTAAGTTAGCTGATTTCTTTACCAAGCTAATCAACTCTTAACCTATTCCAGATCAGGTCTACCCCTGACTGCAACACATCCCTACTTCTACCTACATTGTATCATATTCTTAATGTCTAGCCACCAAGTGATATGTATCTTTTGACACAGTATTCTAGAATGATTCTTTCTTTTTTTACACTGAATATTCTTTGTCTCTTTTACCCATTTTTTATATGTCTTATGTAACCTAGTTGTAGAATACCCTTTTTTCTTTTCAAACATGTAAAGTAACCTTAGTGGACTTGTATATAAACCCCCACTTTCTTGTATGCGGGGATCATATCTCTTCAATACAAAAATTACTCACTTTGAGCAACCTTAGGATTCTTATTATCATTCAACTCTTACTTATTCTCTTTAGCAAGCAATAGTGGCGAGTGACCCTTCAGTTTGAACCGGTGTGTCATATCCAGCGGATTGTAGGCCTAGTAGGATCAAGTGGTGTGTCACATCCATTCGTAGTTGCTTGGGCTTTGCTAGCTTTTTCTTTTGTTTCTTTTTGGTTCACTTCATTGTGGTGCTTTTCTGTGTGTTTGACCTTGGAGACACATTGGTTTCTCGCTTTTAGCCTTAAGGCTCAAGACTTCATGGACCACTAGTGCATGTGCCAGTTTCTCAACAGCAAGCTCCTCCTAATATTTCCTATCCTTCATCTTAGCCTTGATTCTTGCAATCTCAGTTGCCATGGTCTAAGCCTTTGAGGAGTAGTATGCTTCCTTGATTTTCTACAATTAGTTGGCAATGAAAAAATGATAAATTGATTGGACCTCTCACTAAAGCAACATGTAAATATTACCTTCTTCATTTGTCTATTTGCTTCGTCCAAAGCAGTTAAAACATGGCTACTAATCTACACGAAAACAATATTTTGTTAGCAACAAAACATAAGCCAAAAATAAAGAGGTATTTGGTACTTACATCATATAACTTAGTGACAATGTGTCCTTTGTTGCAATTGCCAACTCTATCTACATCCTTTTTTGTAATCTCCCTATCTTTGGGCAGAATGACTCCTTCTATTAGGGCCAAAGACTTTGTCTTATCACCCAAGGCCGAGTCAGTATGCAGGATGTTTTGACCTTAACTTGGTACAAAGTACTCGCGTACTTCATAGTTGGAATGAACTTAGCATTACTGATGTTGAGAGCCTTATTCTTTTAAGCTTCTTTCAAACTCTCATCTAGAGCCTTTAAGTTTTTAGATGGAGGTTGGCCAGTAAGCTCCTTCCCACATCTTTTATTAGGACTTAGCTCACCATTTGCTTACCACAATGACCCTTTGATAGTCTCATGAAGGATGACCTAAGCCCTATTGCAACTAATAATCTCTTAGCAAGAATCTCTTAGTACTTCCTTTAGAGGAATATTTTTCAAGGAAGGGATTACTTCAACTAATGTAGCCTTAATGGCTCTAATTTTTTTAGTCCCTTAGCAGTAGGCCAAGTCACCTTTTTTTGAGTAGCTACCTGCTTTGCCACTTTCTCTTATGTGACTTTCTTTAGAATGAGTGGCTAGATAACGGGTGCCTTGACGCTTGCTCATTTGTTGACTTTCAATTTTTTAGCCTTTGCTTGGGCCAACAGTTTAGCATGGTTTACATCGCCTATGCCCATCTCTACAATAAAAAGTAGAAGCATTAAGAATAGAAAATAGAGAGAAATCAAGAACTTACAATATTTATACCAAGCGAAGCTCAAAGGCAACTATTCTTCCCTCAAGTCATGAGAACGACTTTCCTCTTGTAGCTTAACTTGGTACAGCAATTGCTCAATAGCGTATCTTCTTTCTCGGAAAAGATTAGTTCCCCATTTTCATATTGCCTTATAACACTCTTGGCATCCCAAAATAACATTTTGTTCTTCCTCCTTTCTTGTATCTTTTTTGTCACAGTGGCATCATTTGAC
Organism: Lumnitzera littorea; assembly: GCA_024138015.1. Classification (NCBI taxonomy): domain Eukaryota; kingdom Viridiplantae; phylum Streptophyta; class Magnoliopsida; order Myrtales; family Combretaceae; genus Lumnitzera; species Lumnitzera littorea. Next base: position 74,796,972 of record JAMXBB010000004.1, on the reverse strand, counting down.
GTCAATTCGATCTTTGGTATGGATAGGCTTAATTCATTAGGTCTAAAAATCCAATTCTTCATCTAATATAATAGACACGAACTTGTCGTGCCACTTGTAGATTTTAGACTCCAACTCGTCCATGAATTTCTGCCCATGCCTAATGGTTACAAAATACCAACCATTGGGTTGCCTTCTTATTATAAAGAAATATCTAAATAATTGGGGCGTAGCCTTAACTTTAACCTCTTCACAAATTATCTCAAAAGCTACGAGAAGTTGATTTGTGTTTAGTGAAAACATCTTCAATGCAACTCATAAATAATTAAAGAATTGCTTAATGAAAATAGAAAATGGGAAGTGCAATCTAAAATCGAGATATTTCAAATAAATATGAAACTCATGCTCCTTCACAAAGCATACCCTTTTATCCTCCCCCGGCTTCTATAGGTTCCATATATCAAGAAGGTCTTGCCAGTATTTATTGAATTTTGAAACAAATGTTTTATCAGCAACTCGCCATTTTATCTAGGGAATCATTAAAACAAAATACATTATTGTATAAGTACTTAGCTATGTATCTTCCTTCTTTATCATCTAGATAATTATTTATTGGAATAGAGTTAATATGAGGGAGTTTTTCCCATTGCTCTACCATGCTATCTGTTGAGCTACTTACGGAATACATCGATCTTGTTCCTTTTTTGGAGGAAAGGGGAGGAGAGAGGTAATCACGGTCTTTGTTGCTTCAGAATCTAAAAGTATAAGTTAATGAACGGTGTTGCAAACCATACCTGATTGAAGTTTTGCATAGAAAGTATGGATTAAGATAATAAAGATGGGATCGCTAAAGTGAATAAGAACTCAAATAGTTGATGAGGATAATGGTAGAATGAAGAAAATTTGTATAAGTCAAGAAATCCTTTTATATGAATGGATTTTTGTTGTAACCCTAACTTACTTCTAATTAGAATGCAATTCTAGTTGTACTGTCAAGCATGGATTGATGAAGCATGTTAAGTTGTCAAAGATTTGATGGTTATCGTGTTACTAGTAGTTATTAACCCTATACTATCATGATAATTAGGGTAATAGTTGTCACGCATATCACCATAGGAAGGTGTGTAAGTGGGAAATTTAAAAGGCCATATGATTTGTCATGTCTTGAAGTAAAATAAAAACTTCTTACATCACTTAGCATCCGAACATCCCATTATGGTCTTAACCATTCAATCCCATCCATCCTCCTAAACTGGATATTAAACTTTGTTTACTCCCATAGTTGAGTTCTCAATCATGTGAGTCTAGGGGCAAATGTTGATAATCGGTTTTCATCATATAACATCATTCGTCTACTTAGTTGATGTAAGGCCGAGTTACTTTGCTTTCAGCTAATGCTGACTAAAGCTCAACCTATTTGGTGGGCCTTCAAGCCTAACATGTTAACTGATCTGATTTAAACTAAGAAAAGTGGCATGAACAATTATGATCTAGTACGATCTTATTACATAATTGCCTATGATTCCTATATCTTCATCATGTGTTTGATTATGAAATTTCCATGTATCCTACTATTGATGATTGACTACCATCTTAGACACTTGATTTTCACCTATAAATACGAAGAGAAGGCATTGTAAGAACTCTCCTATGACCCTAAACTTTATAGTTGCCTTACCTCTCTCAAAATACACTCACTAACTTAGACATCAGAGTGGCTATACTAGACTAGCCCCAATACCACTTAGTTTTCTATATTTTTGCATGAACTAGATCCTATCCCAAAATCACTTAACAACATGACCCATTATCTATTATAATGGCATAAGGTATCCTAAACCTGGTTAAGATGTTGCTAACCAAGAAAGCCTCAATACTTTACTCTATTATGCTCACCACATCCATAGCTTTGTCTTATTTCGTAAAGTAGTCTACTGTAACAATGATGTAATATCTCTACTTGGTGGTCTTTAGGAATAGATTGGGCATATCCAACCCCCATTAGGCAAAATGCCAAGGGTTTGTGAATGGGATCAAATATGAGCTCGAGGAGCATTCCTTTGACATCGATCACAAGTCTAAGTTAGGCAAAGTGCATCTTTTTTCATTGTAGGCCACTAGTACTCCAGGCGTAATGCCCTTACATACAAAGTTGTAACTCTAATATGATTACTACTCACTTCAGAATTTAAGTTGGAGAGGACCTATTATGCTTTTGATGATCCCAAACATCTCATGTAGGGCATGCTCAAACCCCTCTTATATAGGTTTCCATCAATAATTGTAAAATTGGTTTCCCTATATTCAAGTCTTCAAGCCTCTTTACTATCTTAAGGTAGAATACCATCATTCAAATAATCTAGTATAGGATCTATCCAACAATACTCCATGCCCTTCTATTGAACCTCTTAACATTCCATTGGTTATCCTTTTATGCTTTTTTTTTTTTTGGCATTATTAGATGAAAATTCTCTCCTTTCCATTTGGTAACCTTGTAGAAGCTAATTTAGACATCCTATCTACTACATAGTTCTCAATACTTGGATCTTCATCAATTTCTAAGTCACAAAGTCTAGCCCGATTTCCATTATTAGTTGTAGACATTTGATCATACTTTCATCTTTAGCCATGCTATTTCCCTTAACTCATTTAACAACTAATTGGGAATCAGAAAAAATCTAAATGCTTAACTATGACTTCTTTAGCAAGCTTCATTCTTGCCAATAGTGCCTTACAATCCAATTCATTATTGTTGGCTAGAAATTCAAACTTCAAAGCGTAAGAAATTTAAGCATCCATTAGGCCTTTGAGGATCAAGCATACCCTGCTCCCTTCACTACTAGACAAGCCATCAATGTATAGCTTCCATGTTAACTACTCATTCTCTGTAATAGATCTCTTGGTCCCAGTAAACTCGGCTATAAAATCTATAAGGATTCAAGCCTTTTACGCCACTCTGGGTTGATATTGAATCCCAAGAGCACTAAACTCCAAGGCATACTTTACCATTCGCCTTGAGGTGTTAAGCTTATCTAAAGCTCATTTTAATGACTAATTAGTTAGGACCACTAAGTAAGCTTTGAAGCAAGGTTAGAGTTTCCTAGCAACTACAATGATAGCTAAAACAAACTCTTGCAATTTAGTGTATTGCAACTTTGAACCTTATAGAATGTCCCTTACAAAGTATACTAGCCTATGTACTCATCCTTTTACCCACACTAATACTAATGAAAGAGCTCGATCACTAATAGATAAATACATGTAAAGAGTCTTGCCTTCGACTGGCTTCGACAAGATTGATGGCTTAGTTAAAAATTCCTTTAAGGCCTTAAAGGCTTACTCACACTCTTCAATCCATTTGAATTCAAAAGGGTTTCTTAAAACATAAAAAAATTCTACACATTTCTCTACACTCTTATAAACAAACCTATTTAATGCTGCCACACAACTGGTCAACCCCTAAACCTCCTTGATGGACTTTGTTAATTCCATATCTAGTACAACTTGAATCTTCTCGGGATCAGCTACAATTTTTCATTATATCGCCATGAAACCCAAAAATTTCGTTGAAGTTGCACCGAACACACATTTTTTAGGATTTGTCTTCATATTGTGTCTCCTAAGTGTGCCAAAGGTCTCATGGAGGTTAGTAAGTGCTCTTTGGTAGTTTTTCTCTTGACAATGATATCATCTATATAAACCTCCATATTCCTATATATTTGAGGTTTGAACATCTTCGTAACTAGCCTCGAGTATGTAGCACCTACACTCTTCAAATGGAATAGCATAACTTTGTAGCAATAAGTCCCATAATTCATGATCAAAGAAATGTGCACCTGGTTAGATGGATTCATCTTGATCTGGTTATAACTGGAAAAAGCATCTATGAAGCTCGACAGGGTATGCCTCAAAGTTGAATAATCCATTTGTTCTAATTAAGGTAAAGGAAAACAATCCTTTAGACATGCCTTATTTAGGTCTTTGAAATAAATATACATTCTCCATTTCCCATTTTCTTTCTTGACCGGCACATAGTTAGCGAGCTAAGGGATAAGGCTCTTCTTTGATGAAACTTGCCTTCAATAATTTTTTAACCTCCTCCTCTATGGTAGCTTATCTCTTTGAGGTGAAATGTCTTTTTTTTTTCTCTACTAGATGACCTTCATAGCCAAATTGATGTTTAACTTATGGGTGATAACCTCCTTAGAATTCTTGGCATATCAGATGGAGACTAAACAAAAATACCTTTGTTAGATCGGAGAAAACACATCACACTCTCCTAAAGGTTGATAAGCATGTTAGCTCCAACCTCGGTAACATTCTCAAGATCATCACTTAGCTATATTGTCAATGTTTCTTCTACTGGTTCCCCTCTCACTTATAGGTAATTACTCATGCCTTGCTCAATACTATAGACCTAATCTCTCTTTAAAGCTTTTAAGTACAAAGCTTTAGCTAATTGCTAGTCCCTAGAACATGTCCCCATTCCTATAGGAGTTAGAAATTTCACCTTTTGATTGGTCATTGACACTACCATTTTAAAAGTGTTAATGGAAGGTCAATCCATTATCCCATTATAGGGTGAAGGAAAATCTACTAGACAAAGTAAGTTTCCTTATCCATGATATTTTTTGTCAACACTAATTTGTAAAGTCAAGGGTAATTGCCCCTTGCACTTTCACTAAGTGGTTATTGAATCCATACAAATTGTACCTTTATAGCTACGTCCTATAATTCTAAAGCTTAGTTCACATTTGATCAAATGCATGTTTAAAAAAGATGCCATCTGAGCTTCCCGTATCTACCATTACTTGCCTAACTTCAAACTCTACCACTCTAGTTGTAATGACCAATGCGTCATTTTGTAGGAATTGGACTCCTTGTATGTCCTTTTTTGAGAAAGTAATCATGTCATCAACTCTATGCCTTTTTCCTCTCAAGTTTAGCACGTGATCACCTTATATATTAGTTGTGCTTGACATGGCTAAAGTGTTTCCTCCTAGCAGTCTGCTAATAATTTCATTGATCGTACCCCTAGGAGCTTAGTTGTCTCCTCTTTCATTGATTTAGATTACAAAATCCTGGTTATTAGGTTAGATATCAATGTTTTGGGGTTATTGTTCAATCTTGCTTCTCTAAGTAAGTCATTCATTCTGTTCCTCCGTATCGACTACAAACTTCCTCAAACAACCTCTTTGGACGGCATCCTGTAATGCATTTTCAAGTGCCTGCACTCATCCGTGTTGTGACCTCGAACACCATGAAAGTCACAATACTTATTAAAATTCTTTCTCACAAGAATATTCTTCATCTTCTCTAGCCAAGCTAAAAAACCTTGGTTATGTACCCCTATTAAGATATTTGACTTGAGGGGGGTATGTTTGGCAAAGGTCAAAATTAGCCCTTTTCATTGTCCTCAATGTTGGCTTAGCTTACTACGGATGTCAAACTTCTTTCTAAGTTGATCTTTTATAGACCCTCACTCCTTTTCCAACCTTCTCTCATACTTTTCCTTTTCAAGCTCTCTCTTGCCTTGTATTTGATCCTTTATGCATATAAATTTCTCCAACCTCTTAGTAAAGTCATCTAAAGAGGTCAATGGATGCTTAGCAAGAGATTTAAACAAGTATGAATCCTATCTAACTCTTCTGCAAAGAGCATAAAGTGTTACACTCTTTGTCATAGTTAGTGATTTTAATCATCAACTGGTTAGACCTGTGTACATAGCCTTTGATTGTTTCTTTAGGTTTCTACTTAATTGAGGTCAAAAGTGAAGAATCTTTAGTAGGAGGCTTGCTAGCCAAGAAATACTGACAGAACTTACTAGCCAACTAATCAAAAGAAGAAATAGAGGCTTCTTTTGATGAATTGAACCAATCTTTAGCAGACTTCCTCAGAGTAGAAGGGAAGACCTTATAGGCAATTGCATCGGAGAAGCTATCCAGTTCTTTCAGTGTATGAAATGTATTTAAATGGTCACCTGGATCCTTTCTTCCATCATATGTGTTGAAGAGAAAGTCGCACACTTAATGGAAGGACCTTATCTACAATACTTTGAATGAAAGAGCTCAACTTTCTACCCCTTGTATCAATTTCCTTTTTAAAAGACTCCTTTTCTGCCAATCTCTTGATGTACTTTGCTAAATCTTGTAGACTTATGTTTGCTACTACTTTTTTGTAGTAAAAGAGGAGCCAAATGCTCGATTTTCCCTTCTACAAGAACTTGTGTATATGTTACAGTTTAAGCATGGACTGGATTCTATTGACAATCTTTCTCTACTTACATCTCCTACCTTTGCTATAGAGCAGTTTCATCTACTAAAATAGCTTTACCACAAAGTTACCGTATCACGTCCTCACGATCAAGTGGGTTTGTCCCTTCTCTAACCTGCTATAATGAAAGGGTAGAATAAGAGGCGATATCTCTTTCACTAAGTTTTTGTCTCAATTCCTAGTTGTTGGCTCATACTTCCTCAAGCTCCTTAGCAACTTAGCACATTAAGCTTCCAATTAAGCCATGCATGAATTGTCATCATTCTAATTTTGCAACTGAGTAAGTTGACTACGAACTTTAACCTAATGTAGACACTATTACAATGAGTGTTGGTGTAGTGATCCTTCTTCTTGATTTGCATGAGGGGCCTTACTCCCCCACACCCCTCCCCCCCTGCACCCCCCCCAAAGTGTTAGTATCTTTCAATTTTGCCTTAGTTACCTTTAAGTTATTTAGAAACAGATAGCACCAAATTGTTGATGCTCAAAATTAGTAAGGTGAAATGATGGGACACTTATCAAGAGATTAATTTGCAATGTGGAAAAGAATGTTAAGCTATGGGGGTATACGAGTGACTCTGGTGCTACCATACCAATGCCTATGTCAAATTAAGGAGTTATGTGAAATAAAAGGGTAAAGAAGTTGTGTTAAGTGTTTAGAAGAACCCAACTATAGTCTTCTTATTTCTATTTATAGCCACGGGATTACTTTTGTCTAGTACCCATTACCTCCAAATCTGAACGTATATTACATTTTGAATTTAAGACCACTTTCTAGTATTAGTGGACATAGTTAGAGTAATGGTGGCCAGTGGGTTGTTACTTCTATAATAAACCTAACTATTTAGGCCATGTATCTAAATTTGAAGTCTTTAGGGTTGACAGAGTTGTAATCAAACTGTTGGTAGTTGTTCCATGCTAACTAATTGGGTTATTCCTTATTCTTTAGGCATATTTAGTTCACTAGCTTTCTTGAGCTAGTTGATTCATTAAGATAAGCATAAGGGAGCTCGGAAATATGATACAAAAGGGGTTGGGAATAAATAAATAGGTCGGGTGCCCCCTAGTTTAGGTTGATACATACCTTTGGGAAAAATCACTATTAACATATATATTGTTTCATTATTGTACGATCAAAGGCAATAAATGGTTGGAAACATAGGAGCTTCATCCTATATATTTATACTTTAGGATATATGCAGGAGATATATACAATCCAAATCAACTTCCACTTAGTAGACCAAATACATTTTTTTTAATTTAACTAAAGAGTACGAAGTGGCCAAATTTGGATAACCAGAAAATAGTTTTTTCTTTTTTGAAGGAAAAAAACAATTTTCAAGCATTTAGCCAATTAACTCACCACTTAGGAAGCAATAATTGACTCTAAAATAGAGCTTGTGAGTTTTACAATTTATAAACCCATATTCTATCATTAACATGGTTCAACAAGCAAGTGTACCTATCGTTTTATAGCACGGATGAGTATAGGATCATCTTTACTAGAAATGGATACATATACTAGTATTAATTAATCTTCCTATGATCTAGCAACCAAATTTATCAAGTGACGAAAAGATTAAAATATCTAATTTACTAAATAAACTATACTAATCTACAAACTAATTTCAACTAACATAATGACTACAATAATGCTTGCTGACACAACACTTAACATGTAGACTTACTTTACCACTTAGCATAATATCACCATTAATCTTATCCTAATGATTGTTATTTGTAAGAAATAACTAGTATATAAGCATCCTTCTTAGAATTAATTACATCTAATCCTAATTGTGCCTATTAGAATCTTTTTCTAAATTAACAGCCAACTCGGATCTCATTAATGATATTTAATTTGTCAATTTCCCTAACAATGCAGTAACTTTCCTAATAATATGTCCACTATCGAGAGTAAGGTGACCTAGTGAATTAGATTTATTCAATAGAATTATCTTTCGACATATTCGATTGAAATCTGGCCTAAGTCAATGTTGTGCACTACATTGTACTTTGATTAATTAAGTTCAATTCATCAGGAATAACAACATCAAGAAACTACTATTCCATACACTTAATCATACTAAGCGGATGTAGTAAGTCCTAAATTATTACTCAAACATGATGAAACAATAACATAAACTAATAGAAATCATAATTAAAAGGAAATAAAACATAGAATAAGTAAAAAGTAAAAAACCCCATTTTATTCTACTATAAAAGTCTCACAAATACAAAAAAAATGAAGTCCTGTCACCTCTCTCGAGTAATTTCAAGAAGAATACGATTTACACTAATGATTGTACTAATGAACAACTAAACAAAACACAAAATGATACAAGATGAAAGAATAGGTGTGTTATGGGTTGGTGATGTGATTGATGATGTTGATTGTGATGATCCTTTTGTCTAAAAATTGTCGTATATTTATATTTTTCTCATCAAAGGGCTTAAAAGACATCATTTTAAGACACCCCCTAGCATTAAGACCTACTCCATGCACCAGTTCGTGCAAAATAATTTAAAACGGATCATTGTGTCCACTCTCATCATGCTTGTGACTTGGGGAGTGATTTTCTCATTGCAAACATTTTACCTTATCACGCTCGTGATGGAGGGTATGATCGTCCTTTTGAGTTGGAGTCACAGCCGTGATGAACAGCTGAAAAAATAACTTCAGCCTTAGTCACTCCCTTGATCATGGTTGTGATGGAGAGAGTGACGAGCGCTGGGCACTCAAATCTTCTTTTATCACACCTGTAATTGCTTCAAATCTCCTTGTTCTTCTGTAATTTCATCTTCTCTTCACATTATCTTCAATAAATATCATCTCCTTACTCTTGAATCATCTGAAATTAATATATTACACAATTAAGTACCAAGAACTTGAGAAATAAACACAATTCTGATCAATTTATGCTTAAATGTACCTAAAAAGTGTAGAGTAATTTATACTTATCAAGCAATATAGACTAAGTGGCGAATATTCACCACTTAGTAAAACCACATGGCAAGAAAAAAGTGGGCATTTAACTCACCAAATAATTGGGGGATGTAGGGATTGCTCACTTGATAAGCCATGTGGCTTCCTTATCCCTTGAATTATATAAAAGATTTTGATTTTGTCCTTCTAATTTATGGTCAAATATCAAAATACTTTCAACCCATTTACTTTCTAAAATAGAATTGAGAGGAAATAAAAAAGTTATACCTTATTTCTAACCAAGAAATAAGGTTAGAAATAAGGCATAGAAGAATAAAATATAAAAAATATGATGAAATCTATGAAGATTGACAAAAAAACAAAAGAATAAAAAAGCACAAAACAATTACATGATTATTGAATCATATCTAATATGACGGTTCGATTTTCCTTTAAAATCGAACCTAATGGTATGGTTGGTTTGCAAATTTTTTAAACCTAATTAAAGCTGATTTGGTGTGGTTCAATCCATGGTTTAATTGTTTATATTAAATTTTCGCTAGACATTTTTATCTCTAATAACATATTTTCCTTTCCATTAATTTTTTATATATTTTAAGTTATTTTCTCATACATTTATCATGTCTAACTCTACTTAGCAAAAAGTTACATAAGATCTTAACAAACACAACTTAATTGGATGAGAATAAGTGACTTTAATCCAATAAACAACAACAAGGAGGGAGAAGTAGTGCTACTTGTTTAAAGTGATATGAATAAGACAAAAGAGACACACCAAAGATTGGGAAAATAATTAAAGATACGTAAAGAGCATAAAGGTCAAACCCTTGATTTGAAAACATATAAGAAAAAGACAATTTAGAGCCTAAATGATCTGATGGACACTATCATTGTAAGCCCCTAAAATTTTTGATTTAGCTTTTGAAATAGACTCTAGTATGTTAGATAATTTAAGAGTTGACAAGGTTAATGAAAGTGAAAACCCTAAAAAAACTAATTAATCGCGTATGAAACTTTTATACCCTAAATGTATGTAAGTACTAAAGATTTCATTCAAAAGTGATAAAAATCCTAAAGTGATAACCTTAAAGACATACGAGCATTAATTAATGATAATATACCCTAAAACTTTAATTGATAATATAATCTTCATACTTTGCCAAATCATTAGTGAAAGGTTAGAGATGACTTTCAATTATGCATATATATATTTAGAATCCTTAAGTAATCCTTTAGAAACTAAGATAATGAATCATAGATTACATTTATCTTCTAAGTATATGATTAAGATAATATTACATAAAGTTAGGGGTATAGTTGAAGCTTAAACTAAATGTAGTGAACATTAACACTTTAATTAGTGCTTTTCATAGTAGTTATACTAAGTAGCTTACCAAATGATGTATATAGGCTATAAATACCTAAAGTGAGATCTCATCATCTATTTTTACTAATCAATTCACCAAATGCCTCATTTCCTTTCATTTTCTTAAAATTTCCCTTAATTTTCCTTAATTACTACATTATGTGTACAAAATGGCATATACTTAAGGAAAGTTGACCAAGTCAACACATGTTGACCAAGGTCAAAAGGTTGACTAAGTCAACAATTAGAAAAGTCAACAAAAGACACTAATGCATAAGAAAATATCTATCCATCTCATGATTTTTTTTTTCTTTTCTTTTCTTTTAGCTTTTCTTTTCCCTTTTCCTTCTAAATTGCTGTCCACTTCTTTTCTACTAAACCCTACCATCTTCTTCATTCCAAAAATCAAAACAAAACAAAAAGAAACAAAGCAAACCCTACCTCTATTGCCGTGACATCCCCTTCCCCTTTCACTTTCAAAACTTTCCACTTTGCCTCCATAATTCAAACACAAATTAAGGTATGTGATCATGTTATTTTATATTGCTTCATATTACTCATTAGTTAGGTGATTAGGTAGATTAGATAAGTAGATATATGTTATGTGTGATATTGTAGAAGAAGGTATAAAGTTTCCATCTTTAAGTGTAGGAAGTTAGAAATCATGATGAAGAGGAAAGGAATACATGTGTATATGCCCTTAAGTATATGTACATAAGGATATACTAGAAGAATACAAGTATAGAGATCTTTATACATAAGTATTTACTATGTACATAACCTAAACTAAGACAAATCTTAACCATACATACCTATACTATACTAAATACATACTTGAAAACACAAAGGAATGAAACTAGGAAGGTTTTCTTAAGAGGAAAATTTGGCATACGAAATTTGTACAAAAATACATATATGACCGTATAGGTATATGAGTATATATACAAGTATAAATACAGTATAAGTATACTAGTATACATATAAGTATAGTAAGGGTATATGTATATAGTAGTTTAAGTGAAGTGTACATAAGACTTTTAAATATTATATAAGCATGAGGTAAGGCATATGTAATTAAATGATGAGGTAACCAATGATGTAATTAAAAGATGTCATAAGCAAATGATGACATAAGTGATGACATAAGCAATCGATGATTTAAGCGATGACATAAGCATAGGTTTATAAAATAAGAAATAAGAAGAGTGCATAATAATTAGATACATAAATTAGTAAACCCTAATACACTTCTTAAATTGGATTACACTTAATTAAGTACATGAATTAGTAATAGCAAAGTAAAATTCTCTAAGTATAAGAATTTAAGGATTAACTAAATCATTAAGTATAAACAAAGGATATAAATATAAGCAATAAGAATAATTAAGTTTTCATAGTTAAAATTTCTATAAATTTAGTCCGTGTCATAAAACACAGGTCTTAACATCTAAAACGGACATTACCGTGTGAATGTACGTCCGAAAACGATGAAAAACGACTATAAATTCATAAATATTAGAAATAGAATGAAAAAGTTACATATGATTAATAATAAAGTCTAACCGGATAAAAGTTAATAGTAATTTAAGTAGAATTAGGTAAATAGATATTTAGAATTATTGGTTAATTCAATTACTTACTAGCATTATTATATCGTAATGATCAGGTGATCCCGAGGTGTGTGAGGATCTCTCGATTGATTACTACAACTAGAGTAAGTCGTCATAGCCGAGTGAGTATTTATCTTATGATTCCATGCTTGTATGTGATTGTAGATAGTGAACTTAAATGTTATTGTTAATTGACTACTGTATGGGGTTGGGGAAATGCTTGTGTATGTTATTGTGTGTTGAGTTATGAACTTACCTTAAGTACAGATAATGCTTTGTTTGTTGCATGGTAGTATAGAAAATGATTGTGTGTACTATTGGATGGTCACAATATAATTTGAACTTAATTATACTTGGCTTATAAAAAGAAACTGGTACATGCATTAACATGCATTACATAGACACAATTCCAGCTGTCACATCACACGGAGGTAAAGAGAGGCCATTCGGGGGTTGTTATTATTAATTTATTGGTTTTATACGGTGCACTCATACAAAATGACCTTACCCTAGCCTGCGAGAACACTAGGTGTTGGAGGCGCCAACCACCTGGCTAAGAGTCAAGTCTAGAGGCCTCTGTTTAGAGGTGAGTGGGTGAGTGTGGAATGTGGGGGCCCACTCACAATTATACTAGAACTTGGTTTTTATGAAAATAAAATACTTATTTGATTTAAGTATGGAACATAGAGTTTCATAGTATAGTAAGTTCTAGTATAATACTTAGATCTGATTAGTGCCGTGTATACTCCAACCTTAACTTTGAAGGGCATTAAATCTGAGTTACGTATATAAACTAGTTAACTATACATATTGTTTAGTATTGTATTTGATCATTCATTCATATGCATGAATATAATGTATTTATAACTTACATATGGTGTGGCTGAGGGTTTTGCTTACTAAGCTTAGGCTGACACCCCCTTAGACTTTTGCTACAGGATAACTTGTTCGTAGAGGTTGGCCGGGGGATGCCATAGGTTAGCTTGGGGACTTGGGCAAGAGCGAGTTGTCCTGTGTATTGAGAGAGAACAGTTTGTGTAGACTCTTACTCATGTACTTATGTTTTACTAGTATTATAGACTTAGATATACTAAATTACTATGTATTATAAGCTTTGTAGTTCAAATTTTATATAAATATGTTTATGTGATGATATCATGTGAGTCTGTATGTTCTTGGGAAACTAGTGGTTATAGAGCCTTGTATATTGTGTGAAGAGTTCATGATTGGAAGGGTAACTAATCAGGGGTTCTTCATACAGTATACGGCATCTACCACAACTAGGTCGTCCTTAATTCATGACAATCATGCTTAAGAGCCTATAAATACTTAACCATTTATTCTCATTTGACACAATTGAAGAGATAAGAGAAATGGTGTTTCATTATAAAACCTCTATTCTCTAAGATTAAATAGCGTTTTGGCAAGAACGATCTTGCTTGCTCAAGAACTATAAGGTTGATGCTCTAGGTTCCCTAAGCTTCCTTGTCTATTGCTTATGCAATTGAGACTATAGGATTGCCTATCTTTCCTCCCTATTATTCTCTCTCCAATCATCCTATTAAGTGTTATCTCTACGTTATTACTCTAAGGCTACATGTAACATGATCCTCGCATGTCTAGCACATGATTACTTCAATCAAAACCCCAACATCTACATTTTTGGTGATTCCATTGGGGATAGAGTGTGATATTAAAGCTATGGCACCTCTTAGGAAGAGAATGGCTATTACAAGTGATACTATCTCTCAAGAGCAAAATGTCAATGTTGAACAAGTCAAGTAAGATCACCTCCACCACCTTAAGACACTAATCAAGATAATCAAGTCCTTGAGCCTTCTTAAGACACTATAGAGGTGATGTGAGTTATGCAAGAGCCAATAAAGGCCTTAAATCAATTCATGGCTATGTTTGTTCCCCTCATAATAGGGTTGGTTACCTTTATTACTACATAACATGGAGTGGTTTTTCTAAACTTTACTACTGTTGCATAAACGGGCTCTAGCCCCTCTATTCAACCAACTAACCCTCCTACTACTACATATGATAGACCCTAGGTAATGCATGAGCAAACTTCCTTACTATAGCTTATAGCTAGACAAAGCTTAGTATTTGAAGCAGAAAATGCAAGGGTCTAGATTAGTGGTTCTTTACCCTCTTAAGTTGCCATAAGCATGGCTATTAGTGGATCCACATGCCCCTTGACCCCAAATCTTAGATCTATAGTATCCACCCCTACATCGATAGTATTTTAATGCATCTCTGAGGTCATAAATACGGAGAAGCACCATAACAAACGAATCAAAAAGGAAATAGAAAAGAAACTAGCAAAGCCTAGGCAGCTACTAATTGGATATGACTCACCACTCGATCCTACCTAGCTTACAACCTACCAGATATGACACATCGGTTCGAATTGAAGGGTTACTTGCCCTTACACCTTACTAAAGGAAATAGATAAGAGTTAAATGATAATGAGAACACTAAGGTTGCTAAAAAATGAATAACTCTATATTAGAAGTTAAATTTTTGTATATGAGGGAAGTGAGGGTTTATATACCCATTCACTAGGGTTGCTTTACATTTATGAAAAGAAAAAAAGAGTATTCTACACTAGGTTACATAAGACATACTAAAAGGGATAAAAGAGATAAAAAATATTCAGTGTGGAAAAGAAAGAATCACTATGGAACATTGTGTCAGAAGACACGTATCGCTTGGTGGCTAGACACTAGGGATATGATACCATGTAAGTGGAAGCAGGAATGCATTATAGTCAAGGGCCGACCTGATCTGGATCAGTTCAGCAGCCAATTAACCTAGTAAAAAAAGGTTAGTTATCTTGAAGTTAGATGCCAGTGGGTTAGGTTGGTAGCTCAGTTCTGTTAGTTCTGGCTGTATTTTGGGTTAAGACTTTGTTGTTGGGTAGGGGCATGTTGGATACATGTGAGGATCTGCCAAGTAGGTTGGCAAGAGTTCGGATCGGGATAGGAGTCCCTGTCTCGGCTATGGCTTAGAGCTAGTATTTTCCATATGAGCCTTTGAAGTCCTCTAGCTTGACTTCTTGTGATTGTTCTAGAGGGTTGATTCCTATCATTTGCTTGGGGGTTAGAAAGATTTGTCCTCAAATTTAAAGCGGTTTCTTCTCATTCTTTTAGGGCACTCATAGGGTCTTCTTTTGTTGGTTGATGGGGAGTCAAATCGGATACATTGAAGGTAGAGGAAACACCATAGTCATCAAGCAACTCAATTTAGTAGGCGTTGCGATTGATCTTCTTCAGGATCTTGAATGGTCTATCAGCTTGAGGAGATAGTTTGCTTTGTCTCAAGTACGAATATCACTCTCAGCTGAGGTAAATCTATACTAAGTCTCCTAGTTAAGAGGAAATAGTTTGGCGGCCTTAGCCACCAATCTCTTGTTGTCTTTGATTGAACTTAGCAATCTTCCTCGTGACAAACTAGTGTAGCTCATGCAATTCTTTGGCTCAGTCCACTCCAAATTGACTCTCTTTAGTAGCTACTGGGGGTGTTGATCATGTTTAGGGGAATGGTTGGGTTAAGGCTATAGACGACCTCAAACGGTGTCTTCCTTATAGTGCTATGGACAATTCAGTTGTATGTGAACTCTACGATTGGTAAGCATAGACTATTGTATGGACATCCTTGGCTAGACCTAGCCAGTAAAAATTCTCTTTCAACAATTTAGCTATTTTGACCTCCCTAAAGTGGCCTGAAAGTCTACTACTATGAGCTTCTTGGACCAACAGTTCATGTGTGGAGTAGTTTAGAATACATAGCCTATGGTCCTTGAATATATAGCCATCCTTTAGTTAATATCCTTAACAACAATTCCATCTCTATACTGTTCTATGATGGGGTCGAAATGGGGATCATAAGCATATTGCTTGGTAATGAGTGAAAATCCCAATAATTTGTTTGCAAAGCAGTTAATAAGGTCTACCGTTATGATAGAGCATTGGCAACCACATTTACACTTCCCTTCTTTTATCGGATGACATACGAGAAACCCTCCATGAACTCCAACCACTTGGCTTGCCTCTTCGAGAGCTTGTTCTAACTCCTACGATGCTTTAATGATTTGTGGTTAGGGTAAATAACAAACTCTCATGGTAGCTAATAATGTTGCCAAACAATAAGGGCCTAATAAAGAGAGTACAACTCTTTCTCGTATATAGAATAGTTTAGGGTAGGACCACTAAGCTTCTCATTGTAGTAGGTGATGGGATGTCTCTCTTACATTAGGATAGCACCAATTCCAATTCTCAATGCATCACATTCTAATTCGAAGGGTTTGTCAAAATCTAGTAGCAACAGGATAAGTGCCGAGGTGAGTTTTCCTATGATTTCTCTAAAGCTCTGTTCAACTTAGTTATTCTACCTGAATCCTTCACTCTTCTTCATCAACTTAGTTAATGGGGTGGCTATTGTACTGAAGTCCTTAATAAATCGACTGTAAAAAAAAGCTAGGCCATTGAAACTTCGGACTTCAGTGACAGTCTTCGGCATTGGCCACTCTAGAATAGCTCAAATCTTCTCCTCATTTGCTCGGATTCCTTCCCTTGATACTTCAAACCCTAGAAAAATCACCTGATTTTGGCAGAACGTACACTTCTTCATATTCCCATATAACTTTTCAACTCGTAAAATATCAAATACTTTATGAAGATGTTGAACATGGTCATTCAGGTTGTCACTGTATACTAATATGTCATTAAAGTACATGACCACACATCATCTAAGTAGAAGGCACATCACATGGTTCATTAACTTCATGAATGTGCTTAGCACATCCATAAGTCCAAATGGCATAACCAACTATTCATAGTGTCTATGCTTAGCCTTAAAGGTAGTCTTCCATTCATTGCTTGTCCTCATGCGAATTTGGTGGTAGCCACTCTGTAGATTTATCTTGAAAATATCCTTGCACCATGAAGCTCATCCAACATGTCATCAAGCCTTAGTATTAGGTATCTGTGCTTGACAATAATTCGATTGATTGTTTGGCTATCAATGTACATGCTCCATGAACCATCTTTCTTTAGAATAAGTAGAGCTAGTACAATGTAAGGGCTCATGCTTTCCCTTACATATCCTCACTCTATGAACTCATCCACTTGCTTCTTCAGCTTAGCAGCTTCCTTAGGGTTCATCCTACATATAGGTTAGTTCGGCAAAGCGACGCTTAGCTATAAATCGATACAATGCTCTATGCTTCAGATTAGTGGCATTCCTTTAGGTAGTTCTTCCGAAAATAGATCGAAAAACTCATTTAGCAAGTGTTGGATTTCTTTGGGGACATTCAATAATTCCTTCATCTCCATTAATCTTCTAACTAACAAGAACATGGGTTCATCAGCCTTTTTAGCAGATCAAAGCTCTCTTCAACTCATAAATAAGGCTTTCTTTTTATTGACTTGGGTGAGCTGATTGTGGATTTCATCTACGTAGGACTGGGTTAAGGGTTACAACACAATCTTCCTTCCATCCTCGACTAAGGCATAAGTGTTCTTATACCTGTCGTAAGTGACACGTCAATTGAACAACCAAGGTTATCTAAGCAGCAAATGTGAAGCTCCCATAGGGACGACATTGCAAACTACTTCACCCTTGTATACATTCCCAACACTGAATGGTGTAGTCACTTATTCAATGTGTGCAAAGTACCCTTATTATGAAGCCAATGCAACTTATAGGGTCAGGGATGCTTTGAGGTCAGTAGACCTAAACTCTAGATAAAGGAATGTGCAATGACATTAGTATAACTTCCTCTATCTACGATGATTGTATGTAGTTAGCCTTTGACTGTACACT
This sequence comes from Lumnitzera littorea, assembly GCA_024138015.1. Classification (NCBI taxonomy): domain Eukaryota; kingdom Viridiplantae; phylum Streptophyta; class Magnoliopsida; order Myrtales; family Combretaceae; genus Lumnitzera; species Lumnitzera littorea. The sequence goes on along the minus strand of JAMXBB010000004.1, from coordinate 74,778,965 downwards.
TAGTATGGAATAGAATTTCTCTTTAGTCCTCCTCAGAGTTCGATAAGGAACTCAGGACTACGGTCAGTACTTCTCCTTAGTCGGCATAGACATAAGTTTCCTCTTCCTCTACCACTTTAGGATCTCCAACATTCTTTTCTTCCTCGTGGTTGCTCTTATCGATATTATCTACCAAGTCTCCTTGGAGTACAATGATACGCTAGTTCGGACATTCAGCAGCCATGTGTCCGAAGCCTAAGTATTTAAAATACTTCACCTCACTGGTCTTCCATTTCGATGGCTGGCCTTTCTCATAGGTTTTCAAGGTTAGCCTAGCTTCGGGTTGGCTTGACTATCTTATTCGGCCATGTTGGTCTGCTCGGCATTCATTAAATCAGTCATTCCTTTCCTCGGCTTGGTATGGCCTCCTTGAGTCGGCTTGAATAGGTCAGTGTGATACGAGAGCTCAGGAAAATGTTTGTCCAAGTCGGCTCAGAACATTTCTCCTTTGCTTTTTAAACCAATGTGCAATCTTGGTCACCTCTTCTAAGGTATAAAACCTCTATACTTCCATGATATTGTGAATCTCATACTTGAGCCTAGAAATGAACATTGACACTATACGGGCTTTTGGTTCTTCTACATCGGTTTGGATCATCAACATCTAGAACTCTTTGACATAGTCATTGACCAATCGGTTTCGTTGGCGAAGCTCTTGCAATTTTGCAAACTTATCTTGCAAGTACGTCTTAGGCACAAATCTACCTCCTAATAACCTTTTCATCTCATTCTATGTTCTAATACCTTGTCTTCCATCCTTTATTCAGGCTGCATTCAGATTTTTCTACCACGTTGTCACATACTTAGGAAACTTTAATGTAGCAAGTTGGACCTTGATAGTATCCATATATCTGTAATTGTCAAACACCTTCTCAATCTTCTCTTCTCACTCTAAGTCTTCATCAGCATCTCCACTTTCACTGAAGGGCGGGATTTGAACCTTGACATTATCTAGCCTTCAAAAAGCTCAACGTCCTTATCCTCGTCCTTGTAATGGGTAATAGTCAACTTCCTCTTCTTTCTCCCCAAATTCTTCAATATCTAGTTCCTCACCTTCTTCCTTAGTCTCCTCCAACTCCAATCTTCGTCTAGTAGCTTGGCTCGCTACTCCTCTAGTTCATTGTGGTTGAATTGGGTGGTTGGTTCGGTTACCTTAGCCATGGTGTCTCTTAGGGGTACCATCCTGTAGGTTGTGTTGTAGTACACCTTGTGGTTATTGCCTATTGACTTACATTGTGGTGACTAGACTCTCAACAAGGTTTATGAGTCTATCAAGTTTGTCATCAACGGACCTTAGGGTTTTACTACCATTATGACCATGACTAAGTTGAGCACTACTGCCCTAGTCACTGATAACTCCCTAAACACTTGAATTTGACATAGTGTAAAACTTTTTTGAACAAATTAACAAACTACTAACAACCTTAATACCTAATAGTCACTAAACAGAATAAAAATAAACTTGCTTTGTTTTCATAATGAAAAATATAGTAAGATAGAGTAACAATGAACCACACGTATAAACACACAAGCACATTGCAATGCCTACGGAAGGAACATAGTAGCCACAAAACATAAGGTGAACAAAAACTCCACTACAGCTTCATACACTTCCTCGTGGGACCATGCTCTGATACTAACAAAGCTGATTTGTCTCTGGGTTCGTACACATAGAGAAGTACTAAAATGAACGAACTCAAAAGGAAACAAAAGAAACTAGCAAAGCCTCGGTAGCTAAAGATTGGATATGACTCACTACTCGATCCTGCACGGCCTATAACCTGCTGGATATCATATATTAGTTTAAATTGAAGGGTCACTTGCTACTACTCCTTGCTAAATGGAATAGATAAGAATTAAATGATAATAAGAACACTAAGGTTGCTAAAAAATGAATAACTCTATATTAGAAGCTGAATTTTTGCATACAAGGGAAGTGGGGATTTAATACTCGTTTACTAGGATTACTTTACATATATGAAAAGACAAAAAGAGTATTATATACTAGGTTACATAAGACATGCTAAAAGGGGTAAAAGAGACAAAGAATAATTAGTACGGAAAAGAAGGAATCATTATAAAACATTGTATTAGAAGACATGTGTTACTTAGTAGTTGGACACTACGGATATGATACAAAGTAGGTGGAAGCAAGAATGCGTTATAGTTAGGGGCTAAGCTGATCAAGATCAGGTCGGGAGCCAATTAACCTAGCAAAAAAAGGTTAGCTATCTTGAAGTTAGATGCTAGTAGTTTTGGTCGGTAGCTCAGGTTAGCTAGTTCTAGGCTATCTTTTAGGTTAGGACTTCGTTGTTGGGTAGGAGTATGTTGGACACAGGTGAGGATCTGATAGGTAGGTTGGTAAGAGGTTGGATTAGGATAAGAGTCCTTATCTCAACTATGGCTTAGAGCTATTATTTTCCATACAAGCCTTTGAAGTCCTTTAGCTTAGCTTTTTGTGATCGGTTTAGGGGGTTAATTCTTATCATATTTGCTCTTGTATCTTTAGTATCTACCCCAAGGATGACTTAGTTCAATAGATGAAGAAAATTCAGGCCAACTTATCCACATGAGTACTAGAGTTAAAGCTTCCTTATCATTTGCAAATTGCTACGAAACCTTATCTTAAGGACCATGTGAGTCCAAAGTTCTTGCTGTTCAATGACTAGAAAGGTAGTGCTAAAGAGCACTTGTTGAAATTAATTTAAAACTTAGACCCATATAGGCTCGAGGATGACTTGAAATTGAAAGAATTCTCTAAGTCATTGACTGAGAAAGCATACATGAAAAGGCATACAACTGGTATGTCAACCTCCTTTTAAGATCAGTCAATTCATGGGAGACTATGTGCAAGTTGTTTTTAGAAAGTTTTTCTCTATATAAGAAAGAGTTAGAATCACTAACATAGGATAGACAAGGCAAAACCCAAAGGAAGACTTGATGGATTACAAATAATGCTTCCAAGAACATAACCTAGATATTCAAGATGTATGTGATTAGAAAGAATTAGTGAAGATTAGCATTTAAGGAATGTTTACGGAGTACGGTATTCACCGAAAGAATCTCAACTTAATTTTTTTCTCTGCACTTGTTGAGATTACAAGAGGAACTAACAATTTTGTTGCAAGGCAATGAAATGAAGGTGGGAGATTTAGGAAATGGACAACAATTGTTAGCTTGACCTATGATAAGAGCTCCAGAGGTAGTAAAGCTAAGGAATGAAATGCCAAGAAGCTCTATACCATCTATTTCATTCCCATGCCCAATGGGTAAGGTACATGCTATACTTGATCAATGGCTATAGGATGGGAATATTAAGCTTCCAAGAGTAGATCGCTTACTTAATGCAAGCAAGTAGAGTGATACCAATTTTTGCAGGTATCAACCAGCAGATATTCAATGATATAGTCCATAATGGGGAGCTTGTCATAGAAAATAACAATGTCCATAACAATTTACTACCAGCACATAACAACCAGCAGAAAGTTACGGATGCCACTAATTACGATCTATGGAGAGAAGATGAAGACATGCTATAACTTAAGCACAAAAAGGGAAGGAGACAATGGTACAAACTAATTAAGGTAAACACCCATTGGTAGTTGTCACCCTAATGAAAACTTTCAATTTTAGAATGTTCTTTGATTTACTAAGGTTTGATGAAGTTGCATAGCTTGTAGAGCAACTACACTCATTCAAATCTTCAAAAGACAATATGGAGAGTATAGAACAGTATAGCTAGCTCGAAGAATGGCCAACATGCATGAGAATGCCATACTTTTTATAAATGTAGATATGTGTGCAAAGAATCCTAATCATAATCAACAACTATATGTGGAAAGTGCTCTTGATGGTTACTGATCTATGTAAGCAAGTGTACTTAATTATGTTAGTGAAACATATTGAGTTTGAGTGTCAATTCCTTAAAGACTACCAATAATTGCATATAATATTACTTACTCCTTTCCTTATATCTAACCTAAAAAACACTTTTAAATAATTAAAGACAACTATCAAAAATAAAATAAAGGATAGTAAAATAATATAACAAGAAAAATTAATTAATTAAAGATAGCAAAACTAAACTAATAGAATAAAGAACAATTAATAAAATAAAAAAAAATTAAAATTAACTATAAACCCATCAACTTAGTCTTTAATTAATGATCCCACTAGAATAGCTATACAATTTATCAATCTCATTCTTATTCATTGAATAGTAGAGATTCCTAACCCTATTCCGATGGAAGTCAAATTCTAAATTAACCAAACCCACATCTTTGTCTAATTCCCAACCTTGAGAATCACTTTACTTGCATCACTGCTAGATAGAGTGTCTTAAGATCACATGAAGTATGTAAATCTTGCTATTAGGTTTTCTTAATCTGAAAAGATTCAATACCTAATGTTTTACCACGTTGAAACTCTTCTAATTACACTTGTACGTTTACTGTAGGCTTTATAACTCTACAACAAACTTAGAAATCAAATTAGAAACTGTGGTAAATACTAATTGAAGAAATAAGCTCAGTGTAATCAAATCGAATAACAAGAAATCATTGATTGATAATCAAATAAAATTATTACATAACAAATTAAGGTTTGCAATAATTTAATAATAAAAACTAAAATAAAATATTAAGCATGTCAAAGACAAACATTATCCATGATTCTCAAGCATTATTTGTGATCTATTACTTTCTATTCTATGATTCTCTAATTTATAAGGCTATATCCTATTTATAGTACAAAACAAAGGATCTTGCAATATATCTTCGATGTATCTCTAATGTACCTCTAAAATATCTTTTTCATATCTTCCATATTTCTTGAATGTCTACTTGCACATCTCTTTAATTCACTTTCTAAATTTCTCTCATAAAATAAAGTACAATGTAAGCATGGCATCTTAGACTTCAATGCTTTCCAAAAATAAAAGGTTTACAATCTATGGAATGAAGCATGGCATCTTGGACTTCAAAGCTTTTCAAAAATAGAAGACTTCTTGCAATTCAATTAATTCAATGGAATTCTTTTATGATTGATACATGGCTAAGGAACACAATCATAGTGTTAGGCATATACTTGCACTTTGTTCAAAATCTTCAAAATCTAATGGAATTGATTGTTGAAAGGAACATGGGCATGGACTATAGGCGTAGTCATGCTTTTTACACGAAACATCAAATTTTAAAATAAATTCCTTGAGTAGAGGATCATGGGTAAGGACCATGAGCATAGTCCTTAACTATGATCACTGTTAGACTTCCATTCTTGATTGAAATTTCTTTACTTCACTCCATTGTCTATGATTGATAAAGATAAAGCTGAAATTAGCACAAAATTACTATGTAAAATATATGCTATTTTTGTGTTATTAGTAACCCTACAAAGAGGACATTTATAGATAATGGATCCTCTGTAAACATCATGACAATGTTTGCATTTAACATTGCAAAATGGACAATCAGTGATTGGTGAGACAACTCATTTCAATTAATAGCTTCACTGGCTCATCCATGGATATAGTAGGACATATCATTGTAGACATTAAGGTTGCCCCTATTCAAGGCTCTACCCGATTTCATGTGATTGATACTCCCATATCCTACCATTTACTCATTAGAAGGAAGTGGTTGCATGATCACAATCTCATACCATCAACATAGTTCTAGTTTATTAAACACCACTAGAAAGGAAAAGATATATTTAACCTTGCCATAATGAACCCCTTCAAATGCAATAAAGCATACCTCTCCGAGGCTGGCTTTTTTTTATGTATATGTTGAGGAAGGGGAAATAGTTATGACAAAGTCCTTTAGGATACAATTACTTACCTAGGAAGTAACTTAAGAGAAATAGCAAAGGAAGAGGAGAATGCATAGCTCCCGTGGGGGCAAGAAAAAGAGAAGATTAACTAATGAGGTTGAAAGTTTTGTCAAGGCTAACGGGTGAAAGGTATATTACTTATGATGGTCTTTTTGATCTAGAGAAACTTGTTTGTATTCTTCAAAACCCGTAGTAGTATAAGAAACCCAACCTATGCCTCCACAAATGCAGGGTCAACTTAACCTTCAAGCTAAGGAAATTGAAGAATCAAATCTTGTAGGACTATAAGAGTCTCTACAATCTATCTTCATTAATAAGAATACCAATTAAGATCCATGTGGTATAGTTGCTATGGGAGCACAAAGATGTGTTTGCTTAGACATATGGTAAGCAATGAAACAAGGACAAAAAATCTTCCATCTTGAAAATGAGGTCTAGATAAAGGAAGAGCTCAAAAAACTACTTCACGCTAGCTTCATCAAGCCAATTGAGCACCCTACATGGCTAGCTAATAATGTGCCAGTAAGAAAGGAAAATGGACAAATATGGATTTGTATAAACTTTTGAGATCTTAATAAGGCCTACTTAAAAGATGTCTTCCCATTGCTAAACATTGATACATTAGTGAACACTACAGCAAGACATGAGTTTTTCTCATTTATGGATGGATTTAGTAGCTATAATAAGATAAAGATGGCTACTGGAGATGCCAAATGTATTGCCTTCAAGACTTTAATAAGGAACTTCTATTACACTGTCATGCCTTTTAAGCTCAAGAACGTGAGAGCTACTTATCAAAGAGTGATGACCAATATATTCCTTGACATGATGCATAACTATTGGTGATATAGTTGTTAAATGGAGACGAGCGCTTGACCACTTAATACATTTGAAGATCTTTAAACAATGTTGATTATATAAGTTATACATGAGCCCATTAAAGTACATATTTAGGGTAGCATCTAGCAAATTCCTTACATTTGTCATTTACAAATAAGGTGGTAGGAATTTGCTAATTAGACCCATCACCTAAAATAGAGCCAAAGGTATACTCAACCTAGTCTTTCAAATCCTTCATTGCTAAGTAAGTTCCATAGATTCCAACTAGAAAAGTTAGGATGTTGATCTATATGACCTCTTCAGACTATTTGATTATACAATTATTATAATCAATATAAATTATTGTTTTAAATCCAATTTTATTACTATCTATAACTCTCAACTTTATTTTTAATTCCTAAATTTACATCTAGTAATACACTTCTATTAATAGTCAAAATATTTACAATTTCATATGCCTTTCTCTTAACATCTACAACATTATTATTCTAAATAAGCCTTTTCTTTCAATTAACCTCCTAACTTACTAAATCAAGTTCTACCTCACTTTGTTATTTAACTTCACACCTTATAATATTACTAAATTTCGTACTTCATGCCTACATTCCAATATTTTCTACCTTAATAGTTTAATGCCTAACTCCAAATACACATTCCCAACTTATACTTAGATAATCAAGTTTCCATCTACTTTTATTGAATTACATATACTTTGACCATTCCAATTTGCTCGTTACTCTTAACTATTTCATTTTGACCTGAATTGTTTAGAAATTATCATTACTCTACGCTACTTATATACCCATAATATTTATCAATTTACTTCACATGTAATGATATTTATTAGCTGGTGTAAGCATCTTAATATATTCAACACACATGCATATATAATCTATGCAAGCAATCGGTATGTTAATGTATGTTTTGTATAAAAGAGTAACACGTGTATATGTATCTTAATATATATACTCTATTACTATAAAAAGATATATACAATTCCAGTAAGGTTTTTAAGAAATGTTACATTGAAGTATGAATTTCTATTTGGTTTACTATCAGTGCCACTTTTCATATGTTACCTATATTTCATTAAGAGTACTACTTAATAATTCCATAGTGAGTTGGTTACTTATTCTGAAAACTTGTAAATCATTTTTTCCCTTTTATGTCAGTTGTAATAATAAACCATATCAAATTTCTAAAGGATCAAAAGTTAGGCACTTAATTATATGACATCAAATATGAGCAAGACCTAAACAAGATATCATTACCTATAAAAGAATACTATTATCTCGATATCTTTTACAGTAATCATCTTCAGCACACCATATACTTCCATTTCTATTGCAACTCATTATTGAGAATCATTGTTTAAAATTTATTATGATTTTTTTTTTCTTTTGCAACGATGATTCCACCTATTCATCTCTTAATCATTTACTTTTCTTTATAGATCAAATCTACAACACTTCTAAGTTAGATCATACCTCCGAGATTATCTCAAACTTGCTCCCTACATCAATTTCTAACTTACATTCTATATCACTAATTATTTAGTCTTTCATCTATTCAACTTTCTAACTCACATTCTGACTCACCAAAAATATTTCTTAAATCATTAATTCACCAAATTCTGCTACCAACTCCCATATTTACATACCTCACCAAATTAGTTTCAGTACCTCAATCCATTCATAATGAAACTACTCAACAGATCTCGCATTTTCAATACATTATCTCTTTGTTAAACCAAATTTACCAAAAATTCAATTTTACAAATAAGAAATAAATCTTCAGGACATTAAGTTAGGGAACATTCCAATAATGCATGTGATGTATCCATGTATGCATAGTTTACACCTATCAACTCAATATATCTAAACTTTTCTCCTTTCTCAATGTTACTTAACCAATCAATTTCTAATAACAACCTTAAAAATGATATTTTATATTTCAAAAAGGGTTTGCTCTCATTTTGATCAAATTCCACTCAAGTTATTATAGATTCCTCATTACTATTCTATAAGTTTACAAATTATCGCCTTTTATAATTCCAAGTGATATTAGCGTATCTTATACTTTCTTTAGTATATGTATATATATAAATAGTGAATATAGCCTATAGTCTAAATCTTTTATGTCCCATTCAAGTCTTACTCTCAATGTTTTCTTATGATGTCTAATGAATTTTAATTATGGCACTTCCATGCAAATTCTTAAGAATCACGCTTTAAGCGAGTTTTTAAGAATAATGCTTTAAAATCACTCAAAACTATTATGCCCTAAACTAGAGAGTTGTAATAACCCTGCCATATAAACCAACTTATGCTAGAAGCTAACCGCCTTAGCTGCTAACTTAGGTATAGCCTATACAAGGCATTCACCACTCTAATGCTTGGAAGCACCCATTTGGTAATTAGTAAGAATCAACCCATGGTGTAATAGTTAAAAATAGATTTTGAAAAAATATTTTCTATGACTAAAATTTTACTAAAATCTATAGGCTTGCAAAGCATTGAACAAATTTTATTGATTGAAAACTAGGGGTCACTTGAGGAGACCCTATTAGTTTTCTTACAAGTTAGTATAGTCGATATTCCGAATAGAAATTAGTTAGGTAAATCTTGAATCTCACTCCTTAATCCCATTCTATGGCTTTCTAATGAGTCTACTAGGGAGACCTGCAAAACAACTATAGAGGAATGAGTGGCAACTTGCTCAGTAAGTGAGACAAAGACAGTAATACATATTTGACATGGAGCAATCGGGGCTATCAAGTAAGTTTAGTTAGATGCAATGTATGATCAAGCAAATGCCATTGCATGATGTTGATAGGTCATCGTAAGATTAGAGAAATTACGCTTGCTTTAATCTGGGTTCTGAGGAGTTTAACGGCATACACTCGTGAATTTGGTCACCAAACCAAGGCTTATGTAATGGAAAAACATGCTCCTCTCAAAATTACCTTTGAACCACTATTCTTAACCTAGTCGTGCCCCCCTCTCGTGTCACTTAGTTCAACTCAAGGTAAGAAGAGGATCATTTCTATTATCCTCAACAAAGGCGTTCGTGTTTGGCTTACACTTCCTAGTCATTACCCCTAATGGGTTACGATGTAAGTCCGATTAATAGTTAAGCCAAGTTTGTGTTATATTACTTTTGGGGTGATCAAGTAAATTCAAACAATTCAAAGCATGTAAATCATGAAGCAATCAATAAATTAATCTAATAATCAAATAGTACAACAATATTCGAGCACACATGCTGCATATGCACAAGCAACTAACTTACAACCACAAATAAGACATATACTAAAGTCTCTAATTATTCTTAATAATACTTCAAAATGCGATGAAACACTTATCCCACTTACTTGAATATTAATGCTCATTCTCCCCGTGTGTGTTCTCATCTTGTCTTTCTTTATTATCTCTAAAATTTAACATAACATCTTTAGTTCATATCCATTATATAACATAAGTATTCATTGTGAACATTTAAGTATATTTCCAATTGTGTTAGGTAAGTTTTTCTAAGGTGTTTATTAAATATTAGTTAAAATAGGATACCTTCTGACAAAGGTTATAACTTAACACAAATTGCTGCCTAGTAGTTTCTGATCTAAGTTTTGACCATAATAAATTCTTAGAAGTGATAGACAGATGACTTTCTAATTTACTCTCCAACTCCTAATGGTTCGATATTCAGTATCAATCATCTTCGATTCCTAGTTGCTCTTATATTTTTTTATCCTCTTCTGTCAAACTACTTTTTGACTAAGCTTCTAACTTGCGTTATAACCTAATCCCTATGGTATGTCTAGTTTCTGAGTAGCCTTTTACTCATGTTTTGACTTTAATATAGGTATAAATCTATATACAATTCACTAGCTGATCCATCGTCAAACTCTTATTGCGATCAAGATTATTACATACCAGACTACATTCTAACCCAATTTCTAACGAAGTTTCTAACTCGCCGTCCTAAATTAAATTCTCATTTAGAAAGTTCCCAACTTATATATTATTTTATAGAAATAATGTAGAGTCCAAGGATAGCCTCTTAATAATCCAAATCAAATTTCTAGTGTATCCACCATGTTCACACCAAGTTATATTTTGAAACATCTTTTAACTTACTTTTTGACATGCACCAATTATATTTTGAATTCACCAATGACACAATTCTAGCATCCACACTCCTATTTCTTTAATCCAACATTCTAACCCAACACTCCAGCCCTTAAATGCGGTTATAAACTAGTACATGATGACCCAATTATTAAATCAATCACCCATTTTAGGAAATTTGAGCCATATGCATATTAGATATGAAAAACCTTGATATTCAACTTTTGAATTTTTTGAACTCTTTTCATGGAATTGAATTAGGCATGTTGAAATGTTTACACATAAATTTTAGGATCAAAACAACATCATTTAGGCTACTAAAAATTAGAATTTCAATTCGTTTTTTGTCCAATTTCTTAACAAACACATATTTTGACTTGGAATTTGGAGAATCTAGTTGCATTTTTGGATTCTACATAAAAAATTACCATAGGAAACCAAAAATTATAATTTTTAGAGTTCATTTACTATTTTTAGAATAATAAAATAAAAAACAACCCAAATTGAAACTTATTGCTACATGTGACTTCGGCAACTATCTGAGGGTGGGGGTTTGTCTTCCTAAGTTGGCATTCCATCTACTATTTTTAGGTGGTTTGGCTCACTCCCAAGTAGTGGCTAACCTAGGGAACCTAAAATCCTCCTATTTTGTACCAGTTTCTTACCATTCTTGCAAAGATATTCTTCAACCCTTCTTAAGCCTTTCCAAATTTTTCCTCACATTCAAACTGACAAAACTTCATGTTGAAAGTGCTCTAAGGAATTTCAAAAGATATTTTGATTGGTGGAGAGATTTTTCAAAGTCCAAATTTTCATTTTCCTTCTAAATTTCCATTCCATGGGTCCTCTTCATCCAATATGTGTCACCAACCCTTTTTGCATGAGTTTACCACGACAAGAGAAGGATTTCCTTGATTTTTTTATAACTTTTTAACAATTTTCCCTTTTTTTTTAATTATTTAGTAGATTTTACCCCATTTTGGGTATTTTTAATAATTACGGGTATATATATTTATATAATGATTATACTCGATGTATATATATGTCTTTTATATATTGTTTTATGTACAATATTAATTATATTACTCTTAGAATTTATCTCTAAGTGTTCATTATTTTCCAAGACTCAATTTGCGTGTTATCGATAATAATAATATAGTAAATTTATATGATTTTGGCTATATTTTTTATATTCTATTATATTTTTAAGTTTCGAGCCTACGAAAACTCCTCAACTAATCTCATGAAGCCCTCCGTAAACTTTTAACTTAATCGGGTTACTTCCCAAATGCCCTAAATCGACTATTGAACTTAGTCGCGCTAATACGAGTCTCACAATAATTTGTTGTGAGTCTTAGATGCAGTCTTCCATTCATCTCCCTCTTCCATNTTTCCCTTTTTTTTTAATTATTTAGTAGATTTTACCCCATTTTGGGTATTTTTAATAATTATAGGTATATGTTTATTTATATAATAATTATAACTAATGTATATACATATCTTTTATATATTATTTTATGTATAATATTAATTGTATTACTTTTAGAATTTATCTCTAAGTGTTCGTTATTTTTCGAGATTCAATTTGCGTGTTATCAATAATAATAATACAGTAAATTTATATGATTTTGGCTGTATTTTTAATATTCTATTATATTTTTAAATTCCAAGCCTATGACAACTCTTCAACTAATCTCACAAAACCCCTTATAAACTTTTGGCTTAATTGGGTTACTTTCTTGATTGCCCTAAATCGGTTATCGAACTTAATTGCGCTAATATGAGTCTCATAGCCACCACATGTTGAGCATTACTCGTTTGGCATATCAAACTGTAGCGTCTTTTATTTGTCTTGACAACTTTAAGTACCATTCGTCTACAACAGCCACAACTTCAATATAGCTTAGCCACTATGCCCCAAGATTCTCAAATATGAACCCATTGATAAGCTACCACTTGTCCCTACTTTTCTAACATTTGTACTATATTTCTTTTCGTCATTTGTCTTATTTACCCTTTTTGTACATACTAGAAATCTTTTTCTTCATAGTCTTTTATGTAATTTTCCTTATTTGTATTGTTATCCTAAGGGACTTATTATAAATAGTCCTTTTACTATAGCCATAATAATCATCTAGCCTACACTTAGTGAATACTCTTGTCCTTATGAGATATCCCTCTTTGACTACATTCTCTTTTATACTCTTATCTAATTTTACTAAGTAGCTTAATATTAGTGGTGAGTAGAACTTAGCATTAGCTTGTGAGTCGTATGAAGTAAAGTGTTAAGTTGTCTTGTGTTCGTTAGTGTATCATATCCTCCGAGTAGCTTCATGGAAGCTATTATGTTTAACTTCTTTTCCCTTCCACCTTCTTTGATATCTCAAATGACCCACTTGATTATTATCCTATGGTATGCCTTAGTGATTACTAAGCTCCTCAGTACATCATATTATCCTGGTAATAGAGCTTGCAAAAGATGAGTATCGAAGTATTTCGTGTTAGTGTATATTCTATTTTACATTGTTTTCCACTTGAAAAAAATAGAACAAGTTCTTAAGTTGGTGTGTGAAGTTATGGTGTCAAGGTTATGTGTGTACTCTTCTATTGAGTATTGGACTTTTTGAAGTTCTACTTTGAGAAATGTCAATTCCTCATGTTTAAGGAGAGATTAATGATGTCAAGAGTGATGCTTATAGTTGTGGTCATGTTACTCAACAAACCCCACGAACTATTGATAAGCAGATATAACACCTTGCTACCATTATGGCCAATCTGGCTATTTCAGCACAAAGAGCCACAGAGACTAGGCCGTAAGAGAGTTTTTGTTAAACAAGGTTAAGAAGTGAGAGATAGGCTATGAAGATAGATGGATGAGAATTGGGTACTTGAAGCTATTAACATAAACCCAACTCTACCCTAATAAATTGATAGAGTTGTGAGAAAGAGACTTCAGTTGGATGAAGTTGAGGAGTATGAAGAGGAAGAGGAGCAATATGATGGAATTGAGGAGTGTGAGCATAGAGCTCTTAGAGGAGTTGAGCATCTTAAAGTGCAAATCACGTAATAAGATTCAGGGTACCAACCTAACCCGACTACTAATGTCAGGACCCTAAAGGGAGCCTAGTAGGATTACCTAAATTTTCTATAACATGTGTGCATCCATGATATGAAGACCGCCTTGTAAGTTAGAGATTACAAGACTCTAAATAATAAATTACTAAGATTATTGATTTTCAAGTAATTAATTTATTGTAACATAATGTAACATATAAATATAAATAACTATAGATATTTGATATCTCACAATTCTATAGAACTGTAGAGAATCGGTATCCCCTACCAAATAATAATATAAGATATACTAACATATAAAAAAAAAATTACAAGAAAAATTAAATCATAGTAAGTTCTAACATATAAAAAAATTTTCTACAAAGCATATTTATATATCATCTAAAGAGTAATTAGCTATTTCTAATACTAGTATACGTATCTTCATCTCGCACTCAGCACTTAAGACATATCCTAATCCCATTGTAAGTAAACCTGCAAAGGAAACTAAGGGGGAATGAGCATAAAATAGTTCAGTGAGTTTGTCTCTTACCACTACCATTCAAGCAAGTTATCATACATTATTATCACACATACAAGCAAGCCATCTACGTACAAAATTAATGCAGGCATGATGAACGTAAGCAACACATCTATAGGAGTCCAGAACTATGGAAGGTGTAGAATTATATCGTTTGCACTTCGATTATCCCCTATACTTACCCGCATAAGGCACCTCAGCTTACTTGCATGAGGCTGCTTAAGGGCATCACCCTTCTAGGCAATACTCGACTATTACCCTAGTCGAGAAAAGAGTTCCAATCTAAATTGGTGGATCCTAAACTAGGACCATCCACCATCCAAGTCCCTTCGGGCACAAACATGCGAGTCCTTTCACAACCAAAATTATCCAAGGCCTTACAGGCACAATAAAGCTAGTCCTCTCACTATCAATTGGAGATCCCATGTTAGCTTTACCTTAATGCTAAAATATTATTTATGGCTTTACGAGCCCTCATAGAGGTCATACGAAAATATGTTTAAGAGTAGAAAAGCTTTTTCTAAAAACACTTTTCTCAAAATTTTTGCAAAGCTAGTACACTCTATTCATACCTTTACCAGGTCATAGACATGCGACGAGTATAATTGTTTATTTTAGTTTGATACTTATATTTATTAATTTAAAATGGTGATCATACAGATGATAGCAAACAACCAAAGCAATCATTCAAACATACAAGCAACGGCAAGTAACAAAACCTCATACAAGTAACACACATAAGCAAGTAGCAGGTCATTAAAACTCCCTCACCTAGATTATTACTCATTCTCCAAGCCTTTGGGTTTTCCAAAACTTGATATTAAATGCTTAAATCAAAACAGTAAAACTTATAAGTAATCTGAGAAGTCAAACTCTTTAGTTAATTAAAAGTCTATTGAAGTTTATCTAGTTCTCTTAATATAACCCATGTATAATGTATACAGGGTTTACCATACTCAATGCGGTTAATAGAAACTATTTTCATATATTTGTAAGTTATGAGACTTCCTTTATGTATTTAGTAACTTTTCATTCTAATTCTGATATTTGCAAGCTTATAATCGTTATTCATCGTTTTCGAATGCATGTTCACACGGTGATGTTCGTTTTGGACGTTAAGACTCGTGTTTTATGATATGGGCTACATTTATTGAAATTTTTAACTATTGAAGCTTAATTATTCTCATTGCTTCTATTTATATCCTATGTTTGTACTTAATGATTTGATTAGCCCTTAAATTCTTATACTTAGAGAATTTTATCTTGCTATTACTAATTCATGTACTTAATTAAGTTTAATCTAATTTAGGAAGTGTATTAGGGTTTACTAATTCATGTACCTAATTCTTATGTACTCTTCTTACTTCTTATTTTATAAACCTATATTTATGTCATCGCTTATATCATCAATCGCTTGTATCATCGCTTATGTCATCATTTGTTTATGTCATAGCTTATGTCATCTTTTAATTGCATCATTGCTTACATTATCATTTAATTACATATGCCTTACCTCATACTTATGTCATACTTAAGTGTCTTATGTACACTTTACATAAACTAACTATATACTTATATCTTTACTATACTTATATGTATACTAGTATACTTATACATATACTTATACCATTTTTATACTTGTATATATACCCATATATACATATAGTCATATACGTATTTTTATACAAATTTCGTATGCCAAAATTTCCTCTTAAGAAAGCTTCTCTAATTTTATTCTTTTTGTGTTTTAGGAGTATATTTAGCATGGTATAGGTATGTATAGTTAGTATATGTCTTAGTTTAGGTTATGTACATAATGAATACTTATGTACAAAGGTCTCTATACTTGTATTTCTCTAGTATACCCTTATGTACATATACTTAAAGATATGTACACATGTATCTTCTTCTATTGTCTAAAGATTCCTCCACTTTTACACATAAAGATTGAAACTTTAAGCCTTAATCAACAAATATATACACAACACATAACTACTTAACCTAACCTAACCTAACTCTTCATCTAACTAGTAAAGAATATGAAGCAAGATATAGTAACATAAGAACATACCATAATTTGTTCTTGAATATGGATGCAAAGTTGAAAAGTAAAGAAGAGTGAAAGGGAAAGGGAAGATACGGTTGGGAAAGGAGAAGAAGAAAGGGACTTTGTTTTATGTTCTTTTGTTTTTGAAAAGGAAAGGGAAAGAAGTTGACGGCAAAAGAGGAAAAAGGAAGGGAAAAGCCAAAAGAAAAGTAAAGAAATCATGAGAAGGAAGAGATATTTTCTTAAGTGAAAGTGACATTTTGTTAACTTTTCCACATGTTGACTTGGTCAACTTTCCAAAAATAAATGCCATTTTGTATACTTAATGAAGTAATTAGGGAAAATTAGGAGAAAGATTAAGGAAATTAAATGAAATAAGAAGTTTAGTGAATTGATCAGTAAAAATAGATAATGAGATCTTCCATTAGATATTTATATCCTATATACACCATTTGGTAAGCTACTTAGTATAATTAAGATGAAAAATATCATTTAGGGTATTAATGTTCACTACATGTAACTTAAGCATCAACTAAACCCTTAACTCTATGTAATACTAACCTAGTTATACTTAGGAGATGAATGTGATCTATGATATAATATCTTAGTTTCTATTTGATTACTTTAGTATTGTATGTATTTATGAGTGATTGAAAGTTATCTTTAATCTTTTACCAATGATTTAGTATAATACTAAGGTTATATTATCAATTAGGGTTTTAAGGTAAATTATAGTGAGTTAGTACTTTTATATCCTTAAAGTTATAGTTTTAGGATTTTATTACTTTTGAGCACAATCTCTAGTGTCTTTACACATTTAAGGTTTAATATATTCATATGCGATTAAGTCTTCGATTGTTATCTTAGGGTTTTGATGAGGTTCGAGGTTAAATTTTGCAATTACATATACTTGAGGTTTTAGGGTCTTCGTATGTAGTTAGAGGTTCAATTGATAATTTAAGGTTTTTCATATTCACTTTAGGTTTTGAATTGAGATTTTAATCGGTTTTAAATCTCACTAGCTCTATTGACTTCAAGAAATCATCTATAGTTTGGGTGTTTGATTCTATACTTAGAAAGCTAGATTCCTAGGGTTTATAGCCAAAGCCAAGCTCATCTACTTACCAACTTATTTTGTTTGCTGAATCGAATGACACTATTTCTTATAGAAAAAGTGTCGAGAAGTAGAAGGCTTGATCCTCACGCATACTTGACCAATTATTTACTTGACTTCACGTTTGCCAATATGTTGAGATATCACGTTTCCAAGAGCTAGATCCACTCGGTATGACACGGAGAGACTAATGTCAACTAACTTTAGAATTCGGCAATTATTGGTTGACCTCCCTAGTGTCTCGACCAAGTAATACGAGACTACTTCCAATGCATGCCGACTGACTGCATTTTGACTTCCTCCTTTAAAAATGTACAGTTTTATATTTTTGTACATGTTTGTCTTTATTTTATTAATGGGCCCAATTCTTTAAGGTTTAAGACCTTGTACATTATTTACAATTTTGTCACTAGTGTTTAGGATGTACTATAAATAGCAACATTTGTAACAAATACAGATATAGAAAATTAATAAAAACCCCCCTTTGAGTCTTTTCTCTTAGAAAGCTCTCTCTTGCTTGTTTTTATCAATCCCTTTGTTTTTATCAATCCCTTTAGCAAGGATTGTGGCGGGCAACCCTATCACTTAGACCGATGTGTCATGTCTGGTGATTCTTAAACCATGGAGAATTTAGCTAGTGCATCATATTTGATTAGGTAGCTTACAAATTCACTAAAACCCTCACTAAACCCACTCTATTCTCATTCCTTCGGCAAGATCAGACCTACCTTGACGGTCAGCCTTATCAACTCTTGGTCCTGGTTCGTATCATCTTAAGTTTTAATGGGTCTAGTAATATTGATGACTACTTAGATTGGGAGAAGAAGATTGAAAAGATATTCGACTTTTATGATTACGAAGATGCTGTTTATATTTGAGTAACTGTGTTAGAGTTTTCTTAGTATGTAGCAATGTGGTGGAAAAAGCTACAGAATGTGTGCTAGAGAGCTCGGCGAGAAATCTGAACATGGAATGAGGTGAAGAGAGTTCTACGGAGTAAGTTTGTTCATGAACACTATGAGTAAGACACTTTGCAATGTCTTTAAGACTTGAGATAAGGTAACAAATCAATGGATGAGTATGTGCGAGAGTTCCAGTTATTGATGATCAGATGTGAAGTTGATAAGCCTAAGACGGGGACTATAATACGGTTCATTTCTAGACTAAGGACTAAAATTGGTAATATAGTGGAGATATAGAGGCTTACGACTTTAGATGAGACCATTCGAGTAACAACAAGGGTCAAAAGGTAGAGGAGGAATTAGATCAACCAAGTGCTAAGCAGCTACTTTAGCATACCGAGCAAAACTGGCATGCTGAGCTGACCTGGATATCACTGAGCTCAATATTATTCTAAGGTAGACCGCCAAGGTCAAATGTTAAGCAAACTTAATGATGGCTAAGGCAAGAGTAAGGCCGAGGAGGTTGAGGTCAAAAGTGACCGAGGTTAAAAGTAACCAAGGTTGAAGCACTTGGATGAAGACCTAAGAAATTAAGTGTTTTGAGTGTCTTGGTTTTAGATACATAGCTAGTTAGTGCTCGAATCGACATGTCATGACCATCAAGGGAGACAAACCCCATTTTAAGGTGGAAAGTGCTAGCAAAGGGAGAACCTCTTTCATACAAACTACCGAATGAATAGCAAGTTATGTACTTATCATTAATGGAGGGAGTTGTACTAGTGTCATAGTATAAGGAGTAGTCAAAGCTTTGAAGTTGCTAACCTACCCACACCCTAAGCCCTATAAGATTTATTAGTTAAATGAGAAAGGAGGTCTACCTATTGCCGAGCAAGTTAAGGTGTCGATTATTGTTGGTGATAGATATAAGGACGAGGTGATATGCGACGCCCTACCTATGTGTGCCTTACACATATTACTTGGCCAACCCTAGCTATTTGATTTGAAGGTTCTACATGATGGATTTAGGAACATCTATATGTTCTAAAAGGATGAGAAGAAGGTCATATTAACCCTAATGATTCCCAAAGAAGTTTAGGAATCGTAGGAGAAGATTTCTAAATCACTACAAAGGATGTCCTTAGTGATTTCTCGAGCCTAATTTTCTAGAGATGTCAAGATAGAAGAGTGTGTACTTATGTTAGTCAAGAAACTTCTAAAGTTGATAGAAGCTAGAACCTTACCTATCGAGGTGTAGATATTACTACAAGAGTACACCATCTTGTTCCTTACCAAGATGTCAAGAGGATTACCACCTTTAAGAGGTATAAAGCATTATATTGACTTCTACCTAGAGCTGCTCTATCCAACTAACCCTCTTATAGGCTCAACCTTAAGTAAGCTACCAAGTTAAAGAAACAAGTTAATGAGTTGATAAATTATAGATATGTTCGAGAGAGCATGAGCTCATGTGCCGCATTGGTTATCTTAGTGTTGAAAAAGGATAGCTCATGGGGAATATGTATCAATAACCGAGAAATCAACAAAATCACTGTCAAGTACTAATTTTCAATCACTCAATTAGATGGTATGCTTAATGAGTTGCATGGTGTACAAATCTTTTCAAAGATTGATTTGAAAAGTTGCTACCACCAAATTAGAATGAGTCTTAGAGATGAGTTGGAAAACTACTTTTAAAACAAAGGATAATCTATTTGAATGCATGGCGATGATATTTGGTTTAATAAATGCACTAAGCACTTTTATCTGACTCATGAACCATGCTTTGAGAATGTTGATTGGTAAATGTATTGTTGTCTACTTTGATGATATTTTGGTGTATATTACCGACCTTGTGCCTCATGTTGCACATTTGAGATCTGTACTTGATATCCTTTGTTCCAAGAACTTATTTGGCAATTTAAAGAAATGTGTATTCTATTAAAGCAAGTTAGTATTCCTCTATTATGTTGTTTCTAAGAGAAGTATCGGAGTTGATGATGAGAAAGTTCGAGCTATCATTGAGTGGCCAACGTCGACCAACACTACAAAGGTTAGGAGTTTCCATAGTCTTGCTTCATTTTATCAAAGATTCATCTAGAACATTAGTTCTATAATTACCCCACTGAGCATGTTGACTAAGAAGAACTCAGAATTCAAGTACTCTGAGAAGGGTCAAAAGAGTTTTAATGAGATTAAGTCCATATTGACTCTACCCTAATACTTGCCTTGCCTGACTTTGAGAAAGTTTTTGACCTAAAATGTGATGCATCTGGAGTTAGCATTAAAGTTGTTCTTATATAGAAGCATCAACCAGTTGCCTACTTTAGCAAGAAACTTAGAGGTGCTATATAGAATTACTTGGCATATGATAAGGAGTTCTATGCCCTGGTCTGAGTGATTCAAAATTGGCAACACTACTTACTACAAACTATGAAGAGAGTTCATCATCTACATGGACCATTAATCTCTCAAACATCATGCTAAATGGATTGAGTTCATAGAAACCTTTTACTATGTCATTAGATACAAGAAGGGAAGTACTGACACTATAGCCAACATACTCTCTCATCAACATGTTCTTATTACCACTTTATAAGCTAAGATACTTAGGTTGGGCACTCTACTTAATCAATATGAGCATGACCCATACTTAGGACCCTTGGTGGCCAAGTGCAAAGTTGAGGGAGTTGTAGATGGGTCCTATTTGAACTAAAGATTTTTTATGAAGGGAAGACAAATTTATGTGTTGAGTGGGTTTGCTAGGGAATTACTTATTCAAGAAGCCCATGTTTAACTAACCACTTTGGTGAAAAGAGAATAGTCGAGTTACTAAGAGAACATTCTACTAGCCTGAGATGATGAAGGATGTGCATAAGGTTCTTGAGTGTTGTGAGGTGTGCAAACATGGCAAGGGAAGAAGGGAGTCATATAGAGAGTATACACCTTTGCCCATACCCGAATGGCCTTAGACCGATCTGAGCATGGATTTTGTGCTTGGCTTACCCAAATGCTAGGGAGACAATTCTATTATGGGGCTAGTCGATCAATTTAACAAGATGAGTCACTTCATCCCTTACCACAAAACCAATGATACTTTATTTGTTGTTAACCTCTTTTTGTAAGAGATCATGCAATTGCATGGAGTACCAAGTAGTATTGTATTTCATCGTAATTCAAAGTTCATGAGCTTCTTTTAGAGCTATTGTTGTGAAGAATCTACATGATTGGTATCTATGCTTATCCATCATTTAGTTAACTTACAACCATTCCACTCATAGATCGACAGGATGGTCATCATATGAGGTCGTTTATGGACTTGACCCAAACTTACCTTTGGACATGGTTATTTGCCCAACCTCCCAAGGAAAAAGTTAATCAAGTCCGTGGCATGTCGAGGATTTTCAAAAATTACATTAGAAGGTTGTTGAGCAATTGTTAAGACTATAGCTTGATAGAAGGAATAGGGAAGCCAAGGAAGGAGGTGAGTCATTTAGAGCCCAAGAGACCTTGTTTAGATCCACCACAATGAGGAGCATTTTTCAAGGAAGAAGGTAAACAAGTTATCCCCTAGGTTAGATGGACCTTTTAAGATCCTTCGGCATGTTAATGACAATGCTTATGAGCTATAGCTATGTGAAGGATATGGAGGATCTCCTATTTTCAATGTCATCAACCTGATACCCTATGTGCTAAAGGAAGAAGAAGAAGACCAAGATTTGAGGGCAAATCTTAAACAACCCTAGGGAATTGATGGACTGCTGACCTCTAGACCCTTCAATCACACTTGTCTCTAAGGCTTACAATCTCTCATAAAGAGGATCCTTTAACATCAACCTGTCGAGGACGAACTCTTATATAAGGAAGAGTTATGGGTGAACTCTTTAAAGTCTTAACTTAGAAGCACTTTGCTCTACTCTAACCCTTGTCTAATCACTAACCACTCAACTATTGAGGTCAACTAATTGAGTGTAGAGCCCAAGGTCACTAAACACCGAGCCTTACTCTTTTAACTTATGGGAATAGCAAGTGTTGAGGCTGACTTGCTAAGTATTGAAAATGAGGCCATCGTACGTCAGCACTACACATTCCGCATACCGAACAGTAGTGTCCTTTATTCATCTCAACAATTCTAAGTACCACTCATTTGTAGCAACCACAACTTCGATACAACTTAGCTTCTACGCCTTGAGATTCCTAAATACAAATCCATTGATAGGATACCACCTATCCTTGCTTTTTTGACATTTTTACTATATTCCTTTCCCTCATTTGTCTTATTTACCCTTTTTATCTATACTAGGAATCTCTTTCTTCGTTGTCTTTTATGTAATTTTTCTTATTTGTAGTGTTGTCCTAAAGAACTTACTATAAATAATCCTTTTACTATAGTCGCAATAACCATCTACCTTATACTTAATGAATATTCTTGTTCTTATGAGATATCTCTCTCAGAGTACATTCTCTTCTATACTCTTATCTAATCTTGCCAATTAGCTTAAGATTAGTAACGAGTGGACCTTAGCATTACTTTGTGAGTTATATCAAGCAAAGGTTAAGTTATATCATGTTTGTTGATACATCATATCCTTCGAGTAGCTTCATAGAAGCTACTACATTTGACATCTTTTCCCTTCCACCTTTGTCAATATCTCCAAGGACCCATTTGATTATTATTTTACAATAAGCCCTAGTGATTATTGAGATCCTAAGCATATCAAGATGTTAATTAAAATAGGTGATAACATAAAAATAGCATATATTTTCTATGGTAATTTTGCAATGATTTTGACTTTATTTTTACCAATTTGATGCTATTTTAGGCTTAATTTGTTTATTTATCATATTTAGGCACTCTTGAGGTACTTTATAAAGTGTTGAAGATTTTTATTTGTTTTTGGAGTAGTTTGGAGAGAAATTATCAACCTTAGAATGAAGTGGAGAAAGTTCAGACAAGAATTGAGCAAAAAAAGAAGTCTAGTAAGGACTACAACCAAGGTACATGATCATGGTCCTCACATGTGTTCATCTTGTAATTCTATTTCTTTAGAACTTAAGTTCTTGCTTGAAGAATAAGTACACGACCAGCCACCATGGCTATGTACCAAAAGCATAGTCATGATATGACATTCAAATCTCTTATTCTATTTCGAAACATGCAATATTCAGTATATCTTTTATTTTGTCAAGTCTCTTTTTGTAAACCTAGCCCTACAACTTTATGAATAAATCCTTAGGTTAGAGTTTTTAAAGAGAGCCTTCTTCGATAGAATTGTATCTTAGGATTATTGTTGGGGTCTCTCACTTTATTTTCTTTTCTCTATTATGTTGTTTCTCTTTTAAACAATTCTTAATGGATATTATTGAAATCTAGTTTCTTTTTTTTCTTTTTTCTTTTTTTTTTTTTGCAACACTTATCTTTTTATATATGATGTTGCTCTTTGAAGATTTAAGTAAGTAGAACAAAATGTCTTCCTTTAGTATTTATTGTGGTTACTAATAGGATGTTTGAGTTTCTTATAGAGTCACGAGGCCTGTAGTAAACAGATAAGCGTAATTAAAAGAGTTTCAATTTGCTAACAGATTAAGTATTGGACCTCTTTAGATTAAGGAAACATAATAGTGGGATCCATGTATTTCATGCGATCTTTTAATGCTCTATTTAACAACAATGCTATTAAAGAGGGCCTCAAGATTAGGAGTTAGCTAGAGATGCAAGTTTAACTAATTTAGAATCTAATTTCCATAGGAATAGTATTAGGAATCTCTACGGTCTAGAGAATAGTCGAGATTGAAAGGTGGCATGAAACTAGAGAGTAAATAATAAAGATTCACTAAGGAATATGTCCTCTTTATTTTAATTAATTCATGTTGCTTGTTTATTTTAATTAGTTTAGTTAACTAATTTTATTGCTTTGCTTATTCTTGTTTATTTTATTTTTCCTTTTTTATCAATCCATATCCACCTTTTCTATTCAATCACAATTCCCTCTATATTTGTAAAGTTAGGTAATAGGAAATTTTAGGATAGTGTTTGTAATTAGGTGCTTACACACTGGTTCCTTATGAGATCTACACTCAAACTCGTGTTTGTTTTAACTATAATACAACTTAACCATGTGCACTTACTTGTCAACAATCAAGTTTTTAGCGCTGTTGTTGGGGTGCTAAAACGAGCAACCAAATTAGAGCTAGCATGAACCTAAATTTCTAGTTATTTTAATACTTTTATAATAATCTTTCCTATATTCTTTTGATATTCCCTTAGTACACTTTCTGATCTATCAAGTGTATAGGTATTAATCAAGGAATTGCAATTAGGATGGATTCAACTATCGAATCAATGATGTAAAATAATAATGCTTTTGGGAAGTAGCCCAAATTTGGTTTAGCCTATTTTAATTTAGTTATTTTTTTAGTTAGTTTTTTTATTTTTTTTGTTGTGTTTAGAGTCAATTCAAGTATTAAATTTTGAATAAGTTAGTTTTACCTATTTAGAGCAATCCTAATTCATCAAAAAATAGTTATTGATTTATTATTGCAATGGTGAATTCAGAACTGTCATCCAATTGATAATTTGTTTGTTTCTATGATTTAATTTTTTCTAATGTTAAGTTTTTCTAAGGCTATTGAAGAAATCAAATCAAGGAAATTAAAATTACAAGAATAAGAGGCTTGGAGAAGAACATGGCCAAGGATCACACTTATAGACCTGGCTCATATCCTCTTATAAATTATTTCGAGATGAAAAATTGAGAGGAATTTGTGGATAAGAAGACTACCGGCAAGGACCACACTTGTAGAGCTCTCTTGTGGTTGCACCTAGGTACGTAAAAATTCATTATATCACACATACACATAGTCTCTCTCTAAGTTTCTATTTTCTTCTATCTCTCTCTCTATACATAACCCACCACCCCATGCTACAAAATCAAGGTATGTATAAGTATATCATCCTTCATGAAATCTCATATGAAATCAAGGTACACACATCATCCTTCTCTAGTTATTTTCTAAGATTTGCATATTAGATTGAATAAAGATTTGACTTTTAATGAGGGTTCATGAAGAACATCTTCACATGTATGTATAGGAATCTTAACTTCTAGGAGTGATTTAAGATAACAATTGTGCTAAAAAGTGTTTTATATCCTTTAGCTACAAGAAGTTACATGAAAAAAGCATGCTTGTTGAGATTTGTATGTGAGAGTGATTTTCCATGATTAAATGAGGTGAAGGAAAGAGATAGAAAGAAAAGAAAAGTGATGGAAATTGTGATTGATATTATTCTTGCTATGTGATATATATAATTTATGTTGAAATTATTGAAACTTATTGTTATTGTAGTATTTATGTAATTGGTAAATCCCTAAATTTTTAGAAATTGTTAACTTGAATCCATGGATTCCAAAAAACATAAATTATTTTTAGTGATTGTTAACATGATTTTTAGAAATTATTAACATGGATTTCTTTTAGTCCATATCCCAAATTCTTGATAGAATTAGGAAATTTAGTGTTGGTAATTGCACAATCAGATTGTGAAAACAAGTTTCCATTGTTGAATGATAACATTCATATTCAATTGAGATTAGGAAATTATGAAATAATTTAAAATTAACATCTTATTACCTTTGTGATTTCATGAATCCATGCTTTAAGAAACTAACATATTATGATAATATGCTATTTCAAAAATTTCTTAAGATAAGCCAATTGGAAGAATTTGTGTATGTTAAATGCTCATATACTCTTCTTAATGGGATTATTGCAACTAAGAGTTGATCACTCTTATCATAATCCATGACTTTAAAATTACCATTATGAGAAGCAAATCTTCTTTCAATTTCAATCATTGCCTATGTTTATATCACTGAATTAGCTATTGTTTATATCACATGAATTATCCTCTTTATCAAATTTAAATTCCTTCTTTCTTTGATTACAAATCTTTCACAGACTTGGTTTAATGTTTTTCTTTTAGATGACTATAATAACTTATATATTATTGCTTTCTTTTTCCATGATAATTGTTTCCATTTTACTTGTGTATGCAAGTTCTACAAAAAACTAATATCTGGTACTTGAATTAATAGTAGCAGTTTTATTTAGTTTATTTTGTTTCTTTTAACTTTTTCTTTTCTTAGTTAGTTCATTTTTCGTGCAAAGAAACTTTCGTGCGCTTAATTGGTTGAAGGAACTTAGATTTGGACTTCATAACTTTCAAGATCAATGCTAAAAACTAGGGAAGTCCTAGTTCTCTTTTCATTTCTTAATTTTTATTTTTCTCCCACATGAATTTTTTATTCGTATTATTAGTATGTACATTGAGGACAATTAATGACTCAAGTGTGAAGGGAAGACTAAATTATATATGTTGTTATTATACTCACTTAAGCTTTTGTAAGGATTTGCCAAAATTTTAGAAACATGTGAATCCCATATAAATAAGCAAGCCCAATTTTTTTTCCAAATCTATCCACTCATTTATGAATTTAGGATACTTTGCTGAATTTCAGTAACTAAATCTTGAGAGTTCAATTTACCCTTCTCTTAAGCTTAAACTTAGATTCAAGATTAGAATAAATATGAACGAGTTAAGGCTTAGTTATTTTGATTTCTAAGCTTGATTTTTTAGGATAGTTATCCACCTTTTTTTTTTTCAAAATTTTGAGTTAGGTGAATAAAGAAGATTTGTTCTTTGAAAGTCCTTTGAAAAATCAAAATTGTTAGAGGTGTAAAGTAAATTGAATAAATTGCTAAAGATTAGTATATATCGATTTTGGTCCTTCAGAAGTGCAAGAATCTTTTCTATTACCAATAAGGAAAAAGTAAGGAATAATTAAGGTAGTTAAAGATTAGCCTTGGTCCTTTAAAAGAACAAGGTGCTTTCCTACTAACAACTGTTAGAGTAATTAAAACAGTTAAATTGATAAGGATTAGCCTTGATCCCTTAAAAGGATAAGGTACTTTCCTAGTATTAATCAAACCCAATAAGGGAAAATAAATTGAATTAATAATCTACTTAGTGAAAATTAGAAGAAGTAGAGGGATAATCAGGAGATAAATTGATGTAACACACACCCGATCTAATTTTTCAAGTTAAAAATACTTAAGGAATATTTCGCTCCACTTGAGTTAGAGTAAAAAAAATCCTTATGTCTTTCGCTTGATTATTTTGAGTCTATTATGATCTTTACTTTAGTTTTTGCTTAAGTTTTGAATTCTCTAAATTGATCATTGAATTTCAATAAGTTTTAATTTACTACCACCTAAATGTTCTGAATTCATTATAAAGTTAAGGAATAAGGGTAGTTTTGGAAAGAATTTTTGCTAAAGAACTACGATTTTAAGGGTGCACTTTTCTAAAATTAAAATTATTCATCTTGTTCTTTAAACATTTTCCTTAATTTGCTTGATGACAAGCAAAAGCTTAAGTGTTGGGGTATTTGATAATGCAAAAATACTTTATATTTTCAATGGTAATTTTGCAATGATTTCAACTTTATTTTTACTAATTTGATGTTATTTAGGGCTTAATTTATTTATTTATTATTTTCAGGAACTCTAGAGGCATTTTATGAAATTTTGAAGATTTTTAGCTATTTTTTAAATAATTTTGAGCAAAATTATCAACCTTAGAATAAGGAAGAAAGTTTGGACAAGAATTGAGCAAGAAAAGAAGTCTAGGAAGGACGATGGCCAAGGTCTATAGCTATGGTCCCAACATGTGTTCCTTTCATAATTCTATTTCTTCAAAATTTAAGTTCTTGAGAAAAGAAGAAATACATGACCAACTGCCATGGCTATATACTTAGGGCATGGTCACGATATGACATGCGAATCTCTTATTTTTGAAGCAAATATTAGATTTTGAGTCATGCAATATTTGGTGTATCTTTTATTTTGTCAAGCCTCTCTTTGTAAACTAAGCCTTTTAGATAGAATTGTATCTTAGGATTATTTAGGATTATTGTTAGGGATCCCTCACTTTATTATGTTGTTTCTCTTTTAAACCATTCTTAATGGATATTATTGAAATCTAATTCTTTTTGCAACACTTATCTTTCTATCTATGATATTGTTCTTTGAAGATTTAATTACACAAAACATAATGTCTTCCTTTAGTATTTACCGTAGTTACTAATAGGATGTCTAAGTCTACTATAGAGTTACGAGGCTTGCATTAAACAAACAAGTGTAATTAAAAGAGTTTCAATGTACTAAGAGATTAAATATTGGATCTCTATAGATTAAGGAAACATAATAGCAGGATCCATGTACTTTATGAGACCTTAAGATGCTTTATTTAATAACGATGTGAGTAGAGAGGGTCTTAAGACTAGGAATTAGCCAAAGATGCAAGTCCAGCTAATTCAAAATCTAATTTTCATAGGAATAGGATTATGAATCTTCATGGTCTAAAGAATAATCAAGATTGAAAGGTTATATGGAACCAATGTGTGAGACGAGTAGGAAAGGTGAAGTCGTCTAGGGGATCCCTTGTCCCCTTACCTCTTTATTTTAGTGGCTAATGTGCTCTCAAATAAACGTATTCAAATGGCTAATGATAGGGAAATTGAAGGAATTAAACTTAAACCAAGATGCCAAGTCTTGACTTACCTCTTATTTGCTGATGATTAACTCTTTTTCTTAGATGTTGTAGGTGCTAACCTATGTAGTTTTAAAGATATCTTAATGGATTATTATGTAGCTACAGGCTAGAAAGCAAGTTTTGAAAAGTCTTATTTATATTTTAGCCACAACATACTACCCTAAATGAAAGATAGAGCAGCATCAATTCTTGAAGTAAGGATTGTGAATGATCTAAGTAGATGTTTGGGTCTTCTTACATTGTAGGGAAGGTCTAAAACTAAAGCCTTGAAATTTGTCAAAGATAAATTTGACAGTAAACTTCAAGAATAGATGAAGGGTCTCCTACATGATGTAGGAAGAGAAATCTTAATAAAGGCAATTGTTTTTGCTATCCCTACAATTCTATGGGGGTCTTTAAATTCCCTCTATGTTGGTGCAATGCTACTAATAGCTTGATAGAAAAATTTTTTTAGGGTCTAAGACAAAATGAGGGTAGAATACACTAGATGAGTTGGAAAAACTTAACTAAGCTAAAGGAGATGGGGGGAATGGGCATGAAAGACTTGCATACTTTTAACTTAGCTCTACTTGTCAAGTTGGCTTAGCAAGTGCAAAAAAAGCTAAATGCCCTATAGGTGCATATACTAAAGGGAATTTGATAGGGATCTTAGACTAATCACTCGCTCTTGAGCACAAGGACTCACCAACTTGGTTCGTTGAGCTATCTTGGGGGAGTTGAGCCTTAAAGAGCAACCCCTTCTCTACCCCCACCTACCAAGTTATTCCATTCCATCTCTCTCTAACTCATTGTAGAGTCCTCCGAAGTGGTTAGCCAGTTACTAGGTCGATCCCTTGTTCCCGAGCAAGTCCAAGGTCAAATAATGAGCCCACTTGCTACTAAGCTGATAGATTATCGAGGTCAAGCTTCCCTACTTTCAAGTCGACTAACCGTTGTTGAGCAAAAGGGTAACCACTCACTAAGCTAGTATTTCCCTAAACCTATTCTACCAAGTTGCCGATCAGTCGAGTTAACAACTTAACTAGTTCTACTCGGCATACAATACCGTTTAGACTACTACACTAAGAAGCAGATGCATGTCCTATTCCTTAACATTCGTACTATCCATTTAGATGGATATTCCTTTTATGTTGATTTCTGAATTGCCCCTGTACGCTTTGTATATTTCCTTTTCTAGTAAGAATCTTTTGGGTCATTTGTAGTAACCTGAGACTTGCCTTAATCGGGCCATATAAATACTTTATACATGTAGTAGCCACATCATCATTGAATATTAATTTTGGACTTTTCTTTTTGATAGCTAAGAGTTTCACTTACTCTAACCTACTCTTATCCATTCCATTTTTATTATGAGGATAGATTAGTGGCAAGTGACCTTTGGCTATACTTATGCATAATATCAAGTATGACTTAAGCTTACATGAGGTGTTGTTACATCATATCCATTGTCAATATACAAGAAAATCCCCACTTAATCTTCGACTCTCATTTACCTTTGTAGTCATCTAGAGGTTCGGACCTACCCTTAGTTT
Source organism: Lumnitzera littorea (assembly GCA_024138015.1). Lineage (NCBI taxonomy): Eukaryota > Viridiplantae > Streptophyta > Magnoliopsida > Myrtales > Combretaceae > Lumnitzera > Lumnitzera littorea. The sequence continues at coordinate 74,748,325 of JAMXBB010000004.1, read as the reverse complement.
GTGTGATATTGTTTGCTGTATGTACCCTTCTTAGTGATCTATATCATCTTGGTATCAAAGCATGGTTACATTTGAGTAAGTTTCTAATACTTTGTGCTTTGAGTGACTTATTGTAGTATGTTGTGCATGAAATTAATAGGTAGAGATTTAAGAAGTGTTGAAGAAGTTGTGTGTCATTGTAGTAAGTGTTAGAGAAGCATTCTATGCTGACAAACTTAAGTGCTCTATTTTACCTTGTTTTGTGTCCTCAAAATAGAGCATGTATGTTCAGTTGGTTTATTGTTGTGTTAGTTGTTATTGTTATCGTTGCAGTAGTTGTTGGTGTGTAAGTATTGTGTTGACTATTTGAAGTGAGGTTCAACTATTAGTATATTAAAGTAATTGAGAATCTCAAATTATAGTGTTTAAGGAACCTTAAGTAACCAAGAGATTGGTGCATAAAAAGGCCATGGTCAATAAGGGAGTTTCACATCCTAATCTTTAAACAAATGACTTGACAAGCTTACTAACCTAATGACTAACATAAATGAAAATAGGTAGCGAGCTAAAAATGACCTGTATTGAGGATGAGCAAATGAACTACCTAAGAGAAGCAATGGCAGATCTGACAGAGCCAATTTTCCAATTTAACCACCCTAAGCTAGAGGAGTGGACATAGTTACTCAACGAAGACTTACATTAGAAGAGATAAAAGAAGAGGATGAGGTGACAGGTGGTGAGGAGGAGGAGTATTATGAACCTGAGGAGAGGAACATTTAAGCTCTTAGAGTGGAAGGATTGAGGTTATAGATTCCAAGTTTTAGTAATAGTGGTGATGTTGAGGATTATCTTGACTAGGTAAATAAGATAGAAAAGCAATTGGAGTGTCATGAAGTCCTTAATGATGCCAAAGTGAGGCTTGGTATCTTAAAATTCTCAAAGTATGGTGCTTATGGTAGAAAAATCTAGAAGCTACACAAGGGAGGGATGGAGAGAGAGAAATTAGAGATTAGGAAGAAATATAGAGAGTGAAGAAGAGAAGGTTTGTTCTAAGGTACTATATACAAGATGTCTTCAAAAGGTTACAAGAGCTAAGGTAAGGAGGATCGAGTGTTGATGCCTATGTAAAGGAGTTTCAAACGTTGATGATTCTCTATGAAGTTGTTGAACCAAAAGATAGGACTATCTCTATGTTTATTAGTGGATTAACATTTGAGATTGGAGATATCATGGAAACGAAGGACATCAAGTCATTCAATGAAGCAATTAATGATTTTTAATCAGCTGAATCCTTAAAGCTATCATTTGAGTGGATTTATAATGGTTTTCTTTAGTCTAAATCATCCGAGCTATGTTTTAAGCAGTTTTGTAGTACTTTTTTTAAGTTCAAAAATCCTCTAAGTTTGATCCTAAGTGAATTTACAATAATTTCCTTTAGTTAAAAATCCTCTAAGTTTCCCTTTGAGATATTTAAGGGTTATTCATTATACTAATTTTGTCTTTCGAGACATCCTTCGAACTCTTTTAGGGTAAGTCCTTGTTATAAAATCCTCTTAGCTACCTTTTGACCCTATTATTTACAGAAGTTTTAATAACATCATCCTATAACTAATCCTCTACTTCCCCTATTTTTACTTTTACTTATTAATTTTTGCCTATGACCTATTCTTTGAGCATCAATTTAGTGCATTATTCATTATTAAAATCCTTTGAATCATCCTCTGGCTTTTATCAATGTTTTATAATTAGTTTATTTCCTAACTTTCTTCAAATTTATAGTTATGAAATCAGTTTTTAACCATAAGTAACACTTGAACAAACCTTCCTTAACTTCATTTCTTCCCTATTCCCATCACAATTCATCAATTGTTTCAAATACACTAGATTAGTTAAATACCAACTTTCATATTTAAGGCTAATTACCAATTTCTCATCACTTCTCACTTCAACAACCAATCTAACCACTCCAGATTAGTATGCACACTTCTAATATTGTATTAAACTTAGTATCTAAGTGGAATTATACCAGGAAACACTATATTCTTCATTAAAATACCATTTTAAGCATCATTTTAGGCTCAAAAATCAAATAAAATCATGAAAATTAGTATTACAAAAAACTTTGACATAGTGATTTAATATTAACTGAGGATAGTTTATAGAAAAAATTTGAGATATAAATTACATCATTTGCTGTAATACCTTGAGTTCTTCCATTTAGTTCGATAACTCTAGGATTCGAGCTCCTAAATTTAGAGCGTGGGGCTATATTATCTGTTTAATTTCAAATTTCACAATGATGTTAAAAAAGTTAGACAAAGTAGTTAAACTAAAGTTAAACTCTCAAAATAAGCTATACAAAAATATTAATTTAAGAAAAAAATCAATTTATTGATAAAACTAATAATTATAGAAAACATGAAATTCGAGTATTTAGATATAGTGAGATATTTAAGATAAGTTAATTAACTTTCAAAAAATAATTAATGAAGTTGAATTCTTCATAATATATATATATATGATATGCATTATATGTATTAAATATATACATGTAATGATACAAAATAATTATTAAAATATGGTGAAAGAATGGAAAATTAATAAAAAAATGAGTGGATGAGTTATCAAATGATATGGTAACCTAGGATTGATTGCAAAACATGAGTTAACACATGACTAATTAAAGAATGACACATATCACCTAAAAAAATAGAAAATTGACATGTAGCATACAAATGTCCAATTTTTAATAAAATAAGTAAACTTCAAAAACTATAAATAGGAATCAAACCTTTAATTTCAATATTTGGAACTCTGAAAATAAAAGAAGACAATTTATAAAAATTAGAAAAAAAAAATAAAAATAGAAAAAATATAGGGGCATATTGGGTTTAAGGTAGTTTAACAGGTGATCCACAACCTGACTTGGTGTGGCTTGGAGGTCCAACAGAGGGTGGTTAAAGAAGCCTTTCTAACATGGTGCGGCAGTTTAGTGGTAGTCGATTAAGGTAAATCAAAATTCTACTTGTAACTTATTCAATTTTATAAAAATATTGAATGTTACTAGTTAATTATGAAATTTGCTTTTCTATGGTTATTTTTGCTGTAGATTAATGTAGTAATTTTATTTTAAGTAAATAATTAGTGGAAATATAAGTTCCTTAAGAAAATGCCCTGTTTAAGCAAAATTAAACTAATTTTTAAAAATAATAGATGATGTTGTTTTAAACTAAATTTTTGTATATAATACACTTAATATATATATTTAATTATGGTAACAATAATTTTTTAAATTAAGCATGTTTACTATTTTTTATAATTATTTTGAATAAAATTGCCAGTTTTAATGAATTGTTGAAATAATTAGCTTTTGATAAAATTAATGAATGAACCCAACATGTTTTGCCTTCTAGAAGCTTATAATAATATTTGGAACACCTAATTTTTATCTTACACATAAATTTGTTTATTTTCCCTATTTTTCCATTATTTTAAGCTAAAATTACTATTTTCATAAAAATAGATAATAGCCGATTTAGTGTAATTCATAATCAATAATTGAATTATATATTTTTGTGAGTCTATAGCATTTTTAGTAAAATTAATTGGGCTCATATACTATTTGTCACGTATTTTCCTAATATAAACTTATTTATTGACTTAATATGTAATATGGTAATTAGTGCTAGTAAAAATTCTTATCAAATTCATGTAAAATGAACACATTGGGTTATATTAAGGGTAACAGGAAAAGTTTAGAATGTGTGATTTTAGGGTTTTAATTTAGTATTAAAACTTATTCGGGTTAATTATGAAGTTACGATAATGTACGATCTAATCGATAACATGAAAAGATATTTTTAGGTTTTTGACAATATTGATTAGTTTTGATTCTTAAGACATATTAATGGTAATTGAAATAATGATCATGATGATGTCAAGTTTATTGAAATTAGATTAGGAATGACTAAGATATAGTCAAATGAAGTTTAAAAACATAGAAATGAAAGGTTATAACAATTTGGGTTCAACCTATACTTGATTTGAATACTATGTTATATTTACATAGGAGTGATAAGGAAGAAAGGACCACATCGTTAAGCTTAGGATTTTGTGTTATTACAATGTCTAAGTAAGTGATTCTAACCCATGCTTGGAGTAGATATATTACTACTTATAACACTATATGTTGTTTGATGTTATATTGCTTGGATGTGGCTATATTTTGGGGTAGACTGTTATCTTACTATAGTGAATGATGATGATGTGGTGATTTTGAATGATGTATCATGGTTATACTATTATGCTACTATGTTGGGTGTTACTATGGTAACTATGGTAGACTTTAGTCTGTAGTCCAATATGGTAAAGTTTGTATTCCTAAGCAGTTCCTTGTTGCCCATAGGTTCCTACACGTTGTATTGAAATGCCTGATTATGTTGACTAATTGGGTGAAAATTAGAGGGTATAGGATATCTATATCGATGCATATCACATGCATGAGCATAGCATATTGCATTGCTATCGATAAATGTTTGGTTGGGTTAATGCATATGTGAAGTTGAACCTGTGAATTATGACTGAAATGTTTTAGTTGTGATATGTGATATTGTCTATATGGTATTGTTTGTTATCTACTCTTACTCAACTTTAGTAGCTAAGGGAGTAAAATGTTTTATCTTAAGTTAACATTGTTGTAAAGGGCCTAACATTAGGGGGATTGTATATTGAGAGCGCGAGTCGGAGTCGACAATTTTTTTATAGAACCTGCACTAAGTTAGGAAACCTACTATTGTGAAGATGATGAAAGAAAAAGCCAGTTCATGTTTTGATATAAATATTATGCTATACACATAAGTTGTAACTAAATATCCAGCTAAACTTTGATGTAACAACCCTTTTATCATTTAAATAAAGTTGTTTTTTGATGAATGAGTAGGTTGAGTTAAGTTTTCAATAGGTATTTCTGTATGAGAGTGCATTCTGTGCTAAGTTGAGATGTGACATCCTTTAGTTGGTATTGAAGCATTAATTAGGAACCATATCCATTAGGCACGTATGAGATGTTTTGGGTAGTTAAGTAACAAAGAGTTATAGTTTAGTAAAACAACTGTAGTAGTTATCCATAGAATTTTACGTAATGTTTATTTTGAAAGATGATTTTTAAGGAATGTGGAATATCACCAATAAGCTATGCATCTAAGGAGCAAAGAGAGGATCTATCACAACAGCCTTAACCTAACCCTAAGCAACCATGACATATGAAGGAATTAACACAATAGTTTATGGTTGCATTGGCATGAGTTGGTGGAGATGGAGATAAGTTAGCTCATGTACAATGAATAGTGAAACCATTTAATAGAGGAAACACTGATCCTTTAGTGATAGAAGAATGGATTGACTCACTAGAGAAAGCATTTAAAGTATATGAGATTGAGAAAAATAAGAAAGTTGGGATAGCTGCTATTCTGCTAAAGGGGGATGCAAATAATTGGTGAGAGGTAAAGAGACGAAACTTACTAGATTGATTGGTTAAGATATATTTAGAGATACATTTCTGGAATGATATTTTCCTAAGAGTATGAGAGAACAAATATGTGAAGAATACTATAAGCTAAGGTAACGAAGTAGGACAATTAAAGAATATGAAAGGGATTTTGATAGGTTATTGAAGTTTGCTCCTAAAATAATGAGGTTTCTAAAGTTGAGCAGTTCAAGGTAAGGCTTGATTTTTATTACCTGGTAGAGTTGAAGAGGAGTAAGGTGAAAAGATATACTGATGTTGTTAATGAAACTCATCTAATCAAACAAATTTATAATCTTTGATAGACCATAGATGAGATTGAGAATAAGAAAAGGAAGTTAGATGTTGGTTCTAGTAGTAAAAGTAATATAGTTAAAGGAAAGAAGTCATTCAACCTGTAAAAGGAAACATAAGGCCTTTATCAAAAATACAACCTTGTTAGAAGTGTAATGGTAAGCATTGAGTTAGGGAATGCCTATAATTGAGAGGGAAGTGTTATAGGTGTAGTGAAACTGAACATCTAGCTAAGTGGTGTGAAAACCCTTATCTAAGAGGTATATATTGTTACCAATGCCATCAGCAAAGGCATATTATTCGACACTATGTAGGACAACAACAAGAGAGACTAGTTTAACAACAAAACCAAACTAATGGACCATGACCAAGTAATAGGAACAAACGACTTAGAAGGAAAGAACCTAGGCCTAGGGAGTAAGGTAGGATGTACACTTACGCTGTTCAATGAAACAAAGCTAGAGATGACTAAGGTGTAACAAATATGACCTCTAAACTTGATAACTTTAAGTATATGTGTACTTAGGAGATGATAGTTAATAAATAAGAAATGCTTGAAAGTAGAAATATAGTTGTCATAAGAATGTTTTAGAAATAGTATGTATAAGAGATAGTTATGCCTATACATATACTTTGTTTGATACTAAGGTAATTCACTTGTGTATTTCAAAAGAGTATCTAGCCCTATTTCATTTTTCTTAATTCAATCTATATTAATCCCAGCCAGCTAAATATAGATTACTCGACATAAAATTAAGAAAACATTTTTCTTTAAAAAATGTTTTGAAAAAAAAAATATTTTGAAAAATTGAAGTTGCCAACTAGTTAAACTGGTAAAAACAAATGAAATTAGGCTTTTCATGTGGGAAAAGCTTAATTTAGTCACTAGTTTGCGTATTTTCTAAGAAAATGATTTTTAGAAAATTAAACTAGAAAAAACCATATTCAAGAGCTAACTTATTAAGACTAAGTTACCATATAAAAGCTAAAAAAATTAACGAGCTTTATTCTTATAATTTTCTAAAACAACTAAAAATATATCTAAACATACAAAATATAACTAAAATGAATTTTTTTTTTATTATGAATTTATCAAGAAAAAGAAATTTTTTTTTATAATTAGTAGGTAGATTTTTTTTACTTTGAAAATTGAACTAGGTTTACGTTTATTTAACTATTTATTTATTATTTAAAAAGAAACCTAAAAATCTAATTTTACGTACCTTAGCAATATCATATCTAGTGATCTTTTATATAACGTAGCTCCACTCAATAGAGAATGATCAGCTAATCTCCTTAAAGCTTTTCTATTTTTTCTATCAGTTTCATCGAGGAACTCACTTTGTTTAAAGTGACCTTTTGATATTATAATACCATGGCTTCCCCAGTTCCTTCTTTTCAACAATCAAATAAAAAACCAGCTTTTCCTCCACCTCAATCTTTCAAGGCTGAATTTCTATCCTATTTGTGACTTTCACCATTGATGCTAACATAGGGAATGTGTCAGCAAATTGATTTTAGGTTCTTGGAATATAAGTGAATGAAATTTCTTAGAATCTTTCAATCAGCTTGCGTAAATGCTCTTGATAAGGTATCAACTTCTCATCTTTCATCTTATATTCTCTCAAGATCCAGATAATTATAAGAGAAGAATCTCCATACACTACAAGCCTCTGTTCCTCATGTCTAACGCCATTTTGAGCCCCAAAATATAGGCTTCGTATTCTACCATGTTTTTCGTATATGGAAATGTTAACCATGCCGCCACAAGGAAATGATTACCTTTAGGTGATACCAATATTGCTCCTATTCTACATTCGAATAGCCGCTCCATCAAAAAACATTCTCCATTCTAATTTTCCACCACTTTATTCATTTGCCACCATCACCTTTTCATCGGGAAATTAAGCTTCTAAACCATCATCTTTAACCTCTAATGGGTATTTTGCCAATTGATTAGCCACTGCCTACCCTTTGATTGAACTCTAACTTACATATTTGATATTAAACTTAAAGAGTAGCACCTACCATTTCGATATTCTCTTGATTAATGCGGGCTTTATTGCTAAATACCTCAACGGGTCATATTTTGTCAACAACTTTACTAAGTAATAGAGAGTATACTGCTTAAGGCTATGCATCACCCATACTAGGGCATACTACACATTCTTTCTACTTTAAAGTATTTCTATTTGTCTTTTATAAATTTTTTTCTTAAGTAGTATGAAGGATGTTCTTTTCTACTTGTTTCATCTTTCTACCCTAGCATACATCCCATCGATTCAGGAAGGATTTTCAAGTAGAGAATCAATGGCCATCCTAGTGTAGGAGTGACCAGTACTAGTGGATTCATGAGATATTTCTTGATTTTGGAAAATGCTTGTTCACATTCTTCATCCCATCTTATCACTGCATTCTTTCTCAAAAGTTTAAATAACAGCTTGCATTTATCGGTTAGTTGTGATACAAACAGAGTAAGGTAATTCAACCTCCCCAAAAGTCCTCATATTACTTTTACAATCTTTGGTGTAGGCATGCTTACGATTGCCTTGACTTTATCTAAGTCTACTTCAATTCCTTTTCTAATGACTACAAAACCCAACAATTTGCCCGAGGTTACTCTAAAGGTGCACTTTTTTGGGTTTAGCTTCAATTGAAATTTCCTCAACCGTTTAAATAGCTTACATAAAATATCTACATGATTTTCATTCTCTTTAGATATAGCGATCATATCATCTATGTAAACTTTGATTTCTTGGTGCAACATATCGTGAAATAAGGAAACTATAGCATGCTGATAAGTTTCCCCTGGTTTAATCATGCTCAGTTTTGAACAATTTGTTAAGGACCCTATATTACCAGACATAATTAAACTAAATCAATATTTTTCCCTAAATTTGCATACAATAAAACCTCAGAATAACAAGTTTCATAATTTTCTGGGCAAAATAACTAATTTTACAAAATTATACAAGAATCGGGCTGGAATTTGGACTCACCGGTTCAGGTGGCTTCAGCCACCGCGGGCCGCCGTGGCCTTGTCGGCCGGCCTGGGCGCTGCCACCACCATGTGGTGGTGGTGGCCATCCACTCCCAGCTCCTCGTTTGGTGTGGGTTCCCTTTAAAACCCCTAACTGCACAGTTTTTCCTATTTTTTTTTATTTTCTGAATTTTCTCTCGAATTTCCAACTCTCTCTAATTTTCTCTAATTTGTATCTATCCAAATGAGCTTCTGAATTTTTCTTGCTATTTATAGACGATTTTTTGTAATTATTATGCATTAATTTGACAAGATTTTGTCCAATTTTCTTGATTTTTGGCTTTTAAGTTGTTCAATTTTTATTGGTCAATTTTTCTTTTTCTAACCACGACCTGATCTTGCATCAGCTTATCCTCTTCTAATTTTTTTTTTATTTTTTTATAATTATTTTGTATTTTTCTTTAATTATTTACTTAGTTTTCGGCCAATTTTAGTAATTACGCGTATTTTTATCTACATGTAAATACATGTAGGGTACAAGTGAACATTCCTAAATATTATTTTGGTCATTCTAAAATTTTTAGTATACATATAATCTATCTCTACTAATTTATTAGTTATTATATTACACTTTTTATCTTTTTGGTAATTAGCAGTTATTATGCTTAAATTTTGAAAATTTTATAGTTTCCTATTTTACTACTTATTTTCTTAAATTTAAGTTTACAAGGTCATTTTTATTGGTATCTTGTTAAATAATTTATAATTTGGGTTTGATCGGATCTTTTAACCGATCGCCCTAAACCTTGAGTTCTAAGTTCAATCCTACAGTTACTTGGCTGAACTTTGGGGCTTACAATGACTGTAATATAAAATTTATAGACGTGAAGAAATAAAGTTTGTTATGTTTATCCTAAGTGGAAATTGGGACTTGGACAATGCATAATGATATAGATGGGGTGAAAAGACATGTTGGCCAGCTACGAGATGGATAAGGAAATAATGGAAAATATGATTGTAAGTTCTATAGGATTAACTAATACAAGAGTTTAAGCTAATTGAAGAGATGAAATGAGGATTGAATGGAGATACTAGTTTGGATGGTAACAAAGGAATGGTATAAGAACATGCTAGTTTGAAATGAGCAGTTGTGAGGGATAAAATTATAGACAATAATATGATGATTGTGGTACTTAGATAAGAACCTAATGAAGTTATAGTAATAGATTAGTTACTTTGAAAAACCAACTTAAATAGAAAGGGAGTGAAACTAGACCAACTATATTAAACTTGCATAGCAATAATTAGAAACACAACATGAAGGAAGTAATGAGATAAGTAAGTCAAATAGAAAGTTCATGAATTAACAAATTTAGGGTTAAGATATAGGAATCAGTATTGAAGGATTTCACCTTTAACAATAGTTGATGATTTTGATGTGATGTAAAAATTAGAGTTGTGTAGTATTAGGTCACAAACATGAATGTTCTTGATTGTGGAAATTTCGAAGATGAAACTTTTTGTAAGGGAGGCAAGATGTAATACCTTGGGTTTTTCCACCTAGTTTAATAATCCTAAGATCCGAATCCCTAAATTTAAGACGCTAAGCTATGTTATTTGTTTTATTTCAAACTTTACAATAAGGTTAAAAAACTTAAACGAAGTAATTTAAGTAAAGTCAATTTCTCAAAATAAGCTATATAAAAATATTAATTTAAGAAAAATGACAATTTATTGATAAAGTCGATAATTATTGAAAATATGAAATTCAAGTTTTTAGATATAATGAGATATTAGAAAAAAATTAATTAATTTTCAAAGAAATAATAAATGAAGTAGAATTATACATAATATACATATGACATGCATTATACGTATAAAATAATAATAATAATAACGACAAATTATTAAAATATAGTAAAATAATGGAAAATTAATAAAAAAAATTAAGTAAATGAGTGATCAAATTATATGGTAACCTAGGATTAATTAGAAAACATGAGTCAACACTTGATTAATTAGAGAATAGTAGATGTCACCTAGGAAAATGGAAAATTGATATGTGGCATACACATGTCCAATTTCAATTAAATTAAGCAAACTTTGAAAACTATAAATAAGACCTAAACTCTCAATTTCAATATTTTGGAAATATGAAAATAAAAGAAAACTATTTAGAATAATTAGAAAAATATAAAATAAAAATGGAAAAAATATAAGGGCAAATTAGGTTTAGGGCAAGTCAATAGGTTATCTACAACCTAACTTGGTGTGGTTTTGAGGTCCAATAGAGGGTGGCTGGAGAAGGCTTTCTAACATGGTGTGACAATTTAGTGGTGGTCGATTCAAGTGCACCAAAATTCTACTTGTAACTTATTTAATTTTGTAAAAATATTAAATATTGTTAGTTAATTATGAAAATCAGTTTTCTGCAATTATTTTAGGTGTAGATTAATGTAGTAATTTTATTTTAAGTAAATAATTAGTGGAAATATGGGTTCCTTAAGAAAATGCCCTATTTGAGTGAAAATTAAACTAATTTTTATAAATATTAGATGATATTGTTTTAAGCTCAATTTTTGTATATAATACACTTAATATATATATTTAATTTTGATAATAATAATTTTTTAAATTAAGCATGTTTACTTTTTTATAATTATTTTGAATAAAACTACCAATTTTAAAGAATTGTTGAAATAATTGGCTTTTGATGAAATTAATGAATAAACCTAACGTGTTTTGACTTCTAGAAGTTTATAATAATGATTGGAACACTTAATTTTTATCTCATACATAAATTTTTTTATTTTCCCTAATTTTCCATTATTTTGAGCTAAATTTGCAATTTTCATAAAATTAGATAATAGATAATTTGGTATAATTTATGGTCAATAATTAAACTATATATTTTTGTGAGTCTGTAGCATTTTTCATGAGATTAATAGGGTTTATATACTATTTGTCATGAATTTTCCTAATATCAACTTATATATTGATTTAATATGTAATATGGTAATTAATACTAGTAAAATTCTTGTCAAATTCATGTAAAACAAACACATTAGGGTATGTTAAGGGTAATTAGATAAGTTTGGAAAGTGTGATTTTAGGGTTTTAGTTTAGTATTAAAGCTTACTCAAGTAAATTATGGAATTATAATAACGTACGATTAAATTGATGATATGAAAGGGTATTTTTAGGTTTTTGACAATATTGATAAGTTTTAACTCTTAAGATATAATAATAGCAATTAAAATAATGATCGTCAATTTATTGAAATTGGAATAGGAATGAGTAAGATACAGTAAAATGAAGTTTAAAAATGCTAAAATGAAAGCTTATAACAGTTCGAGTTCGACCAATACTTGATTTGAAGACTATGTTATATTTACATAAGCATAATTAGGAAGAAAGGATCATGTCATGAAGTTTAAGATTTTGTGCTATTACTAAGTCTAAGTAAGTGATTCTAACCTATGCTTAGGATAGATAAATTACTACTCATAACATTGTATGCTGTTTGATGTTATGTTGATTGGATGTGGGTATATTTTGGGGTAGACTATTATACTACTATAGTGAATGATGATGATGTAGTGATTTTGAATGATGGTAACTATATCATGGTTATATTGTTATGCTACTATGTTAGATGTTGATTTGTGCTTATGAATGATTGTACTAACTAGGGAAGTTAGGTGATTGCTAACTCAATTTTTTGGGTATTCACCTAAGTAAACCCTAAGTGAGATGCAATATTTTCGTTAGGGAGAGTTCAAAAACTAGAATCAGATAATTAGGTTAATAAAACTTAAAGAACGATTGTATTGATTGATGTTCCTAAGATTTTATTGCATATCATGGCATGGTATGGCATAACACAAAAAAGGACCTATGGGTTAGAATTTTTAGAATGAGGCTTCCAAGTGATCATGGAAAAAGCATGGCTTTATAAGTTTAGTTTTTAGAAGCATATAGATTACATTACCCAAACATTGTGACTATTTTAAAAGTCAAATTTGGTATACTAAAGTGTATAGTCTAAGTTGGCCTTGTTGCCTCTTTGATTTGGTGAACTATAGTGTGTACTCTTATTTTGTAAAACAAAGTTGGGGGTCTTACTTCTAAGTAGCTCCTTGTTGCATTTTTTATATTGGTAGACTATAGTGTATAGTCTAATTTGGTGTGAGTCTTACTCCTAGGCAGCTCCTTATTACTTATAGGTTCATAAACGTTGTATCCAAATGTTTGGTTATATTGACTAATTGGATGAAAATTGGAGTGCATAGGATATTGATGCACGCCACGTGTATGAGCATAGCATGTTGCATTACTAGCAATAAATGCTTAGTTAAGCTAATGCCTATGTGAAGTTGAACTTATAGATTATGATTGAAATGTTTCAGTTGTGATATATGATATTGTCTTTTTGATATTGTTTGTTATCTACTCTCACTCAACTTTAGTAGCCAAGGAGATAAAATGTTTTATCCTCAGGTTAACACCGTTGTAAAGAGCCTAACACTTAGGGGAATGTATATTAAGAGCACGAGTCGAAGTCGGTGATTTTTGTATAGATCCTGTACTAAGTTGGGAATCCTACTATTGTAAAGATGACAAAGAAAAAGCCAATTCATGTTTTGGTGTAAATATTATGCTATACACATAAGTTGTAACTAAATATCTAGCCAAACTCTAATGTAGCAATCCCTTTATCATTTAAACAAAGTTGTATTCTGATGAATGAGCAAGTTAAGTTAAGTTTTCAATAGGTATTCCTATGTAATCGTGCATTCCATGCTAAGCCAAGATGTGACATTTGCTCAATTTATTTCAACTTAAAAAATCATTTGATTTCTTCGATTTCCTAACGATGTATGCATTAGCACCTATATTTATACAAATTGATATTTTTACTAGATTCTATGCATAAAATTATGTAAGAATAATATTTTTCATTTTTTTTTTGCATATTTAATATTTTTAATAATTTTCCTAAAATTGGACAAGGATGGACACCTATAGGAAATTGGAGCTCTAGTCCTTAACAGTTTCTCCTCCCTTGTTGGCAACACTAAGCAATGGTTGTAGCTCCTAGTGATGGTAGTAGTCATGCTCCAACAACTTCTTAGGCTGACATATTCCTAGTTGCTCATATTGTACCTTAATTGTTTAATATTTTCCTAATTTCCTTTTTTAATTCCTAAATCCAACATCCAATTTTCCTAAACCTTAACATAGATATACTATATAATTAATAGGTTTTTTGTATTTTTAGGATTAGTTTCATTGTGCAATGAAATTTTTTTCTCTCTTCTAAGCATGTTCTTCTTAAATCTTAGATGATCCCATTTTTCGATGATGCCATACCTATCCTAGTGATTACACACACCCTAAAACTCTATTCCCAAATTTTTTATGAATTTTAGTTATTTTTTAATAATTTCCTTAAGCCATTTTAGCTTAAATTGTATATATTACGGTATTTTTAATAAATACAGGTATAAGTACATACTTAAAAATTATGCACGACACATATGTATATATTATATATGTTATTTTATGTCCCACATAAATTTTATTATATATATATATATAACTTGTCTCTAAAAATTTACAAATTAACGAAACCTATTTTATGCAATTACAATAAATAACACTTAATATAGTAAAATTGTACTATTTTAGCTATATCATTATTATTTTATTATAATTTTTAATATCCAGGACCATGAGGTCTCTCTGTCTAATGTTTGGAGCCCATTCGTAAATTTTTGGCTTAATAGGGTTAGTTTTACCGATACCTTAAATTTACTCACTCAATTCCTATTTGTTGACTACAAGGCTTATGTTTAATTTTCACTATTCTAGCTATATTATTCTCATTTTATTATATTTCTAATATCCAAGTCTACAGGGTGTCTTCATCTAATATCTTGAGTTTACTCATAAGTTTTTAGGTCATTTGGATAAATTTTACTAATACCCTAAATTACTCATTCAACCAATTACATAAAATTTCGAGACTCACAACATGCTCGATGAACTACATGGAGTGGGGATATTCTCGAAGATTAATCTCATATTGGGATACCATTAGATTAGAATGCAAGAAGGTGAGGTGTAGAAGACCACATTTAAGACTCAACATGGGTTGCATGGATGGCTTATGATGCCATTTAAATTGTTGAATGTGCCAAGCACATTCATAAGGTTTATGAGCCATGTGCTCAAAATACTATTTAGAAAGTTTGTTGTTGTATATTTTGATGATATTCTTGTCTATAGTCCTAACTTACAGACTCATTGTGAGCATCTCCAAACTATTTTTTCAAAACTCTAAGCTAAAAAAGTATATGCTAATTTAAAGAAATGTGACTTTTGCTGATCTTAAGTAATCTTCTTAAGATTTGTTATGAGCGGTGGAGGGATATAAGTTGATGAGGAGAAAGTGAGGGTGATTACCAAGTGGCATGTACCAACCTATTCTACTAACATATGAACCTTCTACGACCTAGTATCATTCTATCATCATTTTATAAGGAACTTCAGTACTATTGTAGCCCCACTTACTGAGTTATCAAAAAGGAACATTATGTTTAAATGGGGAGAGAAGGAGCAATAGAGTTTTGAGGAGGTAAAGAAGATGTTGACTACTACTCCTATCTTAGCTCTTTCCAGTTTTGACAAAGTGTTTGAAGTAGAGTGTAATGCATTCGGACTAGGCATAGTTGCCATGCTAATCTAGAAGGGTTGATCTATTACCTACTTTAGTGAAAAGCTTTAAGGAGCCACACTCAATTATTCAGTATATGACAAGGAGTTCTACTGCTTGTTCTAAGCTCTCACTACCAGGCAACATTATTTGTTGCTTAGAGAATTTGTAATCTATACCTACCACAAGTTGCTAAGATATCTCAAGAGCTAGCTTAAGTTTTCTAAGGGGTAAGTTAAGTGGGTTAAGTTCATGGAGAGGTTCTCATATGTCATCAAGTATAAGAATGGCAAGAACAACATAGTGGTTAATGCTCTATTATGATGATATACTCTCTTAACTAAACTATAGACCATATTACATAGGTTATTTGTGATCAAGAACTTATATGCTATGGATCCGTACTTTGGTCTAATCTATGCTAAGTGTGAAGATGATTGATCCATTGATGATTATCACAGGGTAGATGGGTACCTATTTAGGAAAAGGAGGTTATTTATCCCAACTTGTTTGATGCGTGAATTACTTATGTGTGAGGTGCATGGAGGAGGACTGTCTAGATACTTTGGCAAACACTGAACCTATGAAGTATTAGCTTCAAGATTCTTTTAGCTAAGGATGATGAAGGATGTCCAAGATGTACTAGAAAAGTGTAGTTTTTATAGAATGGCTAAGAGCTAAGCTAAGCAAGGACATATATACCATTGTCGATCTTAACTAAGCCATGGTTTACCTAGGACATCCTAAGGGAAAGGCTCCATCATGGTAGACATATATCAATTTAGTAAGACGGTACACTTCATGCCATATTCTCGAACTAACGATGGTTTAGCTATCTCTTTTCTTTTCTTGCAAGAGGTCATCAAGCTCCATGGAGTGACTGTAACCATTGTATCAAACTAAGACCCAAAGTTCATGAGCCACTCCTAGAGAACATTGTAGAAGCAAATAGGAACCAAGTTATTGTTCAACACATCTTGTCATCCTCAAACTAATGGACAGACCGAGGCTGTCAACAAAATAGTGGAAACTTTTCTCCGAGTTACTGTTGGATAGAACCTTACCAATTAGGATCTATGTCTACCTATAATCGTGTTTTCCTATAATAGGAACGTACATAGCATCACAAGCATGTCACCATTTGAGGTTGCTTATGGTTTCAACCTTGGGCTTCTACTAGACCAAATAACCCTTCTAAGTAAGAAAGAGGATCAATTAGCTGTCGAGAGGTTAGAGGCCTTCAAGGAAATTCACTAGAAAGTCGTGAAGCATCTTACCAAGTTGCTTCCAAGCTCGAGAAATGAGGCTAAGGACGGAAAGTCAAAGAATTTTAGCCGAAAGATTTGGTTTAGGTCAATTTAAGTAAAGATCAATTCCTAAGTTTAAGGAAGAGCAAGTTGTCTCCAAAGGTTGATGGATCACCTAAAGTGCTTAAGAAGATTAATCCTAATGCCTATAGAATTGAACTACCCAAGAGTATGGAGTCTTTGGCTCCTTTAACATTACCGGCCTCCATCTATATGTCCCTAATGATGAGCAACAAGACGCCAAGCCAAATTTGATCCTTAATCTCAAATAGTCTGAAGGGGATGATAGGGATCATAGATTGATCACTAGCTTACGAGCTCGAGGACTCACTAACTTAGTTCATTGACTTGTCTTAAAGGAGTTGAGCCTTGAAGAGCAACGCCTTCTCTACCCTAAATTGCCAAGCTATTCCATTCAAATCTCTCTCTATGTCATCGTAGAGTCCTTCAAAATGGTTGACTACTTATCGAGTCGATCCCTTATTGCCGAACAAGCCTAAGGTGGAATAATGAGCCCACTTGCTATCAAATTGATAGACTATCGAGGCTGAGGTTCCTTACTTTTGATCCAACTAGCTGCTATCGAGCAAAAGTGTAACCACTAGTTGAGCTAGCATTTTCACAACCCCATTCTATTGAGTTACCGATTAGCCGAGTTGACAACCTAACCATTTCTACTCAGTATACAGTACCATTTAGACCACTACACTAAGAAGTAGGTGCATATCTTATTCCCTAACAATTGTATTGTCCTTGTAGATAGATATTCCTTTTATGTTGATTACTGAATTGCTCCTATATGCTTTATATATTTCCTTTTCTAGTAAGAATCCTTTTGGTTATTTGTAATAACTTAGGACTTGCCTTAATTGGGTCATATAAATTCTTTGCACATGTAATAGTCGCATCATTATTGAATATCAAATTTGGACTTTTCTTTTTGAGATCTAAGTGTTTCACTTACTCCAACCTACTCTTTTCTAGTCCATTATGAGCATAGATTAGAGGTGAGTAACCTCTATCCATACTTATGCATAATATCAAGTGTGACATGAGCTTATGTGAGGCATTGGTACGTTATATCCATCGTTGGTGTACAAGAAAACCCCTATTTAACCTTTAACTCTCATTTATCTTTCGAGCCATCTTGAGGTTTGAACCTACTCCTAATTCACATGATATCATTTGCCACATATACCCTTCTCGGTGATTCATAGCAAAATCTATTTTCCAAATATAGTATTTAGTGATGCTAGCAAAGGGGCACGTATTTTGGATGGGAGAAATATCTTGTTTTAAGGAGGCTTGCGAAAGGTGAGGGATGGGAAGATAGTAAGGGTTTGGAAAGATAAATGAATTCCTTCTTTGAAAGATTTTATACTTCCATAGAGGGAAGGAATAGGAGATTGCAACCTAGTAGTGGAAGGAAATTAATAAAGGGGAAATACTAGGATCCACATTTTACTAATCAATTAACAATAAAAGAAAAAACCGCCATTAGAGAGAAATTTTTACCTACATAAGAGGAATCTGATGAGCTCATCTGGACTTATACGTAGGATGGTACTTGTACAAAAAATTGGCATATTGTTCCTTAAAGGACCATAATCTCAAAGATCAGAACTCCCTAACTATATTGTTAAGATCAATGTTAGTGAAAGATTGGAAATTTATTTGGGGCCTAGATATCTAATTGAAAATGAAACATTTTTATAATGGAGAGCTCTTTCCAATATATTACCCAATATAGGTTGCCGTGAATGAACACATGGAGCCAATATCATGTGTACCTAATAGGGTAGGTTTGAGTTACAAGATAACTCGAAGGGTAAATGGTAGTCGAAGGTTAAGCAAGGGTTTCCATATACTAACGAAGCATATGATGCATTAATGCCTCCTGTAAGCTTAAGTCATGCTTAATATAACCCATAAGTATGGTTGGAGGTCACTCACTACTAATCTACGCTTAATGGGCTAGATAAGAGTAGTTTAAGAGTAAGAATGATACTTAGCTCGAGAGAGTAAAATTTTAGTATATTCTCACTATATGATGATGTGGCGATTACATTATGTGAGTATTTATAATACCCAGTTAAGAGAAGTCCTAAATAACAAAAAATTACATAAATGGATCCTTAACTGCTAAGAAAAGTAAAATAATTTACATGGGAAAACATGTAATCATGCAAAAGAATTTTCACTGTTAGAAAGGACAGCATGAATTTTAGAAAAGGATAGCACATACACGCTTTACTGTTTGTGGTCCTAATAACACTATGAGCTGAGCAGGGGTAGGTCTCGATTAAGGCAATTTAACATCGGCAGTTTGGTAGCTTGGACAATTGGTACTAGACTGGATTGGCTCAAGGGCAACTCATTTTCAAGGTCAGCTTTGGATGGTTAGCTCATAATTACTATTAACTTAGCCTTGACAAAGTGGAGATTATAGTATTCAAATTTGGTGCTTGGATTGGTGTAAAACGAAGAGTTTAGTTTAGTACATCGATTGGTCACCTTGGCAACATCTTGGATTGTTTGGAGAGCAAAGTAGCTTGTTAGATTAGACTGGGTTAAGCATTGCACTTAGTGCTTAACTCACCTTAGATAGATCGATGAACCACCTAAGAAAGTCTTGGGCTCGAGAATGTGTGATCAGTCCTTGATCCCTATCATCCCCTTCGGGTTATTTAAGATTTAGGATCAAATTTGGTTTAGCTCTAGGTTGCTCATCTTCAGGAGTGTAAGGTTGGAGGTCAGCAATGTTGAAGGAGTTTAAGACTCCATATCCTTCTGGTAATTCAATCTTATAAGCATTAGGATTGATCTTTTTAAGCACTTTGAAAGGTCTATTAGCCCTAAGAGACAACTTGCTCTTCCTCAAGTTTGGGAATCGTTCCATGCTGAGGTGTATCCAGACCACATTAGTTGGTTGAAATTCTCTCTTCCTCCGTCCTCAGCTTTACTTCTCAAGCTTAATATTAGTTTGACCCAATTGCTCTACAACCTTCTAGTACATGGCTTTGATGCCCTTAACTCTTTCAATAGCTAGCTGGTCATCATTAAACATTGGCTGGGGTGCTTGGTCCAATGGTAGCTTAAGGTTGAACTCATAAATGACCTTGAATGGAGACATTTTTGTTACAATATGAGCAATCCTATTATAGGTGAACTCAATGATTGGTAGGCATAGATCCCAATTGGTCGTGTTTCATTTGACAGCAACCTACAACAAAGCTCCCATGGTTTTGTTGACAACTTTGGTTTGTCCATAGGTCTATGAATGGTAAGACATGTTGTACAATCGCTTAGTTCCCACTCATCTCCATAGTGTCCTCCAAAAGTGGCTCATGAACTTTAGGTCTCAATCCGAAACAACGGTTTTAGGAATTTGGTACAACTTAATTACTTCTTACAAGAAAAGAAAAGAGATAGCCAAAGCATTATTAGTTTTGGAATAGGGCACGAAATGTACCATATTGCTAAATTGATCCATAACGACCATGATGGAGTCCTTCCTTCGAGATGTCCTCGGTAATCTTAACATGAAGTCCATGCTTAGCTCAGACCATGGTTTGGTTGGGATCAGCAAGGGTTGGTAGTATCCTTGTTCGGCTCAACTCTTCACCTTTTAGCAAGTGGTACACTTTTCTAGTACAGATTGGACACCTTTCTTCATCCTTAGGCAAAATAATCTAGAGGATAGTACTTCATAAGTTTGGCATTAGCCTAAGTGGCTTATTAATCCCCTTCCATGTGCCTTGCGCACTAATAGTTCTCTCATAGAACAGGTTGGGATACATAGCCTCCTCTTTTTGAATAAGTATCCGTCCTCCTTGTGATAGTCATCTAATATTTGTCTTTCCTCACATTAGGCATAGATAAGACCAAAATGTAGATCCTCAGTATACGAATTCTTTATGGATGAAAAACTAAGTAGCCTTGTTTGTAGTTTGGTTAAGAAGGTATGTCATCTTGATAGGGCATCGGCCATTACTATGTTTCTTCTAGTCTTATATTTTATGATAGAAGAAAAATCCTCTAAGAACTCAATCCACTTTCCTTACCTCCGAGACAACTTTGGTTGGCTCTTTAGATACCTTAAGGATTCATGATTGGTGTAGATCACAAATTCCTTATGTAGCAGATAATGTTGCCATACTATCAAGGCTTAGATTAAGGAGTAGAACTCCTTGTCGTAGATAGAATAATTAAGTGTGGCTCCTCAAAGTTTCTTGCCGAAGTAAGCAATAAGTCAACCTTCTTACATGAATACAACACCTATGCCTAGTTTGAATACATCATACTCCACTTCGAACACCTTATCAAAGCTCAGTAGAGCTAAGATAGGGGCTGTAGTTAGCCTCTTCTTCATTTCATCGAAACTCCTCCTCCTCCTCTCTCTCTCTCTCTCTCCATTAGAATTCAATATTCTTCTTCGACAGTTTAGTAAGTAGGGCTACTATTGTATTGAAATCCTTTATGAATCGATGATAAAATGACACTAAGCTGTAGAAACTTCTCACATCCATAGAACAGGTTGGTTCAAGCTATTTTATGATCACTCTTACCTTATCATCATCGACTCGAATGCCACCTCCACTCATAACAAAACCTAAGAAGATCGCCTTGGAACAGCAAAAGTTGCACTTCTTCAAATTGATATAGAGTTGTTCAGCTCGAAGTTTTGTAAAAACTTGTTAGAGATGCTCTTAGTGAGTCTCCAAGTTGGGACTATACACCAGAATATCATCAAAATAAACTATGACAAACCTTCCCAATAATTCTCAAAGCACATTGTTCATAAGGCACATGAATGTGCTTGGCCCATTAGACAGTTCAAATGGCATTACAAGCTATTCATATAATCTGTGTCATGTTTTAAATGCAGTCTTTTACTCATCACCTTCGCACATTCAAATCTGATGGTATCAAGCTTTAAGGTCAATCTTAGAGAATACTCTTGCTTCACTTAATTCGTTTAGTATATCATCAAGCTTAGGTATGAGATACTTATACTAGATGATGATTCGATTAATCGCTTGGCTATTTACATACATCCTCTAAGAACCATCCTTCTTCGGCACTAATAAAGCTGACACAGTGTAAGGTCTCAAGGACTCGTGCACATACCCCTTCTTCAATAGCTCATCTACTTACCTTTGCAGTTCAGTGGCTTATTTAGGATTCAGCCTATAGGTAAGCTTGTTTGGTAATGTAACTCTTAGCTATAGGTCAATCGCATGCTTAACACCTTGGTTTGGAGGTAGACCGTTCAACAGCTCCTTCAAAAACAGATTGGCAAATTCCTTTAGTAAGGTTTTTACTTCGATTGACAGCTCTTCCTCCTCAGGTCTCATCTCTAGAAGTCTTCAGACAAGTAAATAGATTGATCGCTCTAGCTCAATTTCTCTTTTCAGTTTGGCTCAGGTCAATACCAAAGCCTCTTTTTTTAGGGTTCAATTAAGTTAGGACTACAAAACCTTTACCTGCTTGATAGTCATGGGACTCAATTTCAACCTTCTTCTTTCATGCTTTATTAAACATGTAATCCTCTTATCATCATACATAACTGCTTGATTAAACATCTATGGTCATCTAAGTAGAATGTGGGACATACTCATGGATAACACATCACAAAGCACTTTGTCTCGATATTTTCCAATGCAGATCGACATAAACACTTGTTTGTTCACCTATAAAGCTCCCTTTTCGCTAAGCCAATGAACCTTGTAAGGTCTTAAGTAGGGCACGGTTAGCAATTTTAGTTATTGGATCATAAATGTAGAGGTTGCATTGGTATAGCTTCCATTATCATCTATCAAGGTACACAGCACTCATTTACCTTACAACCAATATGAAAGAGATTTTCCCTTTGTTCATCTTTAGGTACAAGACTAATGCTCATCGTCTTCCTCAATACTAAAGTGGTTGACAAAAAGTTGCCTTCCTCTTCATAGATAACTTCCTCCTCAGATAGTGCAATCTATTTGTCCTCTTTCAACTCCTTAACTTCTTCATTAGTGTTGTCGACCTCAACAGTCATCACCTTGTCTCAGATAACCATTGTTTGCCTGTTCGGATACTAAGCGGCCATGTGTTAAAATATTTGGCATTTGAAACACTTGATCTCACTTGTCTTTCTCTTTGAACTCTAACCTTTCTTGAACTTCCTTATGGGTTCCTTCTCCTTAACTCATGTAGCTGAAACGAGTCAGGTCTTAATAGCCTTGCTTAGTTCTGTTGATACAAGTCTACTCGGAACAGTTTGGTTACTACCTATCAGCTAACAAATGGTTGGAATCTTCTTATTTAGCACCTTTCATCCTTTGGGTGGCTTGAATTGCGTCATCAAGTGTTCCAACATCCTAGGTTTCTAAAACATCCCTAATGTCATACTTTAATCTACCAATGAATTAAGATACAGTTCGATCTTCTGGCTTTATGACTTCACATCGAATCATTAATATTCGGAATTCCTTAACATAAGTGTTCACATTCGATCCCCCTTGTCTTAGTTCTTATAGTCTTTTGAAGTTTTCTTATAGGTAATAACTCAACACAAACCTCCTCCACATAACTCTCTTCATTTCATCTTAACTCCTAATCTCTCACTCTCCTTCCCTTCTTCTAGTGGCTTATAAGTTCTTTCACCACAAGGCGACATTATCACTAAACTTTAATACAACAAGTCTAACCTTTGCATTATTGAGCATTTCATAGTATTCAAAGTACTTTTCAATCTTGTCTACCCAATCTAGGTAGTCCTTGGCATCACCACTTCTAGAAAAACTCAGAATACGCATTCTTAATCCTTCAAATTTAGGGGTTCATACATTTCTTTTCTCGTGCTCATAGTACTCCTTTGCCTTATCATCTCCTTCCACTTCTTCCTCAATCTCTTCAAGCGCTAATCTTCGTCTAGTGTCTCTACCAACTCCTTTAGCTTGAGGTGGTCAAGTTAGGGTATTAACTCAACCAAACTGTCCATTGCCTTACCCTTGCTGCTCATGTCCTTAGTATGGTTATTTCTTGCTCATTGTTAGTCTTCTTAGATAACAGTTACAAAACTAGTCATTAAGTCGATAAGCCTATCTAAGTGGTCACCCACTGATGGAGGTGTAAAGCCTCCTTTCTATCATTGGCCATGTTGAGTACCACTTTCTTGGTTTCCCAAAATTTCTTGAATGCTTAAGTCTGACATTGATGGATTCTTCACACGACAATTACATAACAAACGAACAATTAACCACATTGTTTTTGCGTATCAAAAACATGGGAAAATAGAGTACAGAACAATTCTCAACTACTACACTCTATGTTTAACAATAAAATAGTTATCATACGAGAGTAGTAACAAACCACTCCAAGAACACAGAAACATAATCTGGCTTCGAACGTAACCTAGCACTCTGATATCAAGATGATACGAATAGCCATGGATGAACACATAGAGCTAATATCACGTGTAACCAACAGGGTAAGTTTGAGCCACGAGATGGCTTAAAGGGTAAATGGCAGTCGAAAGTTGAGTTGAGGTTCCCATGCATCAACAAAGGATATGATGCACCAATGCCTCACATAAACTTAAGTCATACTTGATATGATGCACAAGTATGGCTAGAGGTCACTCGCAAGTGGTCCACACTCAATGGGTTATGTAAGAGTAACTCAAGAGTAAGGACACTTAGCTTGAGAGAGTAAAAGTTTAGTATACTCTCAGTGTATGATGATATAGCGATTACATTATGTGAGTATTTATAGTACCTAGTTAGGGAGAGTCCTAAATAACATAAAATTACATTAATGGATCCCTAACTGCTAAGAAAAGTAGAATAATTTATAGGGGAAAACATGTAATTGTGCAAAAGAATATTCATTATTAGAAAGAACAGCATGGATGTCAGAAAAGGATAGTACGCATACACTTTACTATTTATGATTCCAATAACACTACAAGCCCAGTATGGTGGATCCTAATCAAGGCAGTTTGGCGTTGGCAATTTAGTAGCTCAAACAATTGGTATTAGATTGGATTAGCTTAAGGGCAACTCATTTTTAAGGTTAGCCTTTGATGGTCGACTCTTGATTACTATCAACTTAGCCTTGCAATAGTAGAGATTACAATATTCATATTTGGTGCTTGGATTGGTGTAAAGTGGATGGTTTAGTTCGGTACGTCGATTGGTTACCTCAACAACATCTTAAATTATGTGGAGAGCAAAGTAACTTAGCAAATCAGATTAAGTTAAACACTATTGCTTGGCGCTTAACTCACCTCAAACAGATTGGCAAACCACTTGAGAAAGTCCTCAGGATTAGGAGCACGTGATCAATCCTTGATCCTTATTATTACCCGTGATGGAAAATCTAGAGAAAAGGCATGTGCTTCAAAGTGGGGAGTATCCTTTTTGTCAAGCCAAAGAATCGATCGAACATACTATGATCCTTTGCCCTTAGGTTAGCATGGTATGGTTTGTAACCCTAAATTTAAAAGTGAGTGGTTAGGGGATTGGTAGTTTATGGGGATCTTAGGAACAAAATAGTGTGGACAACATGGGAGATTTAGAAGGAGAGATGTAATGTGATTTATAGTGATAAAAAATTAGACCTAGAAGGAGTAGTAAGAAGAGTGTTAAGAGGTCTCATAACGTGGTGAAGTTTTAGAAGAAAGGAGGAGATTGGTTGGGGAAGTGAAGACTGAGAGATTTAGGGCTTGGAAAGCACTACTAAAGGGAACATTGAAGATAAATGTCGATGGGAGTTTTTCTTTGAATGAAAAAAGATAGTGCAATGTCTAGTATGGTGCATGATGATTGTAGTCAAGTGGTGGATGGATTCTCAAGATTAAGAAGTGCAATGTGTGTGGAACAAGTGGAAGCCATTGCGATCCTATGTGTGGTTGAGTTAGCCAAGACCGAAAGTGGTCAAAGATTATAATTGAGTCTAATGTAGACAATATTGTTAACATAATAAAGAAGACCCAAACTTCAATAAGTTGGGCTATGAGTAATGTCAATAAGGAAATAACAAGAACTTCAAAGGAGATAGGCAATTTAGAATTTTACTATACTTCCATTGATGCTAATGTAATTGTTGATTGGGTAGCTGGTTATATTAGAAGGTAGATGTGTTTCATAGATTGGTACATTAACACCCTATCTAGCCTATCTAGGTTACTGTCTTTTTTAGACTCATTAGCATCATGTTCTACTTCTTCCTATGCCTTTTGTAATGTGTCTCATGATAGTTAACACATGAATATATGAAATGCAAGTTTCTTTTGCTAAAAGAAAGAAAAAAGTACTAAACATATTTGTTATCTAGGGGGTTAAATTAGCTTTTTTGAAGCCGTTGGGTTTGGGCCGATTTTCGGTCCAAAATCAATTTATGACAAAATCTGATTAGGTTTTACAATGTTAAGTACGTTTTGAGTGCTGCATATAATAAGAAAGCTCAAGCGGTTGAGCGGTTAGGAGAATGGCTCTGTAGGTCCCACGTGATCCATTGTCTTTCTACTCAAGCACCCGACGACCGAAGAACACAATAACGGAAGGAAGGATTTTAGGCAACAACAACCGTGGTATTTAAGGAAATGCGACTGATTTATTAACTACCTTGGTGAAATGGTACTTCCTCAGCGGAGCTCTGGAGAGTATACTTGCTTGAAGTTTCCCAGAGACCTTAACTGCAGCAAAGTCATTATTGAATTAGCTTCCTTAAAAGTAGTAATGACACATTTGGTTTATAAAATCCAATAAATTAGAAATAAAATTGTAATTTTAAGGCATGAAATAAAGTTGTAACGACACACTTGATCCACTGTCTTTCTGATCCATACCGGGCCTGTTGCTTACAATTCTTTTCAAACCTTTTGAAGGTGTAAAAATATATATTAAAAAGAATTAAATATAGCTATCCCTTCACTCCTTTAAAAGATGATTTCTCATTTTTTAGTAATAACAATTCTATTGAATAATTATTTCTCCAACCAAATACTTAAATAGGTCTACTTAAAGATATAACTATTTATTCTATCCTTACAAAAATAATCAAACGTTTCATAAAGTAAGAAAAATACTGAGAGAATTATTATGTATATCATAAAGATCACGAACCACGGACCACATACATACATTATATTGAACACATAGATGTAGTGAGCAGTGATGCATTTCAGAAATCAAATCTCAAGTGGCCCAAAAAGACATTTATTTAACTCAAGGAACATCAAATCCCAAAACCAAAATATTATCCTTCTACATAGAATATGTCTCTCCACATTTTTTGGAGAATTTATTCAATCTCTTTTACTACAAATTAAGCATCGCCGTCCCAAAGTTCATCCAAGGTTTTGTAAGGTCCATTCTCATGAACAAACATTGCACCCGAAAATCCTCTCCGTTGGGGAATTTGATGCTTAACTTTTTGGGCTTCGTCATGGCTTAGTTCCCATTCAAAGATTTGCAGATTTTCCTCAATTCTTTCCTTGTTAAAGCTTTTTACGATTATGGCAGCCCCTTGTTCATAGATCCATCTAAGTGCCACCTGCATTTACATGATTATATCTTTATTAATGACGACAAAAGAAAGGATGATAATAAATTAAGTACTTCCACGAGAACTATGTAAGGTCCTGAGTTCTGGCACTAATTAACTACATAATGCAGCAATGTCGAACACCAAGAAAGGAAAATGAAAATGGATCAAGAGACAACTTTTACTTTGTAAAATTAAGCAATACTGTTTTTTTTTTTTTAAAGGTAGCATTTGGCTATTAGAATTGGATAAGACAAAAAGAATTGAATGATATAGTACTAGGATTATAGGACATAATAACCTTATTGTGTCTCATTTAGTGTGAGTAATACTAAATATAGATATTAGTGATCAAAATGTTAAAAAAAATAGAGTAAAATTTAATTATATAAGTTGCGAGGGAGTTCAACATTGTGATTTTGGAATTTTTTGTAGAACTATTTTTAGAATTTTAAAGATATATTTATTTTGTATTATGTGAAATAAATTTTTATATCATCAAATATATTGTATAAATTTTTGAGCTATTATCTAGTACTCTAGAGCTTCTTTTATTCAATTATCATAGCATATCATGCAAACTAAATAGATGATAAAAATTTTAATTTAGTCCAATACCATAAAATTATGATATAATTACCTGCGCAATGCTCTTATTTCGGGATTGTGCTATCTCTTTCACAATGGGGCTCTCCATTACTGCCAAGGAACCCCAAGGTGCTCCATTTGCTCCCAACGGGGACCATGCACTCACATGAATCCTCTTCTCTTTGCAATATTCTCTCAATTTCTCTTGTTGCCATGCCACATTCATTTCCACCTAAAATAAGATGGTAAATATGATTTAACATTTCTCCATAACATATTCTTCATTCGATTTTGGATCATGCTTCTTTTATATTAGTTAAAATTATTATGTAAATCGCTTATCTAATGCAAATAGTTTCTTAAAGGGAAAAAAAAAAAAATGAGGCAAACGAATTTTCAATATGCATGTATGCATCCCAACAGTTTTAAAGGCATGATGCAAATCGGTTCCAAAAAATAAAAATTATGTCCGACTAATATATCATGTGTTTGATTTAGATGATATTTCAATATTTTGACGCAACGTTTAGTTTTGAATAGAAAGGCTTAAAGAAGCATATTAGTTTCTCCAATTTTTATAAAAAATAAATAAATAAAAATAAAACCTGGTTAACAGCAGGAGGGATAGTGGCATTTTCTAAAAGTACTGAAAGCTTCTTAGGGCCAAAATTGCTAACGCCAATGGATTTGGCTAAACCCAACTTGTAACATTCCTCCATAGCTTTCCATGTCCCTGCTATGTCAAAAGAAAGCATGTCTTCTTTTGGAACTTCCATAGTTGAAGGATTGTTTTTGAGTCTCACAGGCCAGTGAATTAAATAAAGGTCCAGATACTGTAGTCCCAGTTTCCTATTAATTACAAGATAAAATATTTACATAAGTGAGCGTCAAATAATAAGTCTAAGCAAAAGAGAGTAAAAACGTTAAGAAAAAACAAGTGACAGGACCAAAAAATAAAGATGCATTAGAGTTGTTTGCAGTGAATAAATAGTGGTAATGATCAATAATCAAGATAAATACCCCAGGAGAATGATTTTCACTTTTCAAAGGATTAAGTCATTTTTTTCATTTTTCCATTAGTATTGTCCTTAGTTGCTAACCATCATAACAAATATCTAAATATTGCCATCGCCTTTTATCATTTCCTTAATGCTAAAATTCATTAGTATCTACTCACAATGACAATATCTCTTTTCTTTTTTTATCATGATCATGATAATATCTAACTACTACAAAACTTTCATCGCTACAGATATCAAGATAAGTCTAGAAATAAACAAACACACATTAAAAGAAAATGAAATCAAGAAAAGAAGAATATGAGTAAACTTAGAATATTTCTACATATAAATATAAGTACTTGAGAGAGCTGTTGATAGCCGGTAGCACAAGATCATGATGAGAATCGGCCACTGAGAGCTTGGAAGTGATAAACAATTCATCTCGACTTTTAATTAGGCCTCGTCTAAGTGCTTCCGCCACAGCTTGGCCAAGTGTTTCTTCAGAGCCGTAAGTGGCAGCTGTGTCGAAATGGCGGACGCCCATCTCGATGGCGTCCACGAAAATGGATGTTAAGACATCTGGGGGTGGTAGTTGTCCATGAGTTCCAAGGCCTATCCACGGCATCTTATGGCCTGAACTCAGCACAACTTCAGGAATGCCACTTTTTGACATGTCTAAAATGGTATGGTATCACTCACTGATGCAATAGATAGAAACTTTCTCGGAACTTAACTGCAGGGCTTTCTTGAAGAAGGTCTATTTATAAGCATTTTGACTTTTCTATTCTGTACGTATATCATGATTTTATGACCAAGTGTCCTAATCTTCGCGTTTATTTTATTTGATAACTATACTACCACCCATTTTAATATATTTGAACCATAAAATTTACATCGGTTTTGATTCGTCCTAGGAAAATGTAAGCAGAAGAGAGACTCTCCCAAGCTTGGCCTTCAACAGAGGCGGCGTAGAATTTAATTCTATTAGTAGCACAGAAAGGTATATAATATTTGCACCTATGGCATGGGAAACATAGAAGGGAACTTCGAGGATACTATATCAACTAAAATAGGAAATTCTAGTTTTCTTTTTTCTTTTTCCCCTTCTCTCTTTTTTTTATTTTAATAAATCACTTCTTTTTTCTCTTTAAATTATAAATAACTCATTTAAATTTTAACTTTGATATAGTGCAAATATACATCTAAACTTTTAAATATTATAAATAATTTTGTAAATTTTATTAAATCGTCAATATGAAGGACTTTTGCCTTTTTAATTGAAAAAAATGCATTGAGTTAAAATTTAGGAGGTGTTGAAGTATACTTTAACAAATTTAAAAGTATTTTTTATAGGAAAATCAAAATTTTTAGGATCATTTACGATATTTGAAAATCTATGAGTATATTATCGCACTAAGATAAAGGTTTAGGGTTTATATATATCCCCCTTTCTTGCTAAGATGTGTAATCAATATCAATAATTGTAGAATATTTCTTTTTAAGTCCTTATAAGTGCTATTGGATTGGAACATCCATAAGTAACACTCACGACATTTGCAAAATTTTTTTTTTGTTTAACTAGTATCATATCATGGTACTGAACCTAATTTATCCTATTGAAAGACTATTTTCTATACTAGTAATGGCTTTAACATGATATTTGCATATTTAAGAAAAGAAAAGTTTGACCAAGAAAATAATAATAACGAAGAGAAGAAGTGTACATGTACAAATATTGCTTTTAGATGTGTAAATATTATGTTCTCTATTTATTACAGAAGTTGTTAAGATTTCATAAACGAACTGATGTGAACACCATTTTTCTATTGAGATTGTAGGAGCTTCGTCCTCCCTCCTGGTATTTGTTATCAGCGGGAAGAAGAAGGGTGGGGGGTAACTGACCATCGTCTTAATTATCATTTAATTCAACCAATAGCATCCTTACCTGACTCAACAGCACTCTTTGGTAGAGAGCATATTCGAATCTGGCTTTCTACGTACCATGCAGGTGCTTAATTGAATGGCTCGACTAGTATAAAGAAATGATTAGGTGATTTAACTTTTATTTTACATCATCGTGGCGCATGTGCGTGCGTAGTAAGTAGATGAATTTCGATTAAGATAACTATTAGGTGACTCTTTTCTGAAGTATTTTGAATGATACAACAAAGATAATTGGATGAGTCGTGTCCAACTTTGGCAGGACAACTATGCAACGTGCTTTGGCCAAATGAAAGGGAAATAAAATAAATAAATAAATAACATTTACCCTATTTCCTCATGCCAGATGGAGATGTACTTTTTGTTCTCCTTGAATCGCGTCACTGAATTAAGAAAACGAGGTCTTATTTTTTTAACAACCGTTTGGGGCGATTTGCAGTTCAAACGGTCAAAACTTTGGATTTTTTTATGGTTCCTTCATTATTTTTATAGGATTAGTAATATCTTTTATCACATTATTCATTTAATATCTATTAAATCTAAATCATTAAATTAATTGTATCGTTAACTATCTAAATTTAATGAACATTAAATAAATGATGAAATAAGGTATAATACCGAACCCATAAAAATAATAAATGGGATTGTAAAAGTTCCTACTTATGTGACTTATAGAAGTTAGACTAAGCGACTCCATGAAAATTGTTTCGTAAAATATGAAAAGCACATGAATTATATATATTATTAATGTAATGAAACAATTTGAATCGTTATTTATAAAAAAACTTAAAATATGTAGTTCCAATATATAACGAAATGCTAGAGATAACGTAAATAACCTATAAAATCAAGAGTAATAAATGAAGTAGGCTTGTAAGTGTTTGAACTTAAGGCAGCAAAAGCGAACATTGTAAGTCATCAAGTATTGTCACTATAATGCTTAAGTTAGTGTTTATTTGAGGGAGAACAAAAGAGAGAACAAGGATATAAGAGAGCTTGCGAGTCTGAATATGTGGAGATGGCTTACCAATGTTGGAGTTCCCCATTTATATTGGTGAGCTTGAGAGAATGTAGGAGCCACAAATCCACCATGAAGGGAAAGTGTGTCTACTAAGTATGAAGAGTGGACCTTATATATATGATTGTGACTTGAGAGCCTATGGAGTTAATCAGTTCAACCTTCCTTATCTAGTGTCAAACTTTGTTTGCTCTTGACTTCTTGCCTACAATCTAATACTTGTATGCTAAAGGATGTCAGACGAACTCTAGAGGTGGTGGTGTGTGCATGAAGTAGACAACTTGATAAGGGAAGAGGTTAGCCTTAAGGTAATGCTTGGTCCTTGTGAAGTCGATATAAAGGCTAATTTCGAATCATGAACTAGCTTGATGGGCCTTCAAATCAACTTAGCTCAATGGGGATAAGCATGAACCTGCCAACAAATAACCCGACCCTAAAGGCTTAGGCCATTTAGCCTTAGAGAACCACCAACCTGGTAGGCCTAGCTTGTAGGGTTAAATCGATGGTTCACATCCATCCAAACTTCAATTCTTTAAAACAAAACAAAACAAAAAAACACCATCATGCTTATGCAATCAAAATAAATTATTTCGAAATGGAAAAATATTTCACTTGAAAATAAAGATGAACCATTTACATATTATTATATGTTCACATAAAGTATTATAATAATTTGGGGAAAAAAATAGAAATACATAAGTAAGCAAAATATTATTAATAATAATTGATGGAAATAAGAAAAATTAAATTTGAAAGAAAAAAAGAAAGACACAGTTTAACAGCCTTCGAATCAGCCCTTAAACTGCTGGTTCATGTGAATCAGACTCAGCTTGTAGCCTTAAGGGCTAGTCCTAATTCAACTAATCATCAAACTATGAATCTATGGTTTAAGGCTAGTTTTGACTTGGTGCACATCTTTAATCCATGTCTTCTAGGACATCATATGCAGATACCTCATTTTTTGTCCACCTTAGGTTCATATTTATTTCAAAACTTTAGTTTTAGGGAAAAGACCAATAATTAAAAATAAATAAGTAAATAAAAGAAAAACATAAAAAAATGAATAAACTAAGAAAAAAAAAACAAAAGAAAAGTTGAATAAGTCCAAAAAAGTAGAAAATACAAAAAACCTAAAAGATTTGAAAAATCATAAAAGTGTCGCATAATGGTCCATTTTAGTTGATTTGGGATGAAAATAATTTTTTAAGGTCTATAACAAATTTTAGAGATAAAATAAACATATGTGATTTAATCAAATTAGGAATTTCAAACGAAAAAAGGGCACTTACTAAAAGTCCATTTTTCTTATACGAATTTGGAAAATTCATTTTGGAATATTTTGAAAGTACACATTTTCAAGAGGTTGCGACCTCGAACTGTGCCTTAATCGGGAGTTAAAATGAGTATCTTATGACAATTCGAAGTTATTAATAAAAGTTAAACAAAAATAGAAAATGTGATCTTAATTTGATCAAACTGAATAAATTTTGAAAATATTTTAAATATATGTTTATTATGCTTTTTATTTGCTTAATGAAATGAGTGTATTTTTAGAAATCTTGTAGCTAATTAGGTCCTTTTATAGAGTGCTTTTGAAAAAAAAAAAAAAAAAGAGGAGAAAACAGAAAACAAGAATCAATAAACAAGCAATGAAAAAAGAAGGAAAAAAAGAAGAAGAGGAAAATAAGTTTAGAGGTGGCACCATCCAAATATTGATACATATCATCACTTCATTATGCTATGTAGCACTGAAATTTGGTTGCCAAGTGGCAATCTTTGGTTCCGCTACTGTCATACTCTTGGTACATATGTAGCACTACGTGAACGCTAAGTTTATTTGATATTTGCATTTTTTTATCTGATTTTATCCACTTTTTGGCCACAAAAAATCATGAAAAAATATGGAAAAAAAAAAGGGTATGAAGAATGTCATTTGACATGTTCAATTTTGAACTTTTATTCGAGGAAAATGCATAAAAAAAAATAAAAAAGTTGGGTATCTTGCACATGGATAATATATGCACTCCATTTGATTTTGGCAAATTAAATCTTTTTTGTACAAACCCATCACAAAATAATGGCATAAGATTGGTAATGAGCATTATAGAATAGTTTTGCAACTTTAATTTTCAAGAAATTAATAGAAAACATGATGAGACTGGATAAAAAAAAAAAACCATTTGTGCTTCCATGAATAAAAATACAAAGAAAGATTCATTTTCTATCAAATAAAGATTTTTTTTAGGCCTTAATCCCAACTCCATACTATAAATACGGCCTTCTAGCATCCAATCCAATACACATAAATAATTAACAAGCTCTCAAATTTGGAAAATGCTCCTTTCTTTTGCTAAAAGCTCAAACCCTATGACCCATTCTCTCTTAATTCAATTTCTTTCTCCTAAGGATAAACTAAAGCAAACCAAAGATATGGGGATGTTTCTCACTCTCTAATGATCCAAATCCATTACTCAATTTTATTTAATTATGCTTTATATAAATTTAATTTTGATTTGAATCAAGAATACCCAATTCTAAGTTATGCACATCAAGTTTATTGTTTTTAAGGAAAATTGAGGATTTTGCACCTAAGATTTCTAGAAATTGATTAAGGGCCTTCAAAGATTAAAGCGTCGGGAGTTGGGAATCACTACCACCTCTACAAGAATCAACTTAGAAGCACTCAAACTGGTTACCTCTTTAATAGTGCATAAGGTAAGCTCTTAATTCCTTACATGTTTGTTTTATTTTTTTTATCTAATTTGATGGTTTAATACAAATTTGATTTGTAATTCATGAAATAAATTGTTTTTGTGATTGGTATAATAATGTACCATGTTGTAAAATCAATTTATTAAATTAGATGCAATTTATGTAACTTACATGATAATATATAATATAGCAACATGCTGTGAAATATGACATGCTTTGGCTTTTTAACTTTATAATATATTGTAAATTATACTTTGTAATATAGAATTATAATATGATAAACATATGTATTTTTGTAATATGTGACATATATTATGTATATTAAATAACTATATATCATATCTCAACATAGTATAGGATATATCATCACACAGGTAAACCATCATTCTGAATTTGTCTTTAAATTAGCCTTTGATTCAAATGCTCCCTATATTAAGCATAAATCTCCACAGTTTTACTCACAATTAGATTTAGAGTACATCACATAACTCATTTCCAACATTATACACACAAACAAAAGTGTCATCGAGTACCTTACATAGCAAATCTAAACAACATTAAGATAATCATCACAATTACATGCAAGAACACTTACCATCTACTAAGTAGATGTAAATCAATTCCCTATACACATAATCCACTTACCTAGCTAACAATACCTTTCTAAACTTACTCAATAACATGAGCTTCCTTCTCTACGACTTCACTAAGTAAGTGTAAGTACTTCTAAGATTAATTACAGCCCGTGCATATAAATATTCCAACTAAATATTCACTTGCTTGTTGTTAGTTTACTTTAGGCTATTCCTTACTTATTCTCTAATTTTGATTCTAATTTAGCTTCTAAACTACTCTTTGATTTGGCCTAGCTTTAGAATTCTCAATCAGACATTAGTTAACTTATTTCTATATTTTATCAACTAAAACTACCAATATTACACCTAATCTAAACATCTAGGTTCAACCTGTACAAAAATGCTTAAGTATAGCAATTTCTAATTCAGATTCTAATTTAGGTTTTAATTCACCTAAAATACCATGTTTACTCATACTATTCCCATTTTCAAATAAATCAAACTAAAACTATTGCCGGTTACTTCAAATACAAGAGTAACTAGAACACCCCCCCCATGCTACATTGCCAATTATATCAATTTACCCATTATTATCATATTAAGCAAAATATATGCAAATGATAGGAGAATATGTAATAATTAGTATTTGTACTCCATCAAAATCATGAAAAGTGCATTATGTTGAAAGTTAGTTTTTGTCCACCCATCTTACTCATCCATTGGGTTGCCAACACACTTAGAAATCTATATTCTCGGCACCTCATCATATAATCGACATTCTCGGCGTTACGCTGAGTAACACAGTTTCGTTGCTAATTTGAATTTAAGTTTATGGCACGAGCAGTTATTATAAGTACAGTTATATTACATAATTGTTTACTCTCCCTACATTTAAGGAAAGGTGTTTAATCAATAAGCTTCCATGTGTCTCAACAGTTATTCTGATAACTTCTCCTTCAAACATGACAATCTCTTATAAATACGGGAAAAAAAATCTATAAGAGGTATCTGATAACTCTTGACTTCTTTAATTTACCCTTCTCATTCCTGCTTACTGATTTAGGAATCAAAGTGGCTGCATCAGACTAGTTCGGGTACCAAGTATTTTTCTCATCTCTGCAAGATATTTCTAACCCCTAAAATTTACCAATAACATTTGGTGTCGTCTATTTCTTTCAAAACATACCTACATGGCTAAGACTAGAATGACTAAAAGTGCAAGTACTGAAACTTCCTCCTAACAACTTAAAGGGTGGAGTCTGCATATTAATGAGCAACGATTAGCTAGACTTAAGTAACTTTTCCTCGATTTAGCTAAGGAAAACTCAAAGTTAAACAAAAAACATAAACAAATCCTTAACCTCCTCCATAATAGTATTCATCCAAATCAAAATAAAGACCATGGCGATCATGATGATGATAGTAATGATGATTCAATTTATTTACTAAAATTAGTGAAAAAGTAAGCCGAAGTCATGATGGGACCATTGATTCCTTCTTTTAAATAGAATAACAAAGGTAAGCAACCATGATGGGTACACCATGCGGGCCCCTCACACATCAGCACCCTTACTACATCAAGTAAGCAATTCTAGATCAAGAAGAGTCCCTTTGCTCCAAAGATTTTGGAAGAAGTGATACCTCAGTGTATCAAGTTACCGCAGTTTGAAACTTATGATGGAACAAAGGACCCTGAAGACCACGTGGAGTACTACAGTATGTTAGCCAAATTGCATGGTTTTAGTGAATTAGTAGCTTGTCAAGCTTTTCCCTCAACCTTGAGGAATGCAACCAGTATATGGTTTAAACACTTAAAACCAAACACCATTTCTTGTTTTGATGAATTACTAGAAGTGTTTCTTCAATACTTCCTTATAAGCAAACTTTCTATTAAGGATTCCTTAATCTTTAACACAATCAAACAAAAATTAGATGAGTCAATTAGAGAATACTTAGCTCAGTTTATGTATGAGATGATTCAAATCCCAAAATTGGATATGAGTGTAGCCCTCAATGCTATGATTGATGGAGTTAAGCCCTATGGAAACTTTTTTAAGTCTCTCACAAAGAATAAGTCAAAAGCTTTCACCAAGTTCAAGGCTAAAGCCACCTCATACATTTGTCAAGAAGATAACATAAAGGCCTGGCAAAAGGCTGATCATAATAGAGGAGATAGAAAAAGTGACAAGAGAAAAAGTGTAAAGGATAGACTTAGCTTAGATGATGATCAAAGCTCGAATGTTGAGAAAAAGAGACCAAGGATTCTAACATTTTCATCCCACATACCCATTAATCATCTGATTTCAAACATACTGATGAAAGTACGTAGGCAGACAAGTGTTCTACAATGGCTTGAAAGAATGAGAGGAAATCCCTTGAGGAGAAATTCCAATAAGTACTATGACTTCCATCATGACAATGGTCACAACACAGATGAGTGCATCCAGCTTAAGAATGTGATTGAGGATGTGATTCAACGTAAGCATTTGCAAAATTCCCCAATGCATGATGTCAAAAATATCGAGTGACCATCCTAGAGGAGACACAAGGAGCAAGAGAATGACACTTAGCTAACTATGGCTAAGAGAGATACAAGGGATGCAAATCCCAGTAAAGTACCTAATGAAGTGATCAACACCATTGTTGGCAGACCTACCATAGGCCAGTCAAGCTCTTCGAGCTTAACGAATGCCAAAAATTATGTCTACAACATCTAAGGTAAGAAGGCCAGGATTGTTAACACAATTTCTTTCACGAAGGATGACTTTGAGAGCATTTAGTGACCACATGATGTCACATTAGTTATTAGTGCAAGAGTCGCCAACTTCAAAGTCAAGAGGACTCTTGTTAACATAAGAAGTTTAGCTGATATCATTTTTTAGCATGCATTCAACCAAATGAGACCTAAGATCAAAGCACAGCTAAGATCTTATAAGTATGATCTGTATGCCTTTAACAACCAACCAATCTAAGTAGCTGAAGTAATTTCTTTATTGATACAAATCGACGATGACAAGCATGTCGTAGAGGATGAAGTAGACTTCCTCATCGTCAAATGTCGGTCCCTATACAACATAATAATGGCACGATCGTACCAGCATCTATTCGGCATTATTCCTTTAATTGCACATCTTAAAGCTAAGTTCCCTACTCCCACGAGAGTTGGCATATGCAAAAGGGATCAATAACTGGCAAGGTCCTTATATATGAGAGCCTTAAGATGAGAATAGGTATTTCAGGTGGAAACCTATTCAGAAGGCAAGTTAGTCGGCAAAGAGAATGCCAAGAGTGATACTAAGAAAATTTCTTTAAGAGGTGACCTTGGAAAAATAATGAGGATAGGGAGACCCTTGTTAGTAGATATTCGGTAGAGTTTGGTTAACTTCTTGCAAGCCAATGTTGATATGTTTGCATGGTCCCCTTTGAACATGCTGGGTATCACGAGAGAAGTTATGGTACATAAGCTCCAGATTGATCCAAATGTGAAGGTAGTCTAACAAAAGAAGAGGCATTTTGCATTAGAAAGACAAGTAGCAATAGAGGAAGAAGTCCATAAGTTATTAAAGATAGAATTTATCTGGGAAGAGCCTTTTCTGACTTAGCTAGCCAACTGTGAGCTAGTTAAGAAGTCTAACGGTAAGTGATGAATGTGCATAAACTTCACGAGTCTTAATAAGGCTTGTCCTAAGGATTATTTCCTATTACCAAAAATTGATCAGATGGTAGATGTAACTGCTGGACACGCATTACTTTCTTTTATGGATGCTTTCTCTAGATACAACCAAATCAAGATAGATAAGGAGGATGAAGTCCACACTTCTTTTGTTACCAATTTTGGATCATATTGTTACATAGTGATACCCTTTAGGCTGAAAAATACTAGTGCAACCTACTAGAGACTTGTTACCAAGATGTTCAAACCCCAGATTCACAGAAACGTCGAAGTATATGTCAACAACATGATTGTGAAGAGTATGAAGGAAGATCGGCATCTTATCGACCTTGAGGAGACATTTGCTACATTGAGGAGATATGGCATGAAACTTAACCCATAGAAATATTTCTTTGGCATAACATCAGGAAAATTCTTTGGATACATAGTTACTTGGTGTAGCATCAAAGCCAACCTGAGAAAGATTGAGGCGATAAAGAACATAAAATCCCCTTGCACATTAAGGAAGTGTAGGAACTCATTGGGTGTATAGCCACCTTTAATAGATTGGTGTTGAGAAATGTTGATAGGTGGGTGGAATTCCTTAAATTCTTAAAGAATCTGAAAGAATTCAAATGGTCCGATGAATCTGCAAGAGCTTTCAGCAATCTTAAAGAATTCCTTGCATCGCCACCAATACTCTCGGCACCTATTTTTGGAGATAATTTATATTTATATCTATTGGTTAACTGCCGAGCTCTTTCTTCTATATTGGTCTAAATTAATGGTAAAGAGCAATGACCCATTTATAATATGAGTCATGTTTTGTAAGGGGCAAAGCTTTGATACACGAAAATTGAAACTTTGTTTTAGCATTGGTTCTCTCGATAATGAAGTTGAAGTCATATTTTGAGGCTTACTAGATTATATTGCTTATAGATTAGCCATTGTGATAAGCATTGCAATGACCTAACTCGTCCGAGAGGATGATGAAATATGCTCTAGAGTTGAGTGCCCATGGCATATAATATAAACCCAGAATAGCACAAAAGGCTCAAGTGTTGGCAAATTTTGTAGCCGAGTTCACTGGTGAGGAAGATAATATGGAGTTTGTCGAGAAACCTATCTAGTTCCTTTATGTAGATGGTTCTTCAACGAGAGAAGGAAGTGGTATAAGCATTCTTCTTTAAAGCCCCCACAATGTCTAAGTTCATTATGCTTTGAAATTTGGATTCCCAACTAGCAAGAACAAAGCTAAGTATGAAGCTTTGATTATCGGATCGAAACTGGCAAAAGAAATTGGTGCTGAGAAACTTGAAGTATTCTCTGATTCGCAATTGGTAGTGAATCAGGTTATGAGAAGTTATGTAGCAATGGAAGAGGAGATGAGCAAGTATCTATTGGTGGTATGAATGGCCACAGAAGAGTTTCAATCTTTTTCCATCCATAAGATTCTGAGAAGTATGAATATTGCTGCCAACAAGTAGTCAAAATTATCCAGTATAGATTTCCCCAAATTGAGCGATAAACTTTTTATCGAATTTCTTTAGCAAAAAAGTTTATCCACTCTTTCATAGAGCTGTGATTTGGCTCCTTGCTCAAGAGAAGAATCTTGGATGGATACCCTAGTGGATTATTTAAGAGATGGTACTCTCCTAGATGACAAGAAAAGAGCATAAAGATTGGGTTATTGGGCTATGAATTATATGCTGATTGATGGTCAGCTGTATAAACATAGCATACCACAACCCTATCTTTGATGCCTTCCTCTAAGAGATTCCTAAAGGGTGTTATCTGAGCTGTGTGGTAGCATATGTAGCAACTACGTGAAAGCGCAAACACTATATATTTGAGCATTGCTACTCAACTATTACTAGTCGACCATGAGAGAAGATGCAAAGGAAGTTATTTGACACTATCCCCAGTACTAGAAGCATGAGTCATTAAGTCATGCACTTGCAACGGAGTTATATAGCCTAACCAACCCTTAGCCCTTCGTTTAGTAAGGGTTGGATATTCTTAGACCCTTTCTGAAGTCTACCACCTAACGATAATTTATCATTGTTGCTATGGATTACTTTACTAAATGGATAAAGGCCAAAGTAGTGGCAAATATCATCGAGTAGAAAGTGGAAGCGTTCGTTTTTAGTTTTGTCATATCAAGATTTAGAGTTCCTTACATGATAATCATAGATAATGACCCATAGTTTAACAATAATAAGTTCTAGGCATTTTGTGAGAAGTATAGCATTTGCCTCAACTATACATCTATAGCGTACCCCCAGATGAATGGATAAGTGGAAGTCATAAATAAGATCATTCTGGCCTAAGATGGAAAGTAGATCAAGTTAGAGGGAAATGGGTCAATGAACTACCGAATATTTTATGGGATACCAAACCACCTACAGAACTACAACTGGGGAGATGCCATTTAGGTTTGCATATAGTACGAAAGCCATATTGTTGGTTGAGTTAGATTCGCCAAAATTGTAGACGCAAAATTTTGATGTTATAGTTAATCAAGTTAGATTAATAGCGAATTTGGACACCATTGATGAAATCTAAGATATTGCAAAGCTAGGGTCACGACATAATAGCGTAGAGCGGTAAGGTATTACAATCAGAAAGTGGAGCATAAGGTCTTTCAACTTGGAGATCTGGTTTGCCGGAAGCTAGAAGCTACTAGTGCACGAGTGAATCGAAGGAAGCTTAGCGCAAATTGGGAGGATCCTATTAGGATCTAAGAAGTCATTGGCTAAGGGGCCTATCAACTAGAAAGGTTGGATGGATCTATCATCCCTTGAGCATGGAATATTGAGAATTTGAAATTATATTTCAATTCATTGCTCAAATGATGTTCATCTCCACTTATTTGTAAGGCGACAGCCTATATGCCTATAAGATTACAGTACTTTTTTTATGAGAATTATGTTTGAAGTCTCATTATGTTTCTTATTCTTTTTACAATTACCAATTTAATGAGTTCTAGGCTATACGGTAAATGAATTGACCTAAGTTCTAGCCTATCGCGGCTAATGAACTGCATAAATTAATCTTACAATTGAGTAATGCAACTAACGGACAATGTCTATAAAGATGCATGGATTGAGCACATGAAATAAAACATGCCGACAAATAATTGGACATGTGAAATAAAGCATGCTGAAAGAAACTTAGTGTGTAAAATGAAACATGCGATCAATAAGAACGTGTGAAATAAAACACAGGGAACTTGCGGTGTGTGAAATAAAATGTATTGAAAAAAGTCATATGAAAGATATTTCATTCAACTAATGCAGTTACAAATGTGTGACCTATTATATGAAAAATATTTCGTTCAAATAATTACATGAGAGGGCATAAGGTACAAAGAATATAAAGAAAATTCTATGGTCTACTCTCGGAATCAGTAAAAGTAATTTTTGGATCGGAGGTTGGGGCTTTCTCCAAGCAAGCTTCTTTCTTGATACCTAGGGTCTCAAAGCCGATAGATTTCTCCTTCCGTACATAGGGGATTTCTTTCGATAAATGATCTTTATCTTCCCTTGGATCCTCTGCATTAGCTTCGTCATTACCTCATTAATAATCTTAGCACCTACCTCATCGTCATCTTCTTTGTCAGTATTGTTGACTTTGTCATCAATGTCAACAAAGTCAAGGTAGGAGAGATCATAATCAGGGTGAAGCTTTAGGATCTCATCTCTTACTGCTTGGACTCCCCTACTCAACAACTTCTTTAGTAGAAGTCTTTTATACTACCGACTAGGAGTGACTATATCGAGGGCCTTCTCAACTGATGGTCCTCTCCTCAATGTCTCCTCTAATTCGATAATACGGCTTTGTAAGTTCGAGTTGTTAGTCTCAAACTATTTAATTTGTATTCTTCATCACTCATCGAGCAAAGAGTTTGGCCCAACCCCTAACACTCTTCTTCCTTCTTCTGTAGCTCTTCCTTTAGGCCTTTAAACTCTTTGTACTACTCTTCCATTTTAGCCATCAGGCTCGAGACTTCATCAGCAGTAAGGTCTTCTTAGAGCTTTCTTGCCTCCATCTTGACCTTTATCCTCACGTTTTCGGCAGTAGCAGTTTGGGCTTTGGATGCCTTATATGCATCCTCAATTTTCTATGACAATTTCATTTAATGTAATGAGTACCCGAAATGACTCGATAGAATACATAATGACTACTATGGATCTGACCTTTTTAGTCTCTCTATTAGCCTCATCTAAAATTGTCAGAATATAGCTGCTCATCTAAAAAGGAAACCGAATATCAATAATTGAGTAAATTCAACAGTTATAAAGATGCATATAGATACTCATGTCATATATCTTGGTCGTAATATGGGTCTTATTGCAACCGTTGACATCTTTCTTAGCGATATGTATATCCTTCAGAAGAACAATTCCTTCCATCAAGGCTAAATATTTTATCCTATCGCCTAGGGCCAAGTTGGTATCTAAAACATTTTGGCTGCAATACGGGATGAAGTACTCACGGACCTCCTTATTGAGGAAGAATTCGGTGCTGGTGATACTGAAAGCCTTGGAGTGCATTGCCGCTTTTGTCCTTTTATCTAAACCCTTGGACCTTTTAGCATGGAGTTAGTCGGCGAGTTCCTTTTTCGGTCTCTTATCAGCACTAGGCACTACCTCCAGCACCAACGATGATCCATTAACAACGGTGGCATCCTTGACCTCCCTATGGGTTTGGCTCTCTTGGCCTACCTTTCTTAGGTCGATAGAGGGTCAAATAATTTTGATTGAGGGCTCTATAAAATGAGGGACCTCGATCAGCACTGTTTTCTCGCCTTCCTTCCACTTGTCAGATGGCCTAAGGTCTTCTTCTATACTATTACTTGCTTAGATGTGTCTTCATTTGCCATTTTCTTCATGGCAATGGCTTAAGTTGTTGTTGTCGCTGTGGTTTCCCTCTTGTCAGCTTTTGATTTTTTGGCCTTTGCCTAGGCCAGTAGCTTAGCAGGGTTTACCTTATTAGCATCCATATCTATAACATGAGTAAACAAGTTAATATTAACATAGGAAAAGAATAAACTTAATTCTCCATGCCGAGCAAGGCTCAAAGGCGACAATTCTCCCCCCAAGTCGTGAGAACGGCTTTCTTTTTGTGATTATACTCAGCACGATGGTAACTCATTAGTATACCTTCTTTTTTAGAAAATATTGATTCTTCGCTTTCATAATGCCG
This sequence comes from Lumnitzera littorea, assembly GCA_024138015.1. Taxonomy (NCBI): domain Eukaryota; kingdom Viridiplantae; phylum Streptophyta; class Magnoliopsida; order Myrtales; family Combretaceae; genus Lumnitzera; species Lumnitzera littorea. The sequence continues at coordinate 74,704,292 of JAMXBB010000004.1, read as the reverse complement.
TATAATTCTCTTAACATCTTAAAAAAACATTTTGTTCTTCATCCTTTCTTGAATTTTCTTTTCTGCTACTGCATCATTCGGCATCAGATCAATAACTTTAGTGTGGATTGGCTTAGTCTATGGAGTCCATAAGTCCAGCTCTTCATCAAATACTATCAATATGAATTTATCATGCCACTTTTGGATCTTGGACTCTAACCCATCCATGAACTTCCATCCGTACCTTACAACAACAAAGTACTGCTTGTTAAGCTGCCTCCTAATCATGAAGAAAAACTAAAACAGTTGAGGCGTAACCTTGACTTTGACATTTTCGCAAACTATCTCAAAAGCCATTAGAAGCCGATATATATTAGGTGAGAACATACTTAATATGGCTCTAAAGTAATTGAAGAGGCCTTTCACAAAAGTTGAGAAAAGGAAGCACAACCTAAAATCTAAATATTTTAGGTATATGTGTTACTTGCATTCCCTTGGGAAACATACCCTCTCCTCCTCTCTCGGCTTCCTTAAATTCTACGTTCTAGGAAAATTTTATTAGTACTGGTTGTACTTTGTGACAAGAACTCTATTAGCAAAACTAGCAATTCCGTTTGGAGAGTCATGGAAGTAGGCTATGTTGTTATATAGATATCTCACCGAGGATCTCCCTTCTTTATCCTCAAGATAATCATCTACAGCAAGAGCATTTATCAAGATGAGTTTATCCCACCTTTCCTTAATACTGTTGGCTAAGCTACTAGAAGAGTACGCTGCCTCATTCCTTATTTGGTAGGGAGAAGTAGCCTCGATTTCCAATGCTTTGGAATCAGAGAGAACAAGTCGACGAATGATGTTGCAAACCATACTTGAACATTTATGAAGAATGGTATCACAGAAGTTAAAGAACTTGAGAGTGAAGATGAGAAAGCAAGAAAATTTGTTTGTGACTTTGAGCAGAAATGAATTCTCATTTTGAAAAGTCCTTTAAATATAGACAACTTATCGTCATAAATGCAAATTTTTTTTTTTTACGGTAATAATGTGTTGATTTGATAATGGTGTACATTTTTTATGCATGTTTCAAGATAGAAATCCAACGATTGACAAAGCCCCAATAGTTATTAGGCTTATAGGGTAATGATGACCGAAGCAATAAGTGTCATACCATATACTTTTTGGTTTTTTAAACAGGCGGGAATTTGAAAGTTGCAACTTTTCGATTAGGATGCAAACTATCTTGCTTCCTATTTCACTCAGCATCTAAAGAACTACTCCTTACTCAACCTCTAGAGCATTGTGTATTACTCCCTTTATCGAATTCTCGAACATAGGAGTTCAAGGGAAAATGTTGATGGTCAGTTTTCTTCTACTCATCTTACTCATCCATTTAGCTATTGATATGTCAGGAAATCTATATTTTTTGCACCTCGCCATGTAATCGATATTCTTAGCACTACACCAAGTAACATAGTTCCGTTATTGATTTGAATTTAATTTCATGGTGCGAATAGTTATCATAAGTACGGTTAAATTACATAACTATCTACTCTCTCTACATTTAAGGCAAGGTATCTAATCAACAAGCTTCTATGTATCTCAATAGTTGTTCTAATAACTATTCCTTCAGACATTACATTCTTTTATAAATACGGGAAAGAAACTCTATAAGAGGCATCTAATAATTCTTAACTTCTTTACTTTACCCTTCTCATGCTTACATACTGATTTAGGCATCGAAGGGCCCCGCTGGACCAGCCCTAATACCAAGTATTTTTCTCATCTTTGTAAGATATTTCCAACCCCTAAAATTTACTAACATATTATACTTAGAGATTAATAATGATTAAATTTTGGTCTTGAAAAACACTAAAATGGCATGTTATATAATATACTCTATAATACATATTTTAGCTTTATTTTGTCAATAAATGGGTAAAAGTAGGCAGATAATTATACTTATCACCAAAATAAGAGTATAATGTATATTTTGATAATACTAACCTCAAGAAATTATATCAAGTTGGTCTTGCACATGAATTACTTTAAAATCCCTTAATTTAACTTAACAAGTAAAACTGCCACCTAGTGCTAAATAATTCACAATAAATAGTAAACATAATATTTTTCAAAAATTCTTGTTACTATAGTTTAGCATATATTATAGGAGTGTTACATAAAATTTTTTAGCTCGAACAACATTATTTAATAATTTGAAAAATTCAATTAAAATTCATTAGAACAGCATATGATCTTAAGTAGATACCCTAAATCATTGTTATTTCATAAAAATAAAATTACAACATGAAAGTAGATGTAAAATAACCATTGCAAACCAAATTTCATAGTTTTTAAAGCTAATTTAGTATTTTTAGAAATTAAAACAAAATTTGATGGAAAATATCTTACTCACTGACATATAGCCTTTTGGCTACTTTTCATCCACTAAGGTGTGTTGATTGACCTTATCGTACCCCTAAAACCTTATGTCCAAAGTGACAAATTGTTAGGTCCTCAATAGCTATAAGAAACCATGTTGCCTTACTTCTAATCCAAATTCACACTATTTTTTCTTATTTTTCTTTTCCTTATTAATCTTGGTTTTTAAAAGGATTTCTAAGTTCTTGAAGTTTGTAAAATATCTAAAGTTTACTCCAAATGCTAATTTAAAATGTTTGACTCTCAATTAGTGTGATTGTTAGGTGTAATTCCATTGTTCTTGTCTTAATTTGCTATTATTGCCAACTCAAGAGCTATAATCTTATTAAATTTAGAGAATGCCTTACATGATCCTAGAGTTTAGGGGTATTTTCCTTCTTTTTTTTTAAATTTTTTTAATAATTTATTATGTATAATATATAATAATAATATACTAACATAACGAGTATGCTACATGACTATATAATAATATTATACGCTATTTAATCTCTAAATATTACTTTTAAAGATCAAATAATTTATCTCTAATGGCATATTACGTTTTAAGGCTCAAACATTAAGTTCTTAATAAATACCAAATGTATCATTAAAAATGCGTTTTATTGAAATTAAATATTATATAAACCTTATTTTGAAAAATTGACCCTATTGTGACTCTTCATTTAACTTTTATGACCTTTTATTAGAATTTAGCTCAATTTAGAGTAAAATATCCAAAAGCCCTAAATCACCCAAACTCCCTTACTCATATCGATTATTTTAGCAATTAGGGGGACTTAAGTAGCTAAGGTCTTATATTCTACCCCCTTACAAAAGGTTTTGTCTTTGAAACTTACTTGTATAATGAGTTAGTTTCTAGAACTCTAACTTACTATAGACAACTTATCAAAATTAGCATACAAAACTTGAGTAAATAACTCAAGGTATTGAGCCTTCATGCGATCTACAGATTCCTAAGTTGCCTCTTCTGCAGTGTGTCAACTCTAGAACAACTTAAAATATTCAATAGTTCTAATTCATATGTCAAGTTCTCCTTCAATTCCATAGGTGGCACATCTAATATAGTTATTGGATCCCCTATAAACTTCCTTAAAGTTGAAACATAAAAAACATTATGAATACCTGCCATTTCTTTCAATAGTTCCAATTCATAAGCCACTTTCCAAATTCTTTTCTTAATTTGATAAGGTCTCACATACCACAGACTTAACTTCCCTATAATACTAAAATGCCTTACACCCTTTGTTGGGGATACTTTCAAAAACACCCAATCGCTTACTTGAAATTCTAATGGCTTTCTTCTAATATATGCATAACTTTTTTGTCAACTTTGAGCTATCCTCATTCATTCCACCTATGCTTTCTCCTTAAGATCCTGTATCAGTATTGATTCAATCGTTTTCCTATTACTTACTTCATCCTAATTCACCAGAGATCTATACTTACATCCATACAACGCTTCATATGGAGCCACCTAAGTAGTGCTATGATAACTGTTGTTACAAGTACATTTTACTAATGGTAAATGATCATCCTAATTTCTACCAAACTCTAATATACATGCTCTTAGCATAGCTTCCAATGTTTGTATGGTAAGTTGATTATTCATTACTCTATAGATGGTATGTTATACTAAAGCTCAACTTAGTTCCCAATTTTATTTGTAAAGACTCCCAAAACTATGACATGAAATAGGATTCATGATCTAAGATTGTTGATATTGGTACCCCATGCAACCAAACTATTTCCATGATATACATTTCTGCCAATTGAGGTACAGTCGTAGTCTACTTTATTGCTAGAGAATGTGGAGACTTAGTAAGTCTATCCACAATAACCTACATCATATCATATTGCTTCCTCGTTTTAGGTAGGCCACTTATAAAATCCATCATCATATGGTCCCATTTCCATTTGAATATTGATAAAGGTTGTAGTTACCCCGCTAGCCTTTGGTGCTCCATTATCACCTTTTGACAAGTCACACACTTCAAGATATACCATGCTATATCTCTCTTCATCCCTATTTACTTGAAATTTTTCTTCAAATCCTTATACATTTTATTGATTCTAAGATGCAAAGAATACTCTACATCATACACTTCTTCTAGGATTACCTCTTTGACTATGCTTCCTTTAGAACACATACTCTTTCCTTGAATCTCACCATTCCCTTATCATCAATCTAGAAGACATGGCGTTTTTCTAGACTATCTTCAATCTTTTATAATTTTACATCCTCCTTTTGAGCTTCCTTTATACGTTTCAAGAGCATAGGTTGTATTTGCAAACTTGCTAGCATAAGTTTACTTTCTTTGTCTAAGACTTTTAAACTCATCCTTTCCATCTTGATCAATTATCATTTATCAATAATTAACATAGTGGTACTGTTGAACTTTTTCCCACTTAAGGCATCTACAACAGTATTTACCTTTCCCAAGTGGTAGTGAATCAAAAGATTATAGTCTTTAAGTATCTTTCACCACCTCCTTTGCCTTAAGTTCAATTCTTTTTGCGTAAATATGTACTTAAGACTTTTGTTATGTATATATACTTTGCACCTTTTACCATATAAGTAATGCCTCCGAATCTTTAAGGTAAATACCATTGTTGCTAGCTTTAAGTCATGGGTTAGCTAATTTTGCTCATATGGTCAAAGTTGCCTAGATGCATAAGCTATCACTTTATCATTCTACATCAATACATATCCAAAGACATTTCTTGAAGCACCACAATAGATTGAGTACTCTCTTAATCCATTAGAATTGATGCAGTAACCAATCACTTCTTAAGTTTTAAGAAACTTCTCTCACACTTGTCATTCCATTAGAATATAACTCCTTTATACATCAACTGCATTAGTGGCATAGTAATCTTGGAGAAAATCCTACACAAATCTTCATTAATAGCTTGTGTTTCCTAAGAAACTTTTAACCTTCATTACTGTTGTTGGCCTTGCCTAATCTGTTATTTCTTTCACTGTTGCAGGGTCAACAGCTATTCCAACACTCAATATGATATTCCTAAGAAATCTGACTTACTCCAACCAAAACTTACACTTCTTTAGCTTAGCATACAATTGGTTTTCCTTCAAGGTTTGAAGTACTTTTCTTATGTGCTTCACAAGTTCCTCCTTATCTCTTGAGAAAATCAAAATGTCATCTATGAATACCACCATGAACTCATCTAGATACTTTCTAAACACATGATTCATCATGTCCATGAAAGCAACTAGAGCATTCGTTAAACCGAATGGCATCACTAAGAACTTGTAGTGCCCATATCACGTTTTGAAAGCTGTCTTACGTATAACCTCTTTCTCAATCTTCAACTAATGTTACCCTAATTACAAGTCTATCTTTGAAAACATAATAGCTACTTTTAATTGGTCAAACAAATTATTGACCCTTAGAAGTAGGTAATTGTTCTTAATCATAAATTTATTCAACTTTCAATAATCTATACAAAGCCTAAAACTTCCATCTTTCTTCTTAGCAAAGAGTACTGGTGCACCTTAAGGTGATGTACTAGGTCTAATAAAACCTTTGTCTAACAGCTCCTGAATTTATTTCTTTAATTCTACTAACTCTATTGGTGCCATATGTTAGGGGGTTTTAGAAATAGGTGCAGTGCCTAGAAATTCCTATACTATAAATGTCTTCTAATTTAGTTTCCTTAGCTTAAGTATCCACTATTGAGGCTAGGTAACCTACATTACCTTTACATATCAACTTTCTCACCTTATTTATTGAGATCACTTGAGAAGCTGCATCACTAGAACTTCCTTTGAAATAATATTCCTTTCATCTAATCATCGAAACACCATCATTTTATTTTCACAATCAAGATTTGCTTTATACTTGGTCATCTAATCTTTCCCTAATATTACACCAAATCTCTTCATCTCTAAGACTATTAATTCCACTGACATCTCATGAGTGTCTATACAAACATGTCCATTTCTTAACTTACGATACATAACCTATTCTCCTCTAGAAGGGGTTGTGACTATTAACTCATCTACTAAGGTTTCTATTCGTACTTTATTTCTATCAACATACTCCCTCTAGGCATACGAATGAGTCGTTTCAGTATCAAATAAAGCATATGTATAATTATCTTCTATGCGCACTAACCTTGTTACTATATGAGCATCCCCTACTTCTTCTTGCTGGAGTGCATAAACTCTTCCCTATACCCTAGGCCTTCTTGTTGCTCGACCTGGCTGATTGTTATTCTTATGGGCTGGTTCCAGTTTATTACCCTGAACTTGCTCCTTCCTTGCTTGCAGTTAAGTATAGTAATTCATATTAATATTAGTCTTGTGATAGTAAGTACAAAACATACCCTTAGGGTTCAGATTCTGACAATTCTTTGCCATATGCCTAGCTTCTCCACACCTAAAACACTTCCCATGCAACTTAGGACAATCTATAGCTCGGTGCCTCGCATTACATTTCTAACATGATATTGTAGTTCCACCACTTCTTCGATTCTTACTTACATGTTGCTTACCCTACTTCCCTTTTTCCATCTTATTGCTACTACTAGTACTTCCCATAAACTTTCTTTTCTTACTCTTCATTTCGTCAACTTTTTCTTGTAAAGCATGAGCTTGCTCAATTAATCAGGCCACATTCACTAAATCATTATGCCTTATTATCTTAACTCTTTTCAATTCAATTAAAAATACAAAATAAGTCTAGCTTTAAACCTTCCAACCTTAGCCAATTCATTATTTTGTATAGCTGATAAGTGTAAATTACTTTACACTTTCAAAGCATGTTTCGGCATAGAATTGATCATAAATATGATTTAATTCTTTAGATTGGGTACTTAATTAAATAAACTAATGATTTTAGGTAAATCACTAGCAAAGTGAGGAAGTATATACAAGAATAACAACTTTCAAGTTAGTTACAGTCGTAAAGGAGAAGAAATAAGTGTAAAAGCATCAATCACGAGTGTGATGATGAAGCAATGAAGAATCTAACTTGGTTATGCCCTCAGTCACGACCATGATCAAGGGAAGTTTTGTCAATCCCCTTATCAATCATGGTCGTGATTAAATAGCAAAAGGATGATCATGTCTATGGTCACTAGCATGATGAGATTTAATAATGCGATGAGGAGTTCACGGCCTCAATAACAATCAAGATTGGTGAAGAATAATTCTTTTTGAGACTATTACACCTCGAGTCATGAGTGTGATAGGAAGGGGCATAACTGTTCGTTTCAATCTTTTCATATGAACCAGTACGTAGGAAACGTCAAGTGGTGTCGTAAAGGGGTAAATTTGAGTCTTTTAATAAGGAGAATATAAAAAGCTACTACAACTTATGAAGGAGAAAATTCTTTTTTTACATATCAAATTTTAGGAGAGTAGACATCATTTAAAACAACACATCGCTTGCCTATACACTTCTACATTGTTACCCATCCTTGTTCCAGTTTGTATCTTGTATCAATTTCCTAAGTGTTTATTGTATTTTTCCCTGAATCGCTTGAGAGAGACGACGATAATTCATTGTTCATGTATTCATGAACTTTTTCAGTGGAATAAAAAAGGGTTTTTACTTTAACTATTCCATGTTCTATATCTATTTAATTATATTTCCTGTTAGTTTTTGTTGTTGTTTTATCATATATGAGTAATTCGTTAGGGTTGCTTCATTAATTAGTATGATCAAGTGCTTGAAAAAAGTAATTCCCTGACGTTTGTTAATTCTGATGAATGACATTTAATGAATCTAAGTACAGTGTAGTGTATGACATTGCTTAAGATAGATTTCAATAGAATATATCGAGAGATAATTTTATTGAATAGATCCAGTTCATTGAAACAACTTACTCCTGATAATAGAGATATTATTAGGAAAGTTGCTACATCCTTAAGGGAATTGATACATTAAATTGACATTAATGCAATCTTAGTTGGCTATTAATTAAGGAGAGATTCCAATAGACATAACTAAGATTTGAAGTAAGTAGTGTTGAGAAGAATGCTTATATACTGTGATTTCCTACAGTTAACAAGTATTAGGATGAAATGTATTTTGGTAAGATTATACTAAATCATGAAGCAAACCTGCATGTTCTTGTAATCATTGTATTAATCAATCTAGATTGTAGATTAGTGTAGTTTAGTTCACATTTTAAATCTTAATAAATGATCACTTGATGAATTCGATTGCCAGATAATAGGAAAAATTATTAAGTACTAGTGTTTAAGTCATTTTCCCACTGGAGAGGACCTAATACTCATCTATGCTATAAAATGATAGGTATACTTGCCTATCAAACTGAGTTAAGGATAGAATATAGGGTTATAAATTGTAAAACTTGAAAGCTCTATTTAGAGGCGATCAATAGCCTCTAGGGCAAATTTCAATAACCTATTAAAGTCCCTATCATACTCCTTAACTGACTTACCATCCTACTTTAGCTTATAGTACTCTTCACATATCTATTCTCTTACGTACTTAAGGAAATACCATTCTAGGAATGCATTTTACTCCATAAGCTGAGCTAAGAACCACTTCTTGTGCTTCCATTAATCATTTGCACGTTCGTCTAATAGGATAGTTATAATTCTTGCCTTTCTATTTTCCTCCACTTCATGCACCTCAAAAGCTATCTTGGGAGAATCCTTCCATTTCTCACCAACTAAAGGATTACTATTCTTACCATCATATGGCTTCACTATCTGTTGTACTCGAGCCAATGTATCACCTCCTCTAACATTAGCCAAAGCATCTGCAAACTATTGCATAAATTCCATACCTAACTGGGGTGAGAACGAATCAAGTTGTGGTTGTGGTTCTACCCTTTGCTTTTATGGCTTTTGGTGTACTAGAGGCCTTCCATGTCCTTATTGTATCATGTTCTGAGTACTATAGACAAACTTAAACAATCAATACACTTATGATGTTATGAAGTTACAATGCTCTATCACCTAACTAACCTAAACATCTCACATGCACCTAGAAACTTATGGTCCTTATTTTATGCTTTGATACCACCTAAAGGGCATCACATCTCGACATAGCATAGGGTGTACCACCATATAGGTAAACCTATTATAAATAGACTCAAATCTAGTAAAAGAACACTTTGTTGTATATTTAGTGTTTAAACAAGAGTTTAGCTATAGCCTTTAAGATACAAATATGTACATCATTAACAAGCTTCAACAACATCAAAAGTTAAACTTTGTTTAAACTTCTATATTTTCATTGTACTTGATCAACAAACTTCCACTTTATAAGATGGTTGTCTTTATCTATTGCTCTTAAGAGTCTACTTCGACATTGATGGTGTCCTAAAATTTGCTTCTTAACCTAAGATAAGAGAAACTTATCCCCTCAACTACTATTGACCTAAGTAAGAGTAGATAATAAGCAACAATTAAATAAAGCACACAGAAAAGGCATCTAAGTGTCTTAACAATACATATAGTATGCCATGCTAATGCACATAAAATGTGTTGATACTAGTATCTTAGCCAGCCTAGCAACTCATTTGGTTTGGTTGACTTCAAATCTAGGCATCTAGAGAGTATACCCTAAGAACCTAGCAAATATTTTAGCTTTGCAATACCATGAAGTATGGTTGAAGTTTTGGTTAATGCAAAGCTACATGTGATGTGAATTGTGACTAAGAACAAACAAGCCAGTTGCTGAATGAGTCTAAGCTTATCGAAAGCTTGAAAAGGAAGTAATGGGGAATGTGCAAATGAATGAAAAAGTAAGCAAAAAACAAAAAAAAAAAACAAAAAAACTCATGAATAGCTCCAATGGATATGACACACCAATGGAATTTGTAAGGACTCATAGTACAAGTTGATATGATGTACGAGATGGTCCAGTGAGATTACTCACCACCTAGCCTTACTTAAGGGTTAGGTAGTGTACCTAGGAGCTTAGTTATCACTAGGACTTACGAAGTGGATTTGAACTCAAATGGGTCCTTTGAGATATCAAAGAAAATTAGAGGGAAATGCTCCACAACCAAACAAGAGTAACTGACGTGAAGTTGCTTGGAGATTGAGACTCACCAACGAACACAACACGACTTAACATCATACTTGATATGACGTACAAGTTGATGTCAAGGTCCACCTGCCACTAATCCTAAGTTACTCGGCAAGATTAGATAAGAATGTAGGAAATATGGACTTGGAGAGGGTTGTCTTACAAGAACAAAATATTCAATATTAAAGTGTAAGTTATCTGTGGCTTACAAAAGAAAAGGACTATTTATAGTAAGTTCTTAGGGCAGCATTACAAATAATGAAATGACAAGAAAGTATATACAAAAAGGGGATTCTTAGTAAATACCAAAAAGGGTAAAAAAGACAAAAGACTAAAAATGAAAAATTAGTATAATGTCAGATGAGGTAAATCGGTGGTATTACAATATTGGTCTTATACGAAGATTCTCTAAGCATAGCAAGTAAAAAGGGTCAAAATGTTAAGATCATAAAGGGTCGGGATGAGAGGGATGGCAGCATGCTAAGAGAAAACTATTTGGATTACTCGATACAGTGTCCTTAGCAAGGGAATAGTTGGCATCATCACTACTGAGTGTATAGATCAACATACGACAATTAAGGGACCTCAAGGAGTTCAACCACATTCCTTCAGCATAAACTTTCTTGTCATCAGTAGGTTACCAAGAGAGAATTTGCTGTATGAGGGATTGGAGTCCCTAGACCTGTATGTGAGTAATGGGGTTGTTAGTTGGCAATTCATCAATTTCTTAAGGTTGTTGAAGATTTGCTCTCAAATCTTGGTCTTCATCATCTTCTGGCACATATGGAATTAAGTTGGCAACATTGAATGTGATAGATACGTCGAAACCTTCGGATAGCTTAATCTTGTAGGCATTATCATTAATGCACCTCAGGATCCTCTAAGGGCCATCCACTCTAGGAGATAGTTTGTTCGTCCTCTTGTTAAGGAAGCGTTTCTTGCTAAGATGGATCTAAACAAGGTTCCCAAGGTCATAAATGATTCGTTTCCTTCCACGACTTCCCAATTCCTTCTATCGGGCTACAGTTTTGGCCACTTGCTTGGCAATTCTTTGATCCAACCTATGAAATTCCTCGATACACTGTAGGCCAAATTAACTCTCCCCTTGAGTAGTTGAACTATTAACCAAGTCTAAGGGTAGGTTCTAGTTAAGTCTATTTAAACTTAATGTTCTTCTTGGTCAATTCAGTTAATGACGTAGTTATGGAGCTGAAGTTTTAGATAAATCTTCGATAGAATGAGACTAGGCCATGGAAGCTCCTAACGTCGGCTGCACTTGTCAGTGTAGGCTACTCATTCATAGCCCTAACCTTTTCTTCATCAACTCGAACTCCACTCCCTAAAACGACATATCCAAGGAATACAACCTCGCTTCGACAGAATGTGCATTTCTTCAGGTTGATGAATAATTTCTCGTCAAGGAATATGTTAAACACCAATCTCAAATGTTCGACATGAATGAGAAAGTTGGCATTGTAAATCAGAATATTGTCAAAATAAACCACAATGCATTTGCTTATCAATGTTTTGAGCACATGATTCATGAGCCTCATGAATGTACTCAGCGCGTTAGTTAAACCAAACGGCATAACCATTTACTCAAATAAACCATCCTAAGTCTTAAAGGTTGTTTTCTATTCATCTCTTGATCTCATTCATATTTGATGATACCTACTCTTTAGATCTATCTTCGAAAAGATATGTACACCATGCAACTCATCAAGCATGTCATCCAACCATGGGATTGAGTATCGATACTTAATAGTAATCTTATTGATGGTACGACTATCAATGCACATCCTCCACAATCCATCTTTCTTTGGTACTAGCATGGTTGGGACAACACATGGACTTATGCTCTCACAGACATATCTGTGATCTACTAACTCATCAACTTGCCCTTTTAGTTTGGCTACATGTTTAGGATTAGGTCTATAGGCGGGTCGATTCGGTAAGGCTACTCCAAGTTGAAGATCGATGCAATGCTTCATTCCTCTCAAAGGAGGTAATCCTTTTGGTATCTTGGTAGGGAAAAGGTTAGCAAATTCCTAAAGTAGTAGCTGCACTTTGGCAAGTAAGTTCTCAGCCTCTCTAACCTCTAAGAGTCTCTTCACCAAAAGGAGTACATAGTCCTCGCCCTTGAACTTACATACAAATTGAGCTTGGGAAATCACCAAAGACTTCCGCTGCAAAGATCTAGTAACATTTTCTTGAGCTTTTTGCACTTCTTTAGGACTCATAGGTGTCAATATAACTTTCTTCCCATCCTTTTGAAACATGTAGGTGTTTCTATACCCATTGTGTAACAATCTCAAGTCAAATAGCCACAGTTGGCCGAGTAATATGTGAGATGCACACATGAGAAGGATATCACACATCACCTTGTCCCTGTACCTATCACCAATAGTAATCAACACTTTGACTTGCTCGGAAATGTGTAATCTTCCTTTCTCATTCAGCTAGTAAATCTTATACAACTTAGGGTGTGGAAGAGTTAGCAATTTCATGGCCTTGACTAGCCCTTGCACAATGACATTGGTACAGCTCCCTTCGTCAATGATTACGGCGCATAGCTTGCCATTCACCTAGTAATTCATATGAAAGAGGTTCTCTCTTTGCTCATTTTCATTAGCCACAAAAGTACGGAGAGATCGTTGAACAATAAAGCAATACTAGACTCCGCCCTTAAGGGGTATCTCGGCCTCCTAATCTTCCTCAAATTCTCCCAACATCTAATTTGTTGCCACTTCTTTCTCTCCTTTACTCGCACTCTCTACTTCAAATTGGGGCTTTCTCCTTTTATGATCATGACTCGACGGTTTGGAAATTGACTAGCTACATGTCCATAGCTAAGGCATTTGAAACATTTAATTTCTCAAGTTTTCCTCCTTGAACTCTAACCCTAGTCTCTTTAGATCTTAGGTTCCTTGGTCTTGCTCTTACCTCAGCCTTCGTCTGATTGGCTCGACACGTGACATTAGCATTCCATCTCGAAACTATTTTATACCCTATCATTCCCTAGTTTACTCGACAAGCCAGTCCTATTTAGTACCATGGTTCGACTACTCGGCATTCGACTATTCTGGTTCTACTGTTGCCTTTCAACTCCTTAGGCTACATAGATGGTTTCATCTAAAGTTGTAAAGCTTTGCAATTCTATGACGTGACCAATCTCAGTTTGGAGTCCTGAGATGAACCATGCTATAGTTTGGGTCTTAGGCTTATCAACATCACGTCATATCATGAGCAACTAAAACTCTCGGAGATAGCCGTCTACGGACTTGTTTCCTTGCCTCAAGTCTTGGAGTCATCAAAAAGTGTCATATTTGTAGTGTTCAGGAACAAACCTATTCCTCATAACTCTCTTCATCTTATTCCATGTTCAAACCTCTCGTCGGGTCCTCAGGCGAATATTATGTAACTTCTTTCACCACATTGCCACATACCCTAAAAATTCTAACATGACCACTCTAATGCAAACAGTATCTTCATAATCATAAATTCAAATATCCTTTCGATCTTCTCTTCCTAATCTAGGTAGTCATCAACACTACTAGACCCGTTAAAGTTCGAAATCTGAACCATAAGATGTTCGGCACCTCTTGGCACTATGAACTCTCGCTCATCAATCCTAACATATTGGTCTTCTTCTTCTTCATACTCTTCCACTTCATCTAACTCTAACCTTCTCCTCATAACTTTGTCGGCACATTGCGATGGTACGTAGTTCACTAGAAAGGCTTCTAAAGCTCGCTCGTTCATCTGCCTCTTCGGCTTATCTCTCATTTCTTGGCCTTACTCAACAACTCTCTCATATAGCCCATTCTCTAAGACCCTATTTATTAAGATAGCTAAATTAGCCACACTAGCAATAAGATCTTGTATCTGCTCATCAGTATTATGTAGTGTTTGTTGGGTAACTCGACTATGACTATCAGCATCACTTTCGATATCGTGAATCTCTCCTTATACACTAAGGTTCAACATTCCTCACACAAAATTTCAATAACTACACTTCATACGAATAGCTACAATCACATACAGTATCTCAACTAGCAGACTGACTATTATTACATAGCTTTCGGTCTCAACCTCAACCTTAAGCTTTGATACTAAGAATATATGGTGTCCCTAGGAGCTCAATTATCACTATGACTTATCGAGGTGGATTTGAACTCAAATGGGTCCTTCAAGATATTGAAGAAAATTAAAGGGAAATGCTCCACAACTAAACAAGAGTAGCCGATGTGAAGCTACATGAAGGACGTGACTCACTAACGAACACAACATAACTTGACACCACACTTGATATGACATACAAGTTGATGTCAAGGTCCATTCGCCACTAATCCTAAGTTACTCGGCAAGATTAGATAAGAGTGTAGAAAATATGGACTTAGAGAAAGTTATCTCACAAGAACAGAATATTTAGTATTAAAGTGTAAGTTATCTATAGCTTACAAAAGAAAAGGACTATTTATAGTAAGTCCCTAGGGCAACATTACAAATAATGAAATGATAAGAAAATATATACAAAAAGGGGATTCCTAGTACAAACCAAAAAGTGTAAAAAGGACAAAAGACAAAAAATGGAAAAGTAATACAATGTCAGACAAAGTAGACAGGTGGCAGTGCAACATTGGTCCCATACAAATATTCTTTGAGCATAGTAAGCAAGAGGGGACAAAATGTTACGGCAATAAAGGGTTGAGATGAGGGAGATGGTGTTATGCCGAAAGAAAACTACTCGGCCATTTAAGTAAGTCTCTCATCACTCAACAAGAACTTCTCAGTAGTGTTTGGTCGAATTACTCGATACAGGGTCCTTGGAAAGGGAATGGTTAGCATCAACACTACCGAGTGTATAGATTAATGTACGACAATTAAGGGACCTCAAGAAGTTTAGCCACATTCTTCCGGCGTAAACTTTCCCGTCATTAGTTAGTTACCGAGAGAGTATTCACTATGTGAGGGATTGGAGTCCTTAGTGTCATATGCAAGTAATGGGGCCGTTGGTTAGTAGTTCATCATTCGGATAAGAGTGAAATGAATGTAAACAAAGTAGTGTTTACGAGAGGAAAAGGTTAAGTGTATTAATGTTTAATTTAATTGTGGCTACAAATATAAGGGGCATTTATACTAAGAAGTTAGGGCAATTTGCCAAAAAAGGGAAAGACAAAATGGATATTACCCTAAAGAAGTAATGTACAAGAATATAAAAGGGTAAAAATAAATATTCAAGAAAGGCAATGATTAGTGTGGCAAATTCTACATGTGGTCATGTACATATGGCGACAATACATTGGTGAGGCCATTAAAGGATGCAAGCAAAAGAGTATGATCAGATTGCTAGTTCGAATAAGGGTAACTACAGATCAATCTAGGGTTGCTCTCTCAACACCTCGACAAAAGTGAGGCCGAGTAGTCTATTAGCTCAAACATGAGTGAGTACTTGAGAATGGCCTGGTTGTTACCTCAGCAATCTACAATTCAGTATACTTTCGAGAGATGGGCAGTCATTTAGCTCGATATACAGAGTGATTCAGCAATGAGATATTCGTCTTCGATAGGAATCTATTAGAGCAAGAGGATCTACCTTGCTAGCCCTTCCAGTCTTCAAGCTTCACTGTAGGTTAAAGGCCCAATAGCGTCATTTCTATCGATATGCATGAAAATATAGCTTCGTAAACTTATCCTAGCATAATCATATGTTTTAGAAAATGACTCGTAGGTCCTTTTCATACCATACCATGAATGCATCGACCAATTCTTAATAAACACCAAGTATAACAACAAAGCATATCAAGTTTCATCATGTCTCTATTTTAGCTTCTAAATTTGTCTTCGAATTAGCCTCTGATTCGAACACTCCTTACATTAAGCATAAATCACCATAATTTTTTCTCATAATCAAATTTAGAGTACATTACATGACTCATTTCTAGCATTATGCACACAAAGCATAGCATCACTAAGTACCTTACATAGCAAACCTAAATGACACTCAAATAAAAATCATAATCACATGCAAGAACACTCGCCATATGCTAAGTAGATGTAAATCAATTCCTTATGCATGCAATCTACTTACCTGACTAGCGATACATTTCTAAACTTACTCGGTAGCATGAGCTTCCTCTTCTATGACTTTACTTAGGAAGAGTAAATACTTATAAGGTCAATTACAGCTCATGCGTATATATATTCTAGCTAAATATTCGCTTGTTGGTTGTTATTCTGCTTTAGGTTGTTCCTAACCTAGTCTCTAATTTTGATTCGGATTTAGCTTTTGAAGTACTCTCCAATTTGACCTAGCTTTAGAATTCTCAATCAAATACTGGTTAGCATATATATGCATTTTATCAACTAAAACCTCAATTGCAAACCTAGCTAGAACATCTAGGTTCAACCTACACAATAACACTTAAATGTAGTAGTTATTGATTGACATTCAAATTTAGGTTCTAATTCAGCCAAAATATCATGTTTACTCATACTATTTCCATTTTCAAATAAATCAAACTAAAACTATTACATGTAATAGTTAATATTTGTACTCCATCTAAATCATGAAAAGTGTATTATACTTAGAAATTAATAGTGATTATATTTTGGTCTTGAAAAACACTAAAATAGCATATTATTTAATATACTTTATAATACATATTTTAGCTCTATTTTATCAATAAATGGCTAAAAGTAGGTAGATAATTATACCTTTCATAAAAATCAAAGTCTAATATATATTTTGACAATAATAAGCTCCAAGAATTATATTAAATTGGTCTCACACACAAATTATTTTAAAATCCCTCAATTTGACTTAATTAATAAAATTGCCACAAAGTGCTTAATAATTCACAATAAATAGTAAACATAATATTTTTCAAATATTCATGTTACCAAAATTTTTCACATATTCTAGGAATGTTACATAAAATTTTTCAACTCAAAACAACATCATTCATTATTTTGAAAAAATAAATTAAAATTCATCAAAATGGGGTACATTCATAAGCAAATACCCTAAATCAATGTTATTGCAACAAAATAAAATTACAACATGAAAGTAGATGTAAAATAACCCAATGAAACCAAATTTCATAATTTTCTGGGCTAATTTAGTATTTTTAAAAATTAAAATAAAATCAAATACAAAATAGCTCACCCACCAGTATATAGCCTTTTGGGCACTTTTTAGTCACCAGGGTATGATGGTCTGTTTTCTCATGCCGCCAAAACTTTAACTCCAAAGTCATGACTTGTTAGGTCTTCAATAGCTATGGAAACCCCTATGCCTTGTCTCTAATCCGAATTTGCATTATTTTTTCTTAGTTTTGTTTTCCTTCTTAATCTTAATTTTTGAGAGGATTTCTAAGTTCTTATAGTTTGAAAAATTCCAAAGTTTACTCTAGTTGCTAATTTATGAGCAAGGGGTTGGTGGGGGAAATAAAAACAATTATCCAAATGTCAATTAGTGTAATTGCTTGGTGTAGTGCCATTGTTCTTATCCTAATTTGCTATTGCTAACTTAAACGCTATAATCCTACTAAATTTAGAAGATGCCACACATGATTCTAGAGTCTAGGGTGCTTTCCTTTTTTTTTTTTTTAATTTTTAACCATTTATAATTTATTTTAGTAATTTCTTAATATATATAATAATATACTAACATAATGAGTATGCTACATGACTATATAGTCATATTATATGCTATTTAATCCCTAAATATTATTTTTATAACTCAAATAATTTATCTATGTTGACTCATTATGTTTCAAAGCTCAAACATCAAGTCTTGAATAAATACCAAACATACCAATTAAAAATATGTTTTATTAAAAATAAATATTATATATACTTTATTTTGAGAATTAACCCTATTAAAACCCTCCATTTAACTTTTATGACCTTTTATTAGAATTTAACTTAATTCAGACTAAATTATCCAAAAGCCTCAAGTTGCCCGAATGCCCTAACTTATGTCGGTTGTTTTAGCAATTTGGATCACATTATGTAACATATGAATGTGAACCATAAATGTGATAATATGAATAAAATCAATGTTTTCCTAAACTTCACAATCACGAGGGTAATATAGTTATCCATTTTTTAAACTAATAATGTATTGTGAAAGATGATAGTAATATGTAAGTTTTGTAACATATGATACATAATTCATAGATTATCCCTTATGGGTAGTTGGTAAATTTTAATAATTAAATGGAATTTGTAAATGTAACTTATAAAATATATCATATTAATATGTTATGGCATAATGTGGCTTTATTTAGTTGCTTGAAATTGTGAGATGGATAATATATGTTAATTGTATAATATAATATGATAGTATGTAAACTTGTAATATATTTGGTACCTTAAGAGATTTGCCAATATTTTAATAATATGTATTTAATGATTTATACATATCAAATAATATTGATTCATATTGATTAAACATAAAAAGTATGTGGATGTAATCTAATGTAGATGTAAATGGTAATTGGTATTTATATAATTTAGAAATAAAGCCATAATATAGCGAATCAATAGTGTACATAAAATTTAAATATGACATTTATGTTAATGGTCTATATATAATGAATTGATAACCTGTTAGGATATAATATATTGCATTAAATATTAACATGATTGATAGTTTATGCTTCTATATATATATATATATATATATAATTTTATGGTAATGTGTTATTTTACCTAATAATATATACTTATAACATATGATGGTTGTACTTTTATAATGTATTTATATTATCTATTTTTAAGGGAATATTTTCAAAAGTTAAACTGGTCTTTTCTTTATAAAATTGTTTTCTCATACTTAGAAAAATGGTTTTCATAAATAAAATTCTAACTGAATTGTTTTCAGAATTAGGAATTCTTAATATTTTTCGAAAGTTGGACAAAAAGTACTTCTTTTAAAAAGTAATTAACATATAATCACTTAAAGTGAAATATTTCAAAAATAAAACTGACTAATCCACTAAAGTTTTCATAAAAAATACCTTCAAAACTACATGAGCCCGATCTTGGCTAGTAGGTACATACACTCTTCAAGTAGCCTTAAAAAATGTTAAAAAACTAATATCCTGTATAGAAAGCCCCTTTTAATTTTGAAAAATCCCATGAAAAATCGAAGGTTGATTCTTTAATTTATGGACTCCTTTTATGGTAACTGCAAAGGTTTTAATAGGTTAGCCTTGAATCCATGTTCTCCGATTTCTTTTTTCTAAAACCCATTTTTTAAAAAAGCCTATAGGCTAATAGTTGAAATTAAGGTTTATTCACCTATGGGCTTTAATTTTACTCTTTTCTTTACTTAGTTAAGTGAAGACTCCATTTGAAAAGAAAAGATTTTTTTTTTTTAAATTTATAACTTTTCCTAATCCAATTGAGAGACTAATATTAAAATAGGTTGGTTTTAGTATAAGTTTGATTAAGAAAAAGGAAAACCAAATTTTTAGCTCGACATCATACAAGGTAATCACAAATTGAAATAATTCGGCTATGAACTAAATAAGGATGGATATGGGCCAAGACAAGTTAAGCCGTGGTCTCTACAAGTCAGTATGAGATGAGGGATCCATATTGAAAATCTCTTGTGAACACTTGTCCCTTAATACAAAACACCCCCAACCCGCCCACCCCTGCCCATAACGATCAAAGTCGAATCGTAAGCCTATTAATGAAGTAACAACTGGTGCCTCTCTACCCTTAAAAAAAAAAAAAGGAAAAAATAGTCTCCATGTCAAGTAGCTAGCAAGGAGAACTAGAGAATGGATGAGTTCCTTAGGTATATTGCTAAGCTATTCTTAGTGGTGAGGTCTTGTTTTCTTCACCAAGCATCCATATTAGGGGAGCTTGAATCTCCCTCATTAGATGGAGTGGCCAAAGAAGTGAGTCATCTGGCTTATGTTAGATCAAATGAGATAAGTTGAGTGAGTAAGGCATGTGTTGATATAACTAAGCAAGTGAACCATGTTGATTAGACTAGGTTCAAGATAAGATTGCTAAGCATATGAGAAGTCCTGGTTAAACAAGTCTTAGGTGGAGTAAGTTGAGTAGGCGAGCCATCCTTATGGGGCTCATGTTGGGTAGGTTGGGCATGTAAGCCATCATGATGTGGTACATATTGAGTTGACAATCAATCCAATTATATGGCTATTAAGCCATATGGGATGACTATTCTTGTGGTCTAAGCTTTGTAATGTCTTACTTCCCCTCCTCCCATTTTGAAAGTCTAAACTTAAGGATTTCTATCTCCTTTAAGTTGTCTTGGCTCCTACAGTCTATCGATACATCAAGAACATTTGCACTAGGAGATGTCACTTAAAGCTTCTTTGAGAAGGTAGATTTTCAAATTACTTTTAAGGCTACACATCAACATTCACATAATGTGATTTGATAGCTATCATATTGCTATAGTTCCACATGCGATCAACATTGTTATGTCAAGAAGATCTCAAGCCTTGGATTTGATTATGATCTACATAGTAGGATCCTAATTGAGTGATGTCACATCCTTTTAGTGTCTAATAGATGACTATTTGTTTTCTTAACTTCAAAGCCTATAAATAACCTTTGAGGGTTGCGTTTCTTCATTTTTAGCTTCTCTTATTGACTTAGCACTCTAAGGTCAAAACTCCACTCTTTTGCTATCAAATTCTTTTTGGAGTTTCCTAATCTTCTTCGTAGTTTTTGATCCATCAGCATATCTTCCTTAGGAAATTATGAGCAAACTTCATTAGATACTAAAGTTGAGGGGAATCCTCTTTCCATAGTAATGGTGGAGGAAGGTCTTTTAGGTACATTGGTGTCGATGGAGGATAAGTCCTTAGGCAATCTAGGAGTAGAAATTGATAGGTGGCTCTCATTGGAAGTCTTCTAAAGGATATCCATCTTGATAGTAGAGAGAGAAAATTTCCAACCATAAATTTTTATTGGGGGGTATTGAACCTGAATTTTTCTCGATTTTCAATATTTTTCTTAACTCGACCTATATCGAGCCTTATACCCATTTAATATAAATCCTTGACTCAAGATTAAGAAAAACTTAGTTTTCTTTTTAACTTTGAATATATTTCGGAGTTACCACTTAACTAGAGTCGAGAAAAAGAGTTAAGTTATAACCAATTAGATGGATTGGTTATAACTTAGTAATGATCTTTAATAAAACTAAATTTTAGAAAAAATGATTTTGAAACCAAAGATCTTAGATCCAGGAGCTACCTTATTAAACCCTAATTGGGTATTACTTTTAACATTTCGAAATTAAGTTTATCTTAAAATATCCTTCTATTGATAATGCATATTCACAAATAAATAAATAAATAACATGACATCTACTTGTTAAAAAAAAAAAAGAAATCAAAATGAAATTTACAAAAGTGGGAAAAGTAAAATTTTTATGTATTTTTACTTACCCCATGGTTTCCTACAAGTGCCTTTGTACCTATTATTCGAGATTAGATCTTTGTAGTTCATTCCTAAAACTTAAATGTGTTGATTCTTTTTTTATTGAAAATCAGTTGAGTTTATATTTCTTAGCCATTTTATTATTTTTCTTATTTTGAGAAAAAGTTTTTAAAAAGGGTCCTAATTTTAACTATTTTATTTTCTTGAAAAAGATTCTAAAGAGGCCCTAACTTTGAAAAGGGTTTATTTTTATTTTCAAAAGCATGACATTTCTAAGTGAGGGAAATATTATTATTAATATATATTGTCACGAACTGAGGACGGCCTAATCGTGGCAGACGCCGTATACTGTACAAAGAACCCTTGATTGGTTACCCTTCCAATCAAGAACTCTTCACACAATATACAAGGCTCTACAACCACTAGTTTCCAAAGAATATCCAGACTCATTTGATATCATTACATAAACATATTTATATAAAATTTAAGTTACAAAGCTTACATTACGTAGCATTTAAGTATGTCTAGGTCTAATATAATAAGATAAACAAAAGTACATAAGTAGAGGTCTACATAAACTGTTCTCTCAGTACACATAGCAGCTCGCTCTTGCCCAAATCCCCAGGCTAACCTGTGGCATTCCTCGCCCTGTCTCTACGAACAGGCTATCCTACAACAAAAGTCTAAAAAGGTGTAAGCCTAAGCTTAGTGAGCAAGACCCTCAGCCACACCACAAGCAAGTTATAAATACATTATATTCAAGCATATGAATGAATGATCAACCAGAATGCCAAACAATACGTATAATTAACTAGTTCATATACGTAACTCAGATTTAACACCCTTCGAAGTCAGGGTTGGAGTATACACGGCACCAATCAGATCCGGGTATTATACTAGAACTTACTTTACTACGGAACCCCACGTTCCGTACTTATATCAAATAATTCTTTTATTTTTTTGAAAACCCAAGTTCTAGTATAATTGTGAGTGGGCCCTCGCAGTCCACACCCACCCCTAAATGGAGGCCTCTCGACTCGACCCTTAGCTAGGCGGTTGGCGCCTCCAACGCCTAGTATTCCTGCGAGCCAGGGTAAGGTCATTTTGTACGAGTGCACCGTACAGAACCAAATAAATAAATGATATCAACCCCCGAATGGCTTCTCTTTACCTCCGTGTGATGTGACGGCCGGAATAGTATCCATGCTATGCATGTTAATGCATGTCTCAATTTCTTTTTATAGGCCGAGTATAATTAGGTTCAAATTATGCTATGACCATCCAATTGTGCACACAATCATTTTCTATACTACCATGCAACAAACATAGCATTATCAATATTTAAGATAAGTTCACAATTCAAGACATACCGACATACACAGGCATTTTCCCCATCCCCACACAATCATCAATTAACAATAATATTTAAGTCCACTATCTACAATCACAAAACAAGCATGGAATCATTGGGTAAATACTCACTCGACCATGGTGATTTGCCCTAATCGTAGTAGTCGATTGGGAGGTCCTCACGCTCCTCAGAGTCACCTGATCATTACGATTTGATAAGACTAGTAAGTAACTAATTTAACTAATACTTCTAAACATTTAATTACCTAATCTACTTAGACTATTATCAACTTTTACCCGGTTAGACTTTATTATTAATCGTATATAACTTTTTTCGTTTTATTTCTGATATTTATGAATTTATAGTCGTTTTTCATCGTTTTCGGACGTATATTCATACGGTAATGTTTGTTTTGGACGTTAAGACCCCTATTTTATATTATGAACTAATTTTATAGAAATTTTTAGCTATAATACTTAAGTATTGCTATTACTTATATTTATAACCTTTATTCCTTAAATTCTTATAATTAAGGGATTTACTTTATCATTACTAATTCATGTACTGATTTAGGTATAATCTAGTTTACAAGGTATATTAGGATTTACTAATTTTAGTATCTAATTACCTACATTTTCTTATTTTTCTCATTTTCTAAACTTGTGCTTATGTCATTGCTTACATCATCTTTTCTTTATGTCCTCATATGCTTATGTCATCATCTACCTCATCATTTGATTACATAAGCATTACATCATGCTTATGTCACATGTACATGTCTTATGTACATTTATTTCTTACTTTATACTTATATACATATGCCTTATACTTATACTTATGTACATATACCTTATACATACATATACTTATACATCTACATATACTTATATCGTATTTATACATGTATACCTACTCATATACCTATACGGTTGGATACGTATTTTTATACTAAAAATTCGTATGCCAAAGTTTTCCTTAAGAAAATCCTCTCAATTTCATCCCTTTTGTAGTTCTATGTATGTATTTAGTATAGTATATACATATATAGTTAGATATGGTCTTAAGTTAGGTTATGTACATGATACATACTTATGTATAAAGATTCACATATTTGTATTTCTTTGGTATTTCTTTATGTATACACATCTAAGAGTACATACACATGTATTTCTTCCATTTCCTTCATGATTCTTCATTTTCTACACTTAAAGATGGAAACTTTGTTTTCTTCTCTTCAAGACTTCACTAAACACCTAACTACTTACCTAATCTATTTAATTAACTAACTAATGAATAACATAAAGTAACATAAAACAACTTAAGAACATACCTTTAATTTGTTGAAGTTTAAGGAGACAAAAGGGAAAGGAATGAAAGTGAAAGAGGGGAGGGATGTTCACGGCATGAAGTGGAGGATTTGCTTTTGTTTCTTTTGTTTTGTTTCAATTATGGAAGACAACAAATGGTGGGGCCTAAGGAGCAAAATTGTGGATGGCAATAATTGCAAGAAGAGGAAAGAAAAATCAAAATGAAAAGAAAAGAAAATCATCATTAAGTTACTAAGATATTTTCCTTATCTCTTAAAACTTTTGACTTTTCAAAATGTTGACTTGGTCAACCCTTTGACTTTGGTCAACATGCATTACCTTAGTCAACATTCCTTAAGTATGTTTAATTTTGTGCACATAATGTAGTAATTAAGGGAGATTAGAGGAAAAATGAAGAAAATGAGGGGAAATGAGGTATTTGATGAATTTATTAGTAAACATTGTTGATGAGATCTTACTTTAGGCCTTTATAGCCTATATATCTCATTTGATAAACTACTTTGAATAACAAATGCAAAAAGTACCAATTTAAGTGTTAAGGTTCACTACATAAACCTAATCTTCAACTATTACCCTAACTCTAAGTGAAACTATCTTAATCACTTACTTAAGAAGTGAATATAATCTATGACTCATTATCTTAATTTCTAATGGATTACCTAAGGATTCAAAGCATATAAGTATGAATAAGGGTCATCTCTAACCCTTTACTAGTGAATTGGACAAAAGGATAAGCATTATATTATCAATTAAGGTTTTAGGGTATATTATGTTGGATTAGTGCACATGTGTCTTTAAAACAATCATTTTAGGGTTTCTATCACTTTTGAATAAAATCTTTAGCATTTAGAAACATTTAGGGTAGAAAAATTCTTTACTCGATTGAGTAATTCTTTTAGGGTTTTCACTTTCATTAGCCTTGTCGACTCCTAAATTATCTAACATAGTCGAGTCTCTAACAAAAACTAGGTTGATAATTTTAGGGGTTTACATATATTTTTAAAAAAAGTTTAGAAAAATTATTATTGTCAAATAAAATGATAATATCGTGATAATAATATTTATTTCTAAAAGGGACTCCTTTTTTTTCTAATCTAAAATAAGTGAAAAACATTTATATATAAAAAAGGAAATAGACCAAGGATGCATGGTTAAGAACAGGATGTAGATTTAGGTTTGGAGCAAGCATAGAGTGGTTCCTTAATTTTCAGTTAGGTTGCCTAACCCGATTTACTTACACTGCTTGTGTGCTGTCGAAGAGGAAGGAGCAAATGTCAAAGGCATAAATTGAGCTTGTTTAGGCATTAAGTTAAGCAAGGTTGTTTCATGTATATTTTATTGGGGGGTATGGGTTATAAGGAGAGTTCCTTAGCTAGAGGTGGTGGTTTGGTGGTGTTTTGAAGATGGGTCGCTAGCGGTGGTTGTGGTTATCACTCATAGTGGTTGTTGGGTATAAAAAGGGAGTATGGTCTTTGGTTTTCAACCACTATGAGCTCAACCATTGTGGTTTTTTCACATAGGGGTAGATGTAGGTAGTGTTTCATGGTGGTTGAAACACTTACTCATGGGTTCTCCAAGTAAAGGTCACAACTACTCGTGTAACTGGTATGGATTGAAAGCTCTAAATGTAGAGATTGCATTGGTAGTAGCAGCTTAACTCAACAAAGCTTTGGAGCTATCCTACTTCTAGAAAGAGAGTGGCAAATACTTTTAGAGAGAGAAAGCTTGGAACATCTTAGAATGAGGAAAGATGAATGTGTGCTTGATGTTGGAATAGCTTCCTCAATCCCCTATTTATAGTTTTCATTGTCAAATTGAGTTTAAGAAGTTAAGGAAACACATTAAATTAGAGATTTGCTATAAATGGGTTTTGACCGAATTTCAAATTCAATATTGATATAATGCAATTCAATTCAGTTGAAGAAAATGGTCAAATGTTGTTCCTTATTCTCTATTCTTGCTAAAATAAAAGATCAGAAGCTTTGAAACTTAATTGAAAAGCTTGAATCATGAAAAATCATATCGAAGCCAAATTCGTGTTTTTGAGTTTTTTTGTCAATTTTCAATCTTCACTTTGACCCCTTAAACAATTGAATTTAGACAAGATATAGATACCGGTTCAATACATCCCAAGTATACTACACGATTTCACCAATGATTAGGTAAAATCATGAAGAAAAAGGGATCAAAAAATGCCTTTAAGTGAGCTATCTAAGTGGATATCTGGCAAGAAAGGGATAGAAGGCTAGGGAAATAAAAAGAAAATAGGCATGGTTAGCTAATAAATGGCTGACACTTGTCTACTGCAGGTAGAAAAAGAAAAACGCTCATTAGTACCTTATATAGGAATCAAACCCAAGACCTTTCTTGTACTCATGACTTACAAAATGTGTAAGGAAATAATATCTCATAATAGATTCATTTAGTTAAAGGAAACTTCCTTGCACTTTTTTCTTAGATTACGCTCTTGACTATAGTTTCAAAAATTATGATTTATCTTATAAGTGATACGCTTTGATAAATTAGTTAGGTCTTTTTTAGACGATAATGTAATAAAGGCTTGGTCATCATTTAAGCAAATGGGTAATAATGTGTGTGTATGTGTGTATGTGTATGTGTGTGTGTGTGTGTGTGTGTGTGTGTGTATATGTATATTGAAAGAGTTTATTTATCCATCCTAGGTTTATAAGTCAAGAACCCCTTAAGAAAACAAAAATTGTGTTTATTTTAGTTTCAAAAGTAATTTTTACTAAGAATAAGTTATTTTCTTTAATCAAAAGAGCTTTTAAGTAAGGGTAGAATCATAGGTAGGCCTTAGTCTACAAGAGAAGTGGATTTTGGGAGACTTGGTTTTTGTCCCTGTTATTTTAAAGTTAAGGGTTCTTATTTTGAAGGGTAGGCCTTACTTTAAAAATAGGCCTTTTGAGGTACATGCTCCTAATCCTTTCAAGCTTTAAGGCTTTATGTTTTAGGCTTGATCTAATTTTTTTTTTTTCTCATTCTTTCCTCTTTTTTTGTTCCTCTTCGTTTTCTTTTTCACTTATTCTTCTTTATTTTCTTATTTTTTATTTTGACTCAACAAAAAGGTGTTCATCCCTTCTTCATCTTTGACGAAGTAAGTTATCTAAGGTGATAATTACTATTGAATTGATGCAACTGGAGCAAGCACAAATCAGTTTTTAATATTTTTCCTGATTAATACCCCTAACCTCCTATTTGCCCCATTATAAGGTAGTTCTTAATAAGGTTCAAGTTTAAAACACTCCTTGAATAAGCTCAATGGGGTTAACAAAGGATAGTAGTGTTTAAGAAGTTGAAAATGAATGCCTAACATCATTTTGATTATCATATCAAATTTAAGATGGACCTTCTTTAAGGAATAAGTCCAATAGCCTTACATTAATGATACTCAACTCTCAAAGTGTGTTTTTAAGGTTAGTGTTTAGAATAAGGTTTGCCTCTTTTCATTCTAAACCTTTCGATTAATGAGATAAAAACAACTTATTCATGTTCTTGAATAAAAATTTTCCCTAAACGTTCGTTTATTCAAATATGAACTTTTTATTAAAAAGTTAACTTTAATGAAGAATCATTAGAGCCTTTTGACACTTTAGTTTACATAGAGTCTGGATGCACTAGCCTTATGTCGATCAAATCTTGAATCTTGTTTATCAACCTCTAATAAATGTCTATAGAGTGACCCTTCTATCCCATGTGATAATTACATTATGACATCAGATTTCCATTCCAAGGCCTATATCCTAGTTTAGGAGCCTCATAGTCTAAGATATTTGCTTCTTTCAACTAATGAAAATCCCAAGAGAGAGTGATAGCAATTGGAGTGAAATGTCTTCCTTAAGCCTTCTAAGCTTAAATGGGCTTTTAGCCACCACTTAGGTTATTCGACTTGGGTTTTGTGGCATATTCATTGGGACTTATCACATTAACAACACTCCTTTGTTATGATTATGGAAGTCCTTTTCTTCTATTTTAGCCCCTCCAATCTTCTAGCTCGTAAGGTTTCCTTAATTCTACCCCCAACCACCATGATATATGCAAAGCTAGAAGCTTTGTTCCCTAAATGATGTCCAGAAGATGGCTCATATAGTGTATTGATAAATGTAGATGTCAATTCTTTCTCTAGCAAAGGAGGGATGATTTTAGCTGACATGCCCCTCTACCTTTGTGCATATTCCTTAAAGGACTAATTGTCTTTCTTGTTCAATGTGCGTAAGTCCTAAATTTAAGGAGTAGTCTCGATGTTGAATTTGTATTACTCATAGAAAGCACAAGTCAATTTCTCCTAAGTATTTATCTAGCTAAGCGTACTAGGTTAACGTAAGCCTTATCATACTATCTTGGAAAGTTTGTACTAGGTTGATCATTTTGAACATATTTGACCATTTTGCATAGGTATAATCTAGTATGTTGCTTTAGGCCTCTGGTCTCATTGTACTTCTCAAACTTTAGTACTTTAAACTTTTCTAGGTAAGCCCTAATGTCATATGTAAAAAAGTCAATGATCTTAACTTGCTCAAATCCATCATAGCCTTTTAGTGCCTTCATTTTCTCAGTCATGTGTTAGGGCAACTTCCTTTCCAATTCTTTTAAATTTTCCTGGTTGGTCCCAAGGTTAACTACCTTTCAAGCTTTGTATTGACTTAGAATGAGAATGTGTTGGGCTCAAAAGTCAATTTGATTTTCAAATAGACCCCTTCTAATTCAAAAATCTCAAAAGTTGATTAACCTTTAGATAGTTCTCTTTTGCTTCCAAGGGTGGAGCCTCAACATTCTTTCTACAGTAGGCCTTAAAGTGCTTTTTTGTTTGATGGCAATGTAGCTTTAAGTAAAGCAATACTATCTGATAGGAATTAGACCATCAAACCTCTAACCCGAGCCTGAGCTTAAGGATTAGAAAGCATGGCAAGGTAAGTTCTCTCTTTTCACCCTATAGTAGATGAGTCCGAGATGCTATAGTTTGCCGACTTGATGCCTTATCTGAGCTAAACCCTCTTTTGCTTATCAATAGTCTCTAGTTATTGACTAAGTATGCACTTAAACAACAGCTTAATCCATTTGACTAACTTTAAACCAGTCAAACATAAACTACTCTGATAGTTCGAGTCTTCACACATTTGCTTGACCATGATCGTGCCAACCTCCAACTCATCAATATTTGTGCCAAGGACCCTAGCACACATCCGCCCCCATTACTTCTCTGAAGGACCCCCAAGTATGCTCAGCACCTCAGCTTAGCAGTCACTAACCTAATTGTATAGCTTGTCTTCTTTTGCTAAAAAGTCACCCATCCATAAAGAGCCACGTATCCGAGCAATCATATGACAAAATCCTCCATATAAGATAGACGTATTTCTTGATTTTCTCTTTATGCCATTTTCCATTCTTGTACATTACTTCTTTAGGACTTTATCCTTTTAGTCATTTCCATTTATATTGTTGCCTTAATATTTTGAGTATAAATACCCATTGTAAAGGTAGTCGCATCATCATACAATAAACATAAAATATACTTCCCCTTTTGTGAGCTACGTGTGCTTACTCCCCTCTTTTACTCTTATCTTAACTCTTAAGTAAGGCTAAGTGGTGACTACCCTCATTTAACTAGCTCGTACATCATATTGAGTTGAACCGTGAGTCCTCAATAGTCCCCTAATACGTCATGTCCTGGGAGCTAATCATGGGTTTTACTAATTTTACTTTCATTGTTGTTTAAGTGTTTCTCTTTCCATCTTCTTTTTGAAGCTTTCTATAAGCTTAGACCCATCCCATTACCATCGCCCTTGTTAGCCCTCAGTATGGTGTATTATCTTAGCATCAAAGTGAAGGTTTATTTATGTAAGTTGTGTTTGAGCTTTCTTATGAAGTAGTGTTTGTTGTGGTAGTGTATTATAGTTGCATAGAAGTTAGCTGTGAGTGTTTAAGTAAGTAGGAGACATAATAGATTATTGTAGTTACATACTTCGTTTTACCTTGTTTTGAACATACAAAAATAAAGCAAGTTTTGGTTGGGTTCATTGTTCTTTAGAGTAGTTGTGTTATAGATTAATTGCACATTTGTGTGAAAGAATGTATGTATTGTTTAGCTTGGAGGAATAGTGTTTGTTTTTTCTTAGGTTCTAAGTTTGTTATTAAGTTTTATTAGAGTGAATGATAGATCCCAATGTCAATACTAGTATTGGAGATGACCATAGTAGTGTTATTCACCATGTTCAGCAACCCTAAGGCACTCTTAGAAGTACAAATGAACGAATTGATGAATTGGCTAACCTTACTAAGGCTATACATGTGTTGGCCTTTCAACCTATCAAGGTTATGTAGAATACTCCCTAAGTTGCTTGACCTGCGAGAAGATAGATCCTATCTTGTGAAGCTCGAGGTGGAAGAGTAGGAGGATCGGACGAAGAAGGATTGACTTAGGTGACATGGATAATGAAGGAGAAGTAAAGTATAATGAGGAAGAAGAGCAAGCTTAAGCACCCCAAACTGCTAACCATGTGAAGCTTTAAATCTTGAGCTTCAATGGGTTTGGGGATGCAAACGACTATTTGGATTGGGATGAGAAGGTTAAACGTGTTTTGTACTATTACAAGTATGAGGACCATAAAAAGGTAAAGGTTGCTACTATAGAATTCTCGAGGTGTGTTGCATTATGGTGGAAGAATTTTCAGACCATAAGGAGGCAAGAAGGATATAAAGAAGTTAGCAACTAGCCTGAGATGAAGCGAATTCTTAAAAATAGGTTCGTGCCAAATACCTACTTATAAGATACTTTTTCTAGACTTTAGGAGCTACAACAAGGAAGTCAAACTGTTGATGAGTATGTTTAGGAGTTCCAAATGCTTATTACTTGATGTAAAGTGGATAAGCCATCTACTTGAACAATATCCAGATTTCTTATTGGATTAAGAAGTGACATCCGAGATACTATGGAACTTTAATAGTTTACTGCATTGGACGAGGCTATAAGAATGGCTCAGCAAGTGGAAAGACAAAGGAGGAATAGGCTGAGCCGACCTTTAATGAGCCAAATTATCCAATTTAGCTAACCCACATAAGGAAGTTACTAAACTCAGCAAAGTGTTGAAATAAGCAAAAGATGTTAGAGATAAATAGAAGGGTCGACTAATTGATGAAGTGCCATCGAAGACTTATGAGAAAGGACAAGGAACTGAGAGGAAGACCAACTAGATCTAGCACTTTAAATGCCAAGGTTTTTGGTACATGCCTGCTTTGTGTCTAAATTAAAGGACTATGATTATCAAGGGAGATGTCCCAAAGATTGAAGTAGACAGTATAGATGAGGAACCAGAAAAAGAAGCAATGGAAAAGATTAAAGCTAATATTAAACTGGTTGAGGAAGATGAATTTGTTGAGGACCTAGACAAACTGACCTTGGTTATTCAACGTATGATGCATATAGAACCTTTTATTGAGGAGGAGAAAAGAGAGAACTTATTCCACATCACTTGCAAGGTAAATGATCAAGTTTGTGAACTCATCGTAGATAGTGGGAGTTACACCAACTTAGCCTCTACTAACTCGGTTAAGTAGCTCAAGTTACTTACTATCTCACATTTGAAGCCATATAAGTTGCATTAGCTAATGAGAAGAGAGCACTGCATGCCATTCAGCAAGTGTTGTTACTGATCTCTATTAGCAACTACTCTAATGAAATCCTTTGTGATGTGTTACCTATGTATGTACCACATGTCTTGCTTGTTAGACCTTAGCCTTTTGATCATAGGGTCATTCATGATAGTCTCAAAAACATGTATGCATTTTAGATGGATGGTAGGAAAATTACCTTGAACTCCATGACCTCGAGCCAAGTAAGTAGACTACATGCTAAGTTGGCTTAAGGAACCAAGAAAGCTTTGGTTTTAAGTTGAGTTAAGTTGCGAAAGTTTATTAAAGTTGACGCATCAACCTTCCTGTTAGTTAGGCAACTATTTGAATTGAAGGAGCAAGTTGAACTACCCCCAAAGATGAAGGAGCTGTTGGATGAGTATGTAGACTTATTCCTAGAAGAACTACCAGGAAGGTTACCCCCTTTCTAGGGCATAAAGCATTGCATTGACTTAATACCCTAGCATTGCCTTGCTAAACAAACAAGCATATAAAATGAGTCCCAAGTAAGCTAAAGAGCTTTAAAAGAAAGTTAATAAACTATTAGAGAAGGGATATATGAGAGAGAGTCTTAGCCCCTGTACTATGCTTAAATTGCTTGTGCTGAAGAAGGATGGAGCTTAGCATATGTATGTGGATGGCAGAGCTATCAACAAGGTTATGATTTAATACCGATACCCCATCTCGAACCTAAATGATATGTTGGACGAGGTGCTACCAGATTCGAATGAGACAAGGGGAAGAATAGAAAACTGCTTTTAAGACCTAACATGGCCTATACGAGTAGATCTTCATGCCTTTTGGATTATCAAAGGCCTTAAGCACTTTTATGAGACTAATGAATCATGTTTTTAGATATTTAATTAGAAAATTTATTACCGTCTACTTTGACAACATCCTTGTCTATAGTGTTGACTTGGCAATGCATATTGACCATCTTAGAGTTGTTTTCAATGTCCTCCAAGTAGAGAGATTGTTTAGAAACCTAAAGAAATGCTATTTTTGTTAGGAAGAAATGATCTTTCTACATTACATGGTTAGTGAAAAAAGATTGAAGGTTGATGAAGAGAAGGTAAGAGCCATTATTAAGTGGCCGACCCTAACCTCATGTGCTAAGGTGAGAAATTTTCATGGATTGGCATCATTTTATCGATACTTTATCTAAGGATTTAGCATCATAGTTGCTTCTCTAATTGAGCTAACAAAGAAGAATGTAAGGTTCAAGTAGGGGGAGAAAGAAGTGAGAAGTTTTTCTAAGATAAAGGACAGGTTGGCCTCAACCTTAGTCTTGGCTCTCTTCGACTTTGATAGAGTGTTTGAACTTAAATGCAACGTGTTAGGTGTCGACATCAAAGCTATGCTGATGCAAGAAGGTCGACTTATCACTTATTATAATGAGAAGCTCAAAGGAGCATAGTTAAACTATTTTATGTATGATAAAGAGCTTTTGGCCCTAATTTGAGCTCTTTGCGTATAGCAACACTTTCTTCTCCTAAAGGAATTTTTCATATACATAGATCATGAGTCTTTGAGATATTTACAGAGCCAATCAAAACTTTCCAAATGCCAAGCTTAATGGATTAAATTTCTAAAGGGATTTAACATTGTCATCAAACATAAGCAAGCTAAGAATAATGTAGTTGCCAATGCTTTGTCAAGGAGATATGTTCTTTTCACTAAGTTGCAGACTAAATTGTTAGGGTTTGCAAGCATTAAAGGGTAGTATCAAAATAATTCTCATTTTAGCCCTATATACTAACGCCGTAGAGAAGGAAGAATAGTACATGAGTATCATATGGAGGACTGCTATGTGTTTAGAGGTAGTAAATTATGTATGCTGATCTATTCAATTAGAGAGCCGTTAGTGATAGAAGCCTACAATAGAAGAATTTCTATGCACTTTGGGGAACAAATAACGTATGAGCTACTGAATGATAGGTTCTTCTAGCCTAGGATGAAGTGTGACATGTACCATGTGATTAAGGGATGCATTATGTATAAGAAAGAAAAAAGCTAAGCAAAATAAGGAAAAACAATTCCTCTACCTATTCCAAGCAAACCATTAGCTAACCTAAGTATGGGTTTTGTCCTCGAATTATAAGACTTTGTAATGGCTGTCATAGATAAGTTTAGCAAAATGGCACATTTTGTGCCTTGTACCAAAACTAATGACGTTTCAGCTATTGCTTCTTAATTTTTGCAAGAAAAATTTTGCTTGCAAGGAGTGCCAAGGAGTGTGGTATCTAATAGAGATCCAAAATTCTTAAGCCATTTCTAAAGAGCTCTTTAGTATCGGATGGGAACTAAACTACTATTCAATACCTCTTGCCATTCCTAAACCAACAACTAGACAAAGGTAGTCAACTGTACCCTAGAATTACTGCTCTAAGCTATGGTAGGAAAGAACTTAGCTAACTAGGTTGTTTATTTGCCTGTGGTTGAATTTGCTTACAACAGAACAATACATGCCACCATTGGGCACACCTCAATTGAGGTTGTCTATAGCTTTAACCCTAAACTACCCTCAATCATACCCCGATGCCGCCTACTAATTAAGAAGATCTAGAAACAAGGACTAGAGCTAAGTCCCCCTAACATATCTATTAACGAGTCACCCAACATAATGATTGAGCTATCGAAAAACTAAAGGAAAAAGGTAAAGGAAGGAAGATGAAGTATTTTTATCCTAGTAAGCAAGTATGGCCATACTTGAGTAAGGAAATATTTCCAAACAAGAAGAAGAGAAAGCTATCTACAAAAGCTAGTGGAATCTTCAAGATCCACCAGAAGATTAATGACAACACTTACCAATTAGAGTTGCCTAAGGACTTTGGAGTGTTTGATGTATTCAATGTTGTTGACCTTAGCTCCTACAGATCTAAGGAAGGCTTAGATGAGGATCAACCGGATTTGATCCTAAACCTAATCAGCCTAATGATGATAGGAATTAGACCACCGAACCTCTAAGCCAAGCTCAAGCTTGAGGATTGAAAAGCATCGTAAGGCAAGTTCTCTCTTTTCACCATATAATCGATGAGTCTAAGCTACTATAATCTATTGACCTAATTCCATGTCTGAGTCAAACCTTCTTACGCTTATCAATAGTCTCCAGTTGTTGACCAGTGATACACTCAAACAACATCTCGATCTACTCGACCAACTATACAACCTACCTAATTATAAAATACTTTGACAGTTTGACCCCTTATACATCTGCTCGGCAATATTAGTGCTAAGTACCCCAACGTACACTTGCCCCCATGTGTCACCAATCTAATTATATAACTTTTCTTCTTCTACTAAAAGTTTCCCATCTACAAAGAGCCATCTATCCGAGAAATCATATGGCAAAATCATCCGTACAAGATTGACGCTTTTCTTGATTTTCTCTTTATGCACTTTTCCATTCTTGTACATTACTTCTTTAAGACTTTACCCCTTCTAGTTATTTCTGTTTATATTTGTTACCCTAATATTTTGGGTATAAATGCTTATTGTGAAGGTAATTGCATCATCATACATCAAACATCAAATATACTTCCCCTTTTGTAAGCTAAGTGTGCTTACTGCCCTCTTTTACTTTTATCCTAACCCTTAGGGAAAGCAAGGTGGAAAGTACATCGTTTGACTTGCTCATGCATCATATCATATTGAGTCATGAGTCTTTGGCAATTCCCTAATGCATCATATCCTTAGAGCCAATTGTAGGTTTTGCTTATTTTAGTTTCATTGTTGTTTGTGTGTTTCTATTTTCATCTTCATTTTCAAGCTTTCTACAAGCCTAGACCCACCCTAATACTATCACCCTTATTAGCCCTTAGTAGGGCATACCAACTGTCAACAAGGAAACTCAACTAATCTTCAATTTTTCCTATAGTTCACTCTAAAGAATGAAACCTTAGCTTAGTAGGATTGATGATTTTAGGGTTAATATTATTATTGTTGTCCTTCATGTTAACATTGTCATTTCCTTGATTGGCCATTGCTTTTAAGAATTTATCCTTGTTAGCAAATCTATTCCCCTTATCTCTCTCTCTCTCTAAATTTAAAAAACTTTTGTTTCAAAAGAAAGAAGGAAAGAGAAGGGAAAAAAAAGGGTAAACAGAAACTAAGGAGTGGAATATAATGATGAGGTTCATTTACCTTATGATCTTACTTAGAGTGGAAAATATCTTAAAGGAATTGAACACTTACAAATACTTACGACTTATACGCATTTAAAAGGTTACTTGCAAGAAGTAAGATCTAAGGAAATTCTCATAGGGTAGTTGATATTTACAGTTGACTACCAATTATTGATAAGGATGGAAAATGACTATTTTACAATAGAGATATAGACAAGAGCGATTAACAAAGATGATTGGTTAAAAGCCATATGGGAAATGAATATTTAGAACTCAAAGAATTTGTATGTTAGAATGATTTTTTATATTTATGAATTAGAGGACTAATCACTAATTAAGAAATATGTTTTTATGGATATGGGAGTCTATTTACAAGATAATGAAAACTAATGACATTCTAAAAAGTAGTGAATTTCTAACCTATTATTAGAATCTAAAATTATTATTTCTACGTTCTATCTTTATTTTACAAGATGAGAGGTTTTTAATTGTTTTAAAGACTATTTAAAAGAGAATTGAAAAAATAATCTACAAATATGTCATATAAAAAAAATAAAGGCAAATAGTAGCTTGACTTAGTGACAAAAAAAAATTATTTTATAATATAGAGAGAAACCTTTTGATTTGAAGAATGAATTTAAGAGAAGTGCAATATTTTATAAAGATGTTAATGGTAGCATATACGATTATTTACAAACATATGTAATATGAAGGCAAGCGAATATAGATGTAAATGGCTACTGAGTAAATAATAATGTAGCAATGGAAAGGTTTAGGGTTAGGACATTATTGAAATTTCATAATTATAATATAGACAAATTAAATTGTTACATTGGAATGTTATTTATACGAAAGTTCCACATTTACAAGGAAACTGCAAAAAGTCATATATAAAGGATAAAATTACATTTGGTGGTATAAGGAAAGTATATTACAACATTTTTAGGGTAAGGATTTTATTCCGGTAAAAATACAAAAGGTTAAGTAGTCCAATATAACCACTTTGATGCTTAAGTTAGTAATTATTCAAGAGAGAGATAAGTAAATGAATATTAAGTTAAAGGTCATAAGAGAGTTCTTATAGTGTTTTCTTTTCATATTTATAGGCAAACATCAGGTGTCTAAAACAATTGT
This sequence comes from Lumnitzera littorea, assembly GCA_024138015.1. Classification (NCBI taxonomy): domain Eukaryota; kingdom Viridiplantae; phylum Streptophyta; class Magnoliopsida; order Myrtales; family Combretaceae; genus Lumnitzera; species Lumnitzera littorea. The sequence continues at coordinate 74,666,821 of JAMXBB010000004.1, read as the reverse complement.
TAATTGTTGGTCACTAGCTACATGGAGATCTTGTAAGTAAGCACATGCCTAAAATATAGGAGTAGTGGGTGGTAATGTAATGATATCGTACTAGATCGTAACTATTTATACCACTTTCCTAAGTTCAAACCAAACACATTAATAGGATAGGCTTCAAGGCCCATCAAGTGGACTAAGCCTCAATCAGCATTAGTCGAGAGTAATATTAGTCATTTTCTTATCAACCTAATGGCTAAGTAATATTTTAGGGTGAAATATGGCTATCAACATTTGCCCTCCTAACTCTCATGGTCGAGTATTCGACTATGGGAGTAAATAAAGCTTAATGCTCAGTTTAGGCAATTGGAAGGTTTGATTTTTTTTATTTTGAAATGTGACAAATCATATCCTAAGTGAAAGGTTATAACCTTTCAATTTTCCCACCTATTCACTTTTTTGTGGTAGTAGGTACAATAGCTATTATCCTACCTATCATTATGCTACAGGGGCTAGTAACTGTTAGTAACATGATAACCATCAGATTTCTTACTCATAACATGTGTCCTCAATCCACACTTGATCATCTAATCAAAACTGCATTCCTATTAGAAGCATTTTAGGGTTACTAGGAGAGATTATTGACATATAAAGGGTTTTTAATATTGATAAAGATTTCTTACTCTTTTCTCATTTGTATCCACTTTCAAAATTTCCATTTGCTTTCGTCTTTTCATTTTGCAAGTTTTCATTTAGCTCATGATTTCCCCATATAACTTCAATCAAGTATGGTTTGAATTGTCATTTGTCGACTAATACTTTTAGATTCTAAATCAATTGTGTCCAAGGCTACTTCTTGCCCCCTACCCAACTAAAGAAGAAATGATTTGGTGTGTTCTTTAAATAGTTTGACAAATAGCATAATGGAGTGATGGAAAAAACTCACTCACATTGATGCTCTTCTAATGGATTAGTATCTAGATGATAAGGAAGGAAGATCTATAGCTAGGTATTTATATAATAATATTGTTTATAATAATGATTCCTTAGATAAAGTGGTAGGTGGCACTGTTAAGACACTCATCTTAAAGTATAATAAATATTAGCAAGATCTCCCTAAGATATGAAATTTGCATAAGGTGAGGGAAGATGAGAGGGTATGTTTTTCGAAGGACCATGAGTTTCATATATAACTGAAATACCTCAATTTTAGACTGTACTTCCCATTTTTTGCTTTTATCAAACAATTCTTTAATTATTTTCGGATTACACCAAGTATGTTTTCACCAAAGCCAAATACTTATTGACTTTTGATAGCATTTGACATAATTTGTAAAGAGATTGAGGTAAGGGCCATGCCCTAGTTATTTAGATACATCTTCATAATAAGGAGGTACCCCAATGGTTAGTATTTGGTGATTGCTGGACATGGGCAAAAATTTATGGATAAGTTGTGTTAGATATCTCTCATACATTTTAATGATAACAAAAAATGTTAAAAGCTAGTGAATCTTTAAGAATGCAGGCTTACAAAAGGATTTTCAGAAAGATTAATTTTGCAAAATTAAGTTGCATTCAGAAGCTTTTTCAAAAGCTTTTAATTGATTGAAAATAGACCAGTTTGGAAAATCTTTAGAAAGTATTGCAAAAAATTTTATAAGAAGAATTGATACAGCACTTCAAAAGTTTATTCAGAAACAATAGGTTGCTACTCTTTAGAAGCTTGTTTAGAAACTAAGTTTGGAAGTATGACGTTGAATTTAGTTTTAAATTAGATTCAAATTAATCAAGACCTAACTTCACTAGATTAGGTGTATTAGGAAAATACACTTAATCCCATTTCACTCAAGATGGAGCTAAGATCCATGGGGATTATTTTTCAATGGTTTAATTTTTGAAAAATCAAGATAGACACAAATATGGTTAAGGATAAAGTTGAGTCGAATTTTGTGTAAATTTAAAATCAACTTTATCCAGAAATATCTTATAAGGATTATCTCTTCATTAAGTTTAAGAAATCTATCTAGTGGTAATGATTTTAAGTATATCTGATTTGAACAAATCAAGGAGAATAGTTTGTTAAAATTAAAAATACCAAGATCTTCTCTCGAAAATATCCAAGGACTATCTTTTGCAATCTAACGGTTAGATAATTATGGAAGTAAAGAAAATCTTCAGATTTTTAGCCATTGGAAGATTACAATATAAAAGAAGAAGGATTCAAAACATTGAGATACAAGTCTAAAGAAATATTATCGTTATACAAAAATTCTTGGTCAGTTTTTGCCTTCTAAAAAGTTTTAGAAAGTTCTTCAAATACTTCTTTAGAAAGATGCACCGAATCAAAGTTCTACAACAAGCGTTATTTTTTTCAGGTGCTAAATTATTTGAGAGTTGTATTCCTTTTCTTACTTGTAATCTCTATACTTCATTATAGAGAAAGGATAGTTTGTACTCTATAGATCTGTATTAGCCTAGATTATAGAGAAACTAAATAGGCAGAGCAAAGTATTATAAAGTCATTGTGACGAATGTTTGTAATTTATTTGTGATTTAGTTCAGTGGATCAAGTGAAACAATACCAGTGAAGTAGGTTAGGTCCTCAACAATAGAGCTAGAAGAGAGTAATAGGCATAAGGTCGAAGTTCTATAAAATCTCTACCTGATTTTCTCCTTCTTTATACTCTTTTAATTTGATTTATTAATTGTTTTGCATTGAATCATTAAATTACCACTTTTCACCATTATAAGTTGTTAAGAGGGGTAATTTCATTTTTTAATGAAAAAGTTTTCAAAAATTTAAAGATATCAATTTACCCCCCACCCACCTTCTCTTGATATCTTATACGGGACCAATACTTAAGAGCAGATTTGTACTGGAAACCTATCTTCAAGACACTTTAACTTGGCTTCAGGAGCTGAGATAGGAAGGCCAAACTATTGATGAGTATGTTCAAGAATTTCAAATGCTTATNTTTCACCATTATAAGTTGTTAAGAGGGGTAATTTCATTTTTTAATGAAAAAGTTTTCAAAAATTTAAAGATATCAATTTATCCCGCCCACCCCCCCACCACCACCACCTCTTGATATCTTATATGGGACCAATAGGTTGGAGTCCAAAATCCATAAGTAGCATGACAAGTTTATGTCTATCACATCAGATGAAGATTTAGATATGTGGTCCCAATTAACTAAGTTCAATTGAATTAAGGAAATTGACTATATGTCGAATGATGCTATTATGGCTAAAAAATCTAAGAGAGAAGAAAGAATAAAATGCTTTTCTAGTATGCTAAGAGGATAATAAAATGTTACAAAAATGGGGATCCAATCTTTTTTTGAAAAAGAAGGCAGGTTTTAGAGCAATCGCTGTGCTAAGTAAAGCTATAAGAGAAAGGTCATTCTCGTTACTTGGAGGGAGAATAGTCGCCTTTAAACTTCTCTCGACATGGTCTCATAAGTTATTGATTTTTCTCTCTTTCCTTTTTATAACACTCCTATCCTTTATTGTAGACATAGGTACATCGCTGTGCTAAGTAAAGCTATAAGAGAAAGGTCATTCTCGTAACTTGGAGGGAGAATAGTCGCCTTTAAGCTTCTTTTGACATGGTCTCATAAGTTATTGATTTTTCTCTCTTTCCCATTTATAATACTCTTATCCTTTATTGTAGACATAGGTACAAGCGATGTAGATCCAGCAAAACTACTAGACTAAGCAAAGGCCAAGAAGCTAAAGCTTGATAAATGTGTCTCTAACAAAGCCCATGTTGCTTGACTGCTTGCGTCGAAAAAGATTACCTAAGAGAAAGCTATGAAGTAAGCTACTGCTTCGAAAAAAAGGGACTTGTCCCATTGATAAAGCTCAAGGGACTGGACATGATGAAGGTGTTAAGGCTATATAACTTGAGGTAATCCCTTCCTCGATAAACATTCCTTGAAAGGCAATGATGAGTGAATCCTGATGAGAGATTGGTGATAATAGCAATGCTTAGGCCATTTTATAGGAGATGGTTGAAGGCCCATTAAACCAAACAAACAATGAACCACATCTTAAGAAAAGAAGCAGGAAAGAGCTTACCAATTAACCTCCATATAAAAAGAAGCAAGGGTTTAGATGAGAGGATGAAGAAAGCTCTAAGAAATAAAGCTCTCGGCATAAGTTCTATCGAGTTTGTCCCAAACTGTAAAGTGAGTGAATGCTTTGTACAATGTTAGAGCTAGAATGTACTGCATACTGATTCGGCCTTCGATAATAAGACAAAGTCCTTAGCTTTGATGAAAGGTGTCATTCTCTCAAGGGATAGGGAGATTGCAAAAAAGGATGTAGATAAGGCGAGTGGTTCTAATAAGGGTCATATTGCTGCTAAGTTGTCTAATGTAAGTAATAATCATCTTTTCATTTTGATAGATGTATCATTGCTGACATAATCTTGTCCATGTGGAGATTAGCAGTCACATTTTGACAACTCTAAATGAAGCCGAGAAAGAAATGAAGAAGGTAATATCTATATGATGTTTCTTGTTAAGAAGTAAACAATTTATTTGACTCTGTTAATTTGTTGTAGAAGGTTGAGGAGGCTTACAACTTCTCAAAGGCTTAGACTGTTACGGTTGAGACTATCAAAATTAAGGCTAAGATGGAGGCTAGGAAACTACAAGAACAGCTTTTAGTTGAGAAGTTGGCACATTCTTTAGCAGCCAATGAAGTTCTAAGGCCCAGAATGAAGGGCTATATAAGGAGATCGAGGACCTAAAGGAAGAGCTTTGTAAGAAGTGAGAGGAGTACTAAGGGTTAGGATGAACGATAACCTTAATGAGTGGCAAGAGGGATAGGTTAAGGATGCAAATAAAAGAATTGGAGATAAACGGCTCCAAGCTTGAGTATTGTGTTGTTGAGTTAGAGGAGGCAGTAAAAAAGAAGCCTTCAATGGAGGAAGAACTAGAAATTATGACTCCTAGTTGGTAGTATTAGAAATTGCTTTGAAAGAAGTTTCTATAGGGGTTTTAACAAGTGAGAAAAGAGATTTTAAAGTTCACCCTAACTATGATCTATCGTGCTTAGACTTTACTGACATTAATGACAATGACGCCAAAAGTGGCAATGAAGAAGTTAGAGAAGAAGTGAAGACAGAGGTTCAAGGGCAAGGTGACAATGTTGAAGCCAACATCAAAGCTCCTATCAATGATAAGGAACCATCATCTAAAGAGAACTCCTATTTTTGTAAAGAGACATCTACCAGCTCCATAACCCCTGGTGCCAAGAAAGAAGTAAGCTCTAAAAGGATCTCATCTTCTTCTAATCAAGACAACACTTCTACCCAATCTAAGAATAAGAATGTTCCAGATTCTTAAGATAATCAGTTGATTTGTATTTTATTTTCATAAATGTAGCATGTGCTTAATGTAGTTGAGATGTTGACCCTTTGTGGTAATGAGATGTTTGGCATTTATGCCCTTTATTTCCTATTTTAGCGCATTCTATTTCATGTGCAAGTTCTTTATTTTTAGCATGTTTTATTTCACATGCACGTTGAATATCTTTTCATAGACATAGCATTTGTTAGCTACATAGGACAAGAACTACTGTTCTTTTCGTAAGCCATATGATCACCTTTTAAAGGCATAATAAAGTTCATTCTCTAGTTTCTTGTCAATAATTATTAAGCTCGTTAACCATTTTAGGTCTGAGCACATTAAATATTAGTTCATTCACTACATAGTTGGAACTTCATCAATCCATTAATCATGCATTGAATAGGAATGGAAACAATGGGAATAGAGATACTCATAAACATGAAATGAACATTTCATACTTATAACAAGATATAGGCCATTGCCTTACAACATTTAGAAGAGAAACAAATCATAACATCAAAGGAACTAAGTAAAGTACTGTTTCAAATTCTCGGCATCCTGTGCTTGAGGGATGATTGTCCCATTGATCACCTCTAAATTAGAGCTACCAAGTCTTAAAACTTATAAACCTATATTCTATCCTTAACATGGTTCAATAAGCAAGTGTACCTATTGTTTTATAGCATAGATGAGTATAGAGTTGTCTCCACTAGGAAAGAATACAAACACTAGTATTAATTAATCTTCTTATTATCTAGTCAATGCAATTTATTAAAATCAAGTGATTAATTATTAAAACTCTAAATTACTAACTAAACTACACTAATCCATAAACTAATGGTAACTAATACAATGGTTATAAAAACAATTACTAACACCACACTTAACATGCAAACTTACTTAACCACATAGCATGATATCACCCTTAATTTAATCCTAATAATTGTTATCTATAAGGAATTATTAGTTTGTAAGAATTCTTCTTAGAATTACTTATTTCTAATCCTAATTGTGTCTATTAGAATCACTTTTAAATTAACAGCCAATTTGGATTGAATTAATGTCATGTTAATTTATCAATTTCCTTGAGGATATAGCAACTTTCCTAATAATATCTTCACTAACAGGAGTAAGTTGTTCCCATGAATTAAATCTATTCAATAAAATTGTCTCTTGACATATTATATTGAAATCTATCCTAAGTTAATATCGTACACTACACCATACTTAAATGCATTAGGTTAAATTCATTAGAAATAATAAATATCAAGAAATTACTATTCTATACACTTGATCATACTAAGTGATTCGTAAGTCCTAGAGTATTACTCACACATAACGAAAAAACAAAACATATCAACAAAATGCAGAAAAAACAAAGAAATTAATATAAGACAAGTAAAATATAACCCCGTTTTGAATTTTACTGTAGAAATATTTACAACACAAGAATGATGAATTTTGATAATCTCTTTCGAGTAATTCAAGGAAAAGTTTGGTACAACACTTAGAAACTGTACTGAAAATGGAAAATAGAATGAGTACAAAGATGTATGAATGGACATGCTATGGTTAATCTCTCAACTAAAGACTTGTGATGATATCTGATGATGTTTGATGATGTGATATGATATCTCTTCATTTTTTTTCTTATTTGAAGATTTCGGTATATTTATATTCTTCCCATCAAAAGGATCAAAAATACCCTACTTTAAGACATCCCCTGATTTTAAGACTCACTCCATACACTGGTTCGCGCAAAAAAGTTAAAGAAGAATAGTCATGTCTACTTCCATCATTCCTATAACTCGAGGAGTGATAGTCTCGGAAAATAACAATCTCTGTTGATCATAAGCATAATCATGAACGTAATCTCCTCATCATAAACATTCCATCTCATCACCTTCGTGATCGAGAGAGTGATCACCCTTTTGATATATAATCACAGTCGTAACTAACAAGAGGATCACAATGCTTCTCTTGGTTAAGCCTATAATAGAGGATGTGACTAGCAATGGGCACTCAATTCTTCCATTATCACACCAATGATTGAATGCATGATGATTTTCCTTCAAAGTTATTCCTTCATCATGGCCATGATTGCTCAAAATCTCCTTGTTCTTGTCGAATTTTGTCTCATTTGCTCTTGAATCATTTGAAATTGATATATTACATAATTAAGTACTAAGAACTTTAGAAATGAACACAATTATGAATAATTTATACCTAAAAAGTGTAGAGTAATTTACACTTATCACCTATCTAGCCTTTCTAGTCGATAGATCCCCTTTCTTATGACTTCTTGGATCCTAATAAGATCCTCCCAATTTGCACTGATCTTTCCTTGATTATCTTACACACTAATTGTCTCTAATTTTCTACAAAATAGATCTCTAAGGTGAAATTTCTTATGTTTTACCTTTTGATTATAATATAATATATGGTTGCTCTATGCTAATATGTAGCAACTCTCACCATTACAACTTCTTTCATCTCGAAAAGAGTATCCAAATTGGCCATAGGGCTGACCTAATTAGCTATTATGACAAAGTTCTATGTATAAAGATTGGGTAGATCCATCTCAGTTGGTAGTATGGCTTCTGACCCATATGCCATTCTAAAGGATGTCTTTCTAGTTGAAGTCCTGTGGGTAGTCCTATACCCCCATAAAACACTTGGCAGTTTGTTAGCCCATTTAACCTAGGCTTAGTTAACCTTCCTCTTTAAGCTATACAAGATTATCTTATTAATGGCTTCTACTTGCCCATTTGTTTGAAGGTGAGCCATTGAGGTGTAATTTAAACAAATGTTGAGCTTCTCACAAAATGCTTAGAAATGATCATTATTGAACTATGGTCTATTATCAGTGATTATCATAAATGGCACTTTAAATCTTGATATGATGAAGTTGAAAACAAAAGCTTTGACCTTCTATTTAATGATTCTAGCTACTACTTCAGCCTCCACTTACTTTGCAAAATAATCTACTTCAATTATGTCAAACTATCGCTAGGCTATAGACTTTGGAAATGGTTTAAGTATGCTTAATCCCCACTAGGCAAAAGACCAAGGGCTAGAGAGGTTATGTAGTTTAGTAAAAGGCACAAGGGTTAATGATTCATGTTTCTAACATTGTGGACATTGCTAAACAATAGATATCGCATCTTCCTTCATAGTCAGCAAATAAAAGCAAAGTCGCAATATATAGATATACCGTAAACCCCTACATTTTTCGATCTAGCTTCTGAAGTAGACTTAAGTATGTTAGATAATCTAAGGGTTAACAAGGCTCATGAAAGTGAAAACTCTAAAATAACTAATCAATCGCATATAAAATTTTTCTACCCTAAATGTACGTAGATACTAAAGATTTCATTTAAGAGCGATAAAAACCTTAAAACAATAACTTTAAGAATAGAGAAGCACTAAATCACCATAATTTACCCTTAAGCCCTAATTGATAATACAACCTTAGTATTATACCAAATCATTGGTAAAGATTAAAGGTAACTTTCAGTCAATCATAAATACATATAATACTAAAGTAATCCCTTAGAAACTAAGATATTATACCATAGATTACATTCATCTTGTAAGCATATAATTAGGTTAGTATTATATAGAGTTAATGGTTTAATTGATACTTAGGTTACATGTAGTGAACATTAATACCCTAAATGACACTTATCATCTTAATTATACTAAGTAGCTTATCAAATGGTGTATACAGGATATAAATATCTAAAGTAAGATCTCATCATCTATTTTTACTAATCAATTCACTAAATGTCTCATTTCCTTAATTTTTCTCCTAATTTTCCTTAATTACTACATTATATATACTAAATGGCATATCTTTTTGGAAAGTTGACCAAGTTAACACATGTTAACCAAAGTCAAAAGGTTGACTAAGTCAACACATGATGACTAAAGTCAACATGTAGAGAAGTTAACAAAATGTCATTTTCACTTTAGAAAATTTTTCTTCCTTCTAATGATTTCTTTTCTTTTAGACTTTTCTTCCTTTCTTTTCCATTTTTTTTGTCATCTACTCCTTTTCCTTCTGAACCCCACTTTCTTCTTCTTTTCAAACATAAAGCAAAACAAAATCAAGCCCCTTACCCCACCTCCATAGCCGTGACCTTCCCTTTCACTTTCCTAATTTTCCAAATTTGTATCCATATTTCAAGAGCAAACTAAGGTATGTTATTATGTTATTTTGTATTGCTTTATATTACTTAGTAGTCAGATGAAGAGGTAGGTTAGTTTGAGTAGCTTATGTGTTGTGTATATCTATATTGAAGAAGGCTCAAAGCTTCAATCTTTATATGTAGAAGAGTAAGAATCTTTATAAAGTGGAAGAAGATACATGTGTATGTCTTTAAGTATGTGTACATAAGGGTATACTAGAGAAATACAAGTATAAAGACTTTTGTACATAAGTATTTATTATGTACATAACCTAAACTAAGACATATACTAACTATACATACCTATACTATGCTAAATACACCCTTAAAACATAAAAAGAATGAAATTTGAGAAGCTTTCTTAAGAGGAATTTTAAGCATACGAAAATACGTATAAAAATACATATGTCACAGTATGTATATATGGGTATATGTAAAGTATAAATACGGTATAAGTATAAGTATATGTATGAGTATACTAGTATACATACAAGTAGAGTAAAGGTATAAGTATACTTTATATATATAGAAATGTACATAAGACATATAAGTATGAGGTAAGGCTTATGTAAGCAAATGATGATATAAGCAATGATGTAATTACATGATAATATAAGCAAATGATAACATAAGCCATGACATAAGCAATTAATGATATAAGCGATGATATAAGTAAAAGTTTATAAAATAAGAAATAAGAAGAGTACATATGAACTTAGTCTATTCTTGATCACGATTCGCATCACAAAGGACATATGAACTTCATCTTCCTTATCCATTTTAATTTGATTATTGTTGGAAAACATATCCATAAAAGATAGCAAGGCTTATCTAGCAGTTGAGTCAACCATTTGATTTATTCTCAGTAAGGCAATTAAGTTTACCATTTGATTTATTCTCAGTAAGGCAATTGAGTCAACCATTTGATCTATTCTGGATAAAGAGAAACAATATTTAGAATAAGGCTTATTCAAACCCATAAAGTCTATACACATACAGTATTTGCTGTTAAACTTTTTAATTAGCACATAGTTGGCTAGCCAAGTCAGATAGGGCTCTTCCCTAATGAACCTTACCTTTAATAGCTTTTAGACTTCTTCTTTGATGGTCACTTGCTGTTTAGGAGTGAAATGCCTTTTCCTCTACTGAATCACCTTCAAATTGAGATCAATTTGAAGCTTATAGGTTATTACATCTCTAAGGATGCCAACATGTCAAAAGGAGACCATGCAAATACATTGGCACTACCCTATAAAAAATTAATCTAGCTTTGGGAGATATCTACCAATCAAGTGTTCCTTATCTTTGTTATCTTCCCAGGATCATTTCCTAACAGGATTTCTTTTATCTCTTCTTCGGCATTTTCTATGCCAACTGATTTTTGTTCCAAACAAGTTTCAACTTCAAAGATTTCCTTACACTGTATAGCACTTAGATATAAGGATCTTGTTAATTGTTGGTCCTTTTTACATACACCAACTCCAATGGGAGTGGGAAATTTAGCCTTGAGATGTGTAGTTGAAGGGACTACATTGAATAAATGCTGACATGGTTAACCTATGATCATATTATAAGAGGAACAACATTTGACAACAAGGAAATCTACCTTATCTTCCACAATGTACTTATCATCTCTAGTCTAGTCATAAGATCTTAGTTGTGCTTTAATCTTTGGCCTCATCTGATCAAAAGTATGTTATAAAATAGTATATATCAAACATCCATTGTGAACAAGAATCTTTTTAACCTCAAAGTTGGCAATTCTCGCACTAACTATGAGTGCATCATCATAGGGCCTTTGAATGCCCTTAAAATTTTCTTCCATGTAAAAAATTGAATTATCGATCTTGACCTTCTTGCCTTATATATTATAAACATAATGTATGGTGTTTGTGGAGCCTGAAGAGCTTGACTAGCTAAAGGTGGAATATCTACCTACAATAGTATTTACTGCACCATTCAATGCCCTACTTTTACTGCAATCTCTTACATCTTTCCTAACTTGAGAAGGCTATGTGATATTCTCCCACTCATTAAGTCTCCTTTGAGTGAGTCACTCAATATTCTCAGCATTGTAGGAGAGAAACTTAATCAGATACCTTCATTAGATTGTATCCTCAATTGCACTATTGAGCTGGACACATTCATTGGTATTATGGCCTCTATCGCGATGGAAGTCGCAATATTTATTAGAATTTTTTCACAAAGGATTTCCTCTCATTCTTTCTAGCCATTGCAATACCCCCCTTGGACCGTACACTTCCATCAATATATATGTGATTGGACAATTGAGTAGCGTGTGAATAGAATATATAGGGATGTGTAGCCTTTTTTCTTGGTATTATATCCTTCGGAACACTAATCATCATGTGTTCTAAGTCGATCTTTTATACTCTTCTTCTTATCAAATTTTCAATGTCCTCTACTTTGATCCATCTCTCATCGAACTTTAATGTTGTCTTCTTAGAGGATGTAAGATGTAACCTTAGCCTTAAACTTAGTAAAAGTTTTCAGCTTTTTTTTTTTTTTTTTTTGGCTAAAAACTTGAAAAAGTCTCCATAGGGCTTAACTTCATCAATAATTGCATTAAGGGAAACACTCATTTCTAACTCTAAAATTTGGATCATCTTAGCCATGAATTTAGCCAAATAGTACTTGATAGATTCGTTTAAATTTTGCTTTATGGTGTTAAAGATAGAAGAATCCTTAACAGGAAGCTTACTTGCAAGGAAATGTTGTAAAAACTCTACTGCTAAATCCTTGAAACACGATATTGTGTTTAGCTTTAGATGTATAAACCATGTACTAGCCACATTCCTCAATGTTGAGGGGAAAGCTTGGTAAGCTATGACATCACTTAAGCCATGAAACTTCGCTAAGGTGCAGTAATATTTGAGATGATCATTAGGATCCCTCATTCTATCATAAGTCTCAAACTGTAATAGCTTGTTGTGCTATGGTATCACTTCATCTAAAATCTAGTGGACTAAAGGGCTCTTCTTTATTTTGGAATTGCTTGCTTGTTATAGTAAAGGTGCTAACATGTGAGGGTCTCGCATGGTATACCTACTGTGGTTGTTTTCGCTTATCAATTTCCTTAAGAGCAGGGGCTAATGGTTCAAGTGTATTTTCAGCCTGCTTTCTTGATAATTCAGGAGAAAAGATTAAATCACCACTACTCTCAGCATAGTTATCGTTGTGTTCTTGGTTTTGATTTGGGTAGACATTTTTATGGAGAAGGTCAAGGATCTCATCATGTTTTTTATTGAGTTCTTGTTTTTCTTTGGCCAAGTTGAGGCAAAGTTGCTCAAACTTAGTCAAATGTTATTTGTCAGTATGCTTACTTTCTCCTACCTAGTGTTGGGGTAAAGAACCAGCATCTACACTCTTTATCATCGTTGTCTTTACCATGTGAGTGAATTATGAAAAAATAGACAACACTAAATGTTGTTAGGTGATTTTAGGGTAGGATTTTGTTCTTGCAAAAATATAAGAGGCTAAGTGGTACTAGGGTTAGTTCAATGTAGCTACTTTGATGCATAAGTCAGTAATTGTTTAAGAGAGTGATAATTGAATGAATACTAAGTTAAAATTCATAAGAGAGTTCTTACAATGTTTCTTTCCATATTTATAGGCGAACAACGAGTATCTGAAACTGCAATTAATCATTAGTCATGGGCCACATGAAGATCTTATAAGCAAGCACAAGCTTAAAATATGAGAGTAGTGAACGGTTATGTAATGAGATCGTACTAGATCATAATTGTTCACACCACTTTTCGAAGTTCAAAGCGAACATATTAACAAACTGGGCTTTAAGGCCTATCAAGTGGACTGAGCCTCAATTGACATTAGCCGAGAATGGTATTAGTTGTCTTCATGTCAGTTGAATGGCTAAGTAATATCTAAGGGTAAAATCTGACTATCAATAGATAGAGTTTCCACCTTTTGTTGGTGATATGCCTTATTCTATTTATTCTCCAATCTAAAAGTCATGCATGTAGTTAGGGTAGTTTCTAAAAGTCCTTAAGTTCTATGACCTAACACACTTTCAAGAAGATGGTTCATTAGTTATATTAGTGCTTAAGTAGGGTAGCCTAATCAATCTCAAGTAGTAGCTACACCACTATACCTAAAACCTACATAATGGCTCACCATATTAGGCTTTTAACATAGCCTAGGTCTCACCATATCTACCATACATCTATGATGCAATAAATAACCCTCTATATCCCAAGGAATGTTGCATGTAAATAGTTAATATAACAACTAAAACAAATTATTTACAATAAAAGAATAATAAATAAACATGAGTATTTTAAAAGATAAATTTAAATTTAGAAGGTTTAAGTGGTTAGTCCTCTTGATGTTCTTCCTGGATTCGTCAAGCTATTGAGCTTGAATTGTTTTATAGTTTTCAATATTTTTCTTAACTTGACCTATATTGAACTCTATATCCATTCAATATAAATCCTCAATTAAGGATTAAGAAAAAAAAAAACTTGGTTTTCTTCTTAACTTATAAATATATTTCGAAGTCATCACTTGACTGAAGTCAGAAAAAAGAGTTAAATTATAACCAGTTTGGTAAATTGGTTATAACTTAGCTATTAATCTTTGATAAAACCAATTTTTTAAAAAAATGATTTTGAAAGCAAGGATGTTGGATCTAGAGGCTACCTTATTAATCCTTAATTAGGTACTACTTTTAACTTTCTAAAATTAAGTTTATCTTAAAATACCCTTTTCATGACAATGCTTATTCACAAATAAATAAATAAATGACATGACATCTACTTGTGAAAAAAAAGAAATCAAAATGAAATTTACAAAAGTAGGAAAAATAAAATTTTTGCATGTTTTAAGTCATCCTATAGTTTCATACGAATGTCTATGTACTTATTATTTGGAATTAGACTTTTATAGTTCATTTCAAAAACTTAGATATGTTGATTCATTTTGAGAATTAGTCGAGTTTACACCTCTTAACTATTTTCTTATTTTTCTTATTTTGAGAAAAAGTTTCTAAAAAGGGTCCCGATTTTAATCATTTTATTATCTTGGAAAATATTATGAAGAAGCCTTAACTTTGAAAAGGGTTTATTTTTATTTTCAAAAGCATTAACTTTTCTAGATGAGGAAAATATTATTATTATTAATATATTTTTTAAAAAAAGTTTAGGAAAATTGTTATCATCAAATAAAATGATAATATTATGATAATAATATTTATTTCTAAAAACGAATCTTTTTTTTTCTAATATAAAATAAGTGAAAAGCATTTATATAAATAAAAAAAGGGAAATAAACTAGGGACATGTGGCTTAAGTACAGGATGTAGGTCCAGGTTTAGAGTGGGCTTGGAGTGATTAGTGTTGTTTTGAAGATAAGTCATTAGCAATGATAGTGATTACTGCTCATAACGGTTGCTGTATATAAAAGGGGAGTGTGGTCTTTGGTTTTTAACCACCACGAGCTTAGTAGTGGTGGTTTTTTCACATAGGGATAGTCATAGGTGGTGCTTCATGGTAGTACGTGGTGGTTGAAACCCTTACTCATGGGTTTTCCAAGTAGAGGTTACAGTTTCTGGTGTAAGTGGTATGGGTTAAAAGCTCTAAATGTAGGGATTGCATTAGTGGTAGTAGCTTATCTCGACAAAACTTTGGAGCTATCCTACTTCTAGAGAGATAGTGGCAAATAGTTTTAGAGAGAGACAGGTTGGGAAAGCTTAGCATGAGGAAAGATGAGTGAGTGCTTGATGTTGGAATAGCTTCCTCAATCCCCTATTTATAGTTTTCATTGTCGAATTGAGCTTAGGAAGTCTAGGAAATACATTAAATTAGAGATTTGTAGTAAATGGGTTTTGACCGAATTTCAACTCCAATATTGATGAAATGCAATTTAATTCTATTGAAGAAAATGGTCAAATGTTGTTCCTTGTTCTTTGTTCTTGCTAAAATAAAAGATCAAAAGCTTTAAAACTTATTGGAAAAGCTTATATTGTGCAAAATCATATCAAAGTCAAATCCACGTTTTTAAGTTTTTTTTTTTTTCAATTTTTAATGTTTACTTTGACCCCTCAAACTATTGAATTTGGACGAGATATCAATATCAATTTGATGTATCCTAAGCATACTTCGTGATTTCACCATTGATTTGGTGAAATTGTGAAGAAAAGGGGATAAAAAAAAGCCCTTGAAGTGAGCTATCCAAGTGGGTATCTTGCTAGAAAGAGATGAAAAACTAGAGAAATAAAAGGAAAATGAGCATGTTTAGCCAATAAATGGCTAACACATGCCCATAGTGGGTAGAAAAAGAAAAAGACATGTTAGTACCTTGCACAAGAAACGAATGTAGGACCTTTTTTGCACTCATGATTTTCAATCTATTCTCATTAACATATAGGCTATTGGATCATGTTCACTTTTTATTGCACACAAATTTTACATAAACCAAGTTACCTAGCCCTCATTTGAAAAAACAAAAATCCCTAGGCCGAAAATAAACTCCTAATGGATTATTTCTAGGAAAAATTTATTATTTCTAAACTATTTTTTTATTCCTTATTTACGACCCCTTTTTTAAATACATTTTTCTAATCTTTTTCTATTTTTATTTTTATTTTTTATATTTTTTTCAATTTTTTTTTTTTCCAATTAGGACCCTTCTACTTTATTCTTAAAATATATTGTAGGGGGTAAAACTAAAGTGTCTACAAAATGCATCCAATGATATTGCCCCAAGCAGTTATCACAGCATTATTTCAGAAAGAGAAGTTACTTATTGCTGGAAGAACGACATTATTGGCAATCCGGTCGGCATGGAGTTGCGTGTCTCCGAGCCGAGCAACGAGGATGCATTGATTTCGGGAAGATGCTACTATGTCTATGAAAATTGTTTTGAATTCAGGATGCGTCTTCCTTTCATTGAATTTGAAAAGGAGATGTTCGATTACTACAGGGTATGCTCCGCCTAGTTTGCTCTTAATGGGTGGAGGTCAATTAAGTCTATTGAGGCCTTGTGTGAGTATTTGATAGTACGGGTAAAGCCGTAGCTGCTCAGATGCTTTTTCCTACTCAAGACTGACAAGGACAGGTGCTGCTACTTGCAAAATCATCCTAGCATGAAGATGTTCATCGATTTAGACTTTTCTATTAAGCATTGGAAGGAGAAGTTCATGATTGTCGACCATGTAGAGTTCTGGACGAGGTGGACTCCTGTCATCGGCATGGAAGTCTTTAAAAGTTTTGGGGCTACTGACACCAAAGCCTCCTTGGAGATAGATGCCTTCATGCAGTTGAGGTCAAATGAAATGAGCAATTCCATTGTATTTATGCCCTTCATCGTGTGGAAGCTAGCCAGTTGCAGGGAAAATTGTTGGACCATGGTTGCCAAGGATTAAGGCTTCCTCTTGGTCCGTGCTCCCGGCACGAAAGTTTTCTTTTGTACAAAAGTTCAAATATCTTGAAATCATGTTGTATATGTTGTACGTGATGCAGCATAATGGAAATGGAGTTAATTGAATGAACAAACACACTCCATAAAGCTGTGAAAAAAACAAAAGAACTAAATTAAACAAAAATTATAATAAAGAATGCCTAAAAAACTCACCACAAATAATATGAATAAATTTAATCATCTTTCCAAGCAAATTGTCTTCTTCCACGATATTATGATAGCATGCGCAATTACTTTCAAAACTGTTATGAAGGATTATCGATGAATACCAACAAACTGATAATCATATTTAAAAATCTCCACGAATAGATCAATGTAAGCCGATGAAAACTTCAATGTTCCAAAGATTCTAATAAGTCGTATTTACTGTAACTTTTCATAGAGTTTCCAAAAGGGAATTTAAAATTGTTTGCAAGTCTCTGATCATTGGTAACCTTTAGAATTTGATTTCAGTAAACAAATATTAAACTTATCAAATCTGATAGACTAAAAGATAATAATAGTTATATCTACCTAAAACATATAAAATATAATAATAGTCCCAAACATATATAAAAATCTTCATGAGTTGATAAGAATACGAGATTGAGTGGAGGGTACTTACTTTAATAGTCGAATATACTGCACTTCAATCCCTTAATCCTTATTTTATGTGCATTTCATCCCCTTGACTTTAAAAATATATTTCTGGCCTCCTTAACTTAAAGACATGCATTTGGACTTTTATGACTATTTTAGCCTTTCCATTTTAATAAATTATAGAAAGGAAAATCTCTAATAGGGAAGAAAAGAAAAACATGAAGATACTCCATGGGATACTAACAATCTTCTTGAGAGATTGCTTATACAAGTCATCACAACAATGGTTTGTAAGCAATTTAGAGTATTGATTTTTCGTATGAAAAGTAAATTTTAGGGTAAAAAGGGGAGAGAACTTTAAACATCAAACAAGCAATTATTATTTGAAGTGCTAGGTTTTATTTATTTTTTATGAAATTGCTGGTGATTGTCACCTGGTTGGTAAGGGGGCATCTATAATGGTAATATATCTCACAATTCACATTCACAAGTAGATGCAACTTTGTGTTCATAGATGACTTGGGTGAGCCACTCCCTTGTGGTACATGCTATCAACCTTAACTCCGCTTTGAATTGTGGCTGGAGGCATCTTTAATGGACCTTAGAGTTTTTCTATATATCTTGGCTTCATTCTTTTCAAATTAAACTGTTAAATTACTATTTTATTAATTTTTACGAGAGAGTTCCTCTATATGTTTTTCTTTTTATTTTTATTTTTATTTTTTCGAATTAAATTGTAAATTTTTAGTTACTGCTTTATTAATTCAAGGGCATGATAGTAGAGATGACACACCCTTCCCCCCGGGGGCCCTCTATCAGAGTTAAGGGAGGAGGACCGTCTGTTTTCAAATATTTAGAGAACATAAAGCCCACATAGGTTTAGCTCCCAAGTGTTCACGTCAAGCCCAACGACTGCAGGCCTAATTACTTTATATTGGTCAAGTGAACAAAGGCTTTACTTCTCTTCCATTCACAGCCTACATCCTAAAGAACCAACTCAAGAGAAAAGAGAAGCATGGAGGAAACCAAATCAAATCCGTTTATTCATTACAATAAATTGAATATCTTGTTGCATTATTTTCTTTTATATCTATAATAATAGAAGTGCCGGCATAAATTGTCTAGAAATAATCAAGTTCTAACGTGAACTTAAGACACATATGCTACAAAAAGAATACAAGTTTGGTTTTTGTTTCCTTATTTCCAATATGCATTTTATTTGAAAAATGTTGTGCATGTCTATAGTCATAATGAGTAAAAAAGTTATTCGTATTTTATATATCTTAAAATATTTACTGTTCAAAATATATGGTAAATTGAATTAAAAAATTTATGAAAAAGAGTTGCAGCTAATAGAAGCATTATTTTAGGATGGTTTGGAGTTATAAATAAGTTAAACCTATCTTCAAGTTGTTTGAACCTAGTTGGATATTTATTCTAACTCGATTAAAAAACAGTGCAATTGAGTCGAAGCTTGAGTAATTTGAGTAGTATATTAAATTAAGCTCGAGTTTTATGATATTTTGGAGTAAGGTTTGAATATATCAATAGTATTTAGTAAAGAAATTCTAAATAAAAAAATCTTAAATGAGCTTAAGTTAAGTTAAGGTGAACATAATTAAATGCCATTTCATGTCGAGCTTGAGCTTAGAATCCTTAACTCAATCAAGTTCGAGTTATGAAATTTCTAGTCAAGTGCTAATTCAAACTTAATAATATATCATCCTGACTCAATTTATGCATAGTTTAGAATGATTAGATAGATATGCTTCTATTTATCTTCAATAAGAGATAACTATCACATGGAAAAAAAAAAAAAACAAAGAAAAAGAATTTGTAGTATATATTTTATGTGTGATTTATTTACTTTATTTTAGTAACGTTTTTGGTTTTTAAAAAGAATTCTAGTGGGCCCGCGAATAAAGAAGAAGTCCATTCTGTCTATATATTTTGAAGACTAAAAAAACATTTTGAAGAACGCATGATAAGAGGAAACAGAATGTTGCTGCATTTAACAGCAATGAAATGGAGCCATGTAGAATGGAACTGAATATTGTTCGGATAGGAGAAAAATGGTAGCAAAAGACAGTATAGATATCACATAAATAAAAAAATATCCTTAAATCAATCAAAGTCACTCTCAAGGGTAAAAGAAGATAATACTGCGAATAAATCTTCATGCAAGTGATCACTTGAAGAAGAAACCTCTGGCACCACCACTACTGCTTCTTGACGAGGTACGGTTGATGGATGAAAGTACTGAAACAGCAGCCATGCACAAGAAACCTAGGAGTAACAAACTAGAGGCTATGATTCCTCTGTCAAGAAACCTTTTGGACTTAGTTTTGTCATCCTCTGTGAGAGGCGCGCCAAATGCAACGAAGACTCCAAAAATATCGTCCACGATTCTTTTTAGCTCGAAGCTTACGCTGAAACCAGCACCAGCTCCTGAGGCTAGAACAAAGCTGATCAGCTGCAAAGTTGATGGAGATTTATTTCAGAATATGCACGTGGGGGTAAAATTTGGAAATTTGCGTCAATACCCTTTTTCTCTCGTGCCTTTTGATTTTTCGAGGGATAATATTATAAGTATCTTATCGGTGGAATGAAATAGTTATTTTTGTTTAAGTGGTTATTAAGGTATTTAGTTTGTAAAATAATTAATTTATAGAATTTTTATTTAAAACTCTATCAACAGCACCTTCACACACTTGTTAATTCATAGACTGAACCAATTAGACTCAAACATCAGAACCTAAATTCAATTCCATCCGCGTTGCTTGACTACAATTTTTAGAGATATACCTAATTTATGTCTTTTTTTATTAAGCCTAACTAAATAAAGTAATGATTAATTTTTCTATTCCTTTCCTCTTTTACTAATTCCATTTCGCTTACCAAATATGCCTGCTTCTTAAACTGCTACACAGATTTGGCATTTAGCTTAATCCTTCCAAAATATCGTTTGATCGTCAATTCATTTTAAAAATTTTCATTGTGTTTATCCCATTTTAATTTGTGGGAGAAGATATCCATGTTGCCACAGTATGACTAAGTCTAAAAATTTAGGACAATATTTTTCAAGACATTATATAAATAGATAAGTTCTTATTATACCTGTTAAACACTCATATTTTGTTTTATATTTACTCTAGAGCAGGGTAGCTCTTGGATCTGCTAAGTAATTCATACCATCTAATATGTATAGATAGAGGTGATCATTGTTTCAGTCAACTAGTACGGTCGGATGGGATGACAGGTCTTATTATATGCCTACCTAATGTGCACCAATTTTCAAATTTGTATGCGTAACTTTTGTATAACTTGCACAATACGAAAATCATTTCAGAACATTTACTTGTGGATCGTGTAGATATGAAAATATTTGTTTTTATTCTTTAATATTACGCAAGAGTACTTTCATATGCTAAATTAACGATTATTTCTTAAAAAAAAAAATATCGTTGAAATAAACCATCAAATTGGAATCAAAGTAATTGAAAATGTAGACCCACCAGAATTTGTAATGTTATAGGAATATGTATTTTAGCTTACATATGTTAACCTTTGACTGACCATGCTCTAAATAATGAATTCAAGGAAATTGATCTCTAAATTTCACTTAGGTTAATTTACAAATTAATAGTTAAAATCGTATAAATTATTAGAATATCTATAACATCATTGTATGGTTATTTTCTTTCTTATAATCTTAATTATTGATTATTTGTGATTTTTCAAGACATAACTTTAGAAAAAGCTTATGTTAGTTCTGTAAATTAATTATTTATTACTAGTGATAATTTTATAAAATAGATACATGGTCCCATATTGTATCCCTAAAATATTTTAACATAGTTCATCAATAGGTAAAAAGATATACTTGATGCCAGTTTGCACCATAGTAGCTTTTTATTATTTCTTATGAAACAAACTATACTTGATTCAATAAATATTTATCGGATTAAACACAACCCAACAAAATATTTGTCATTAGATTTCATATTTATATGTATATATATAGATCTGTATAATGATTGATTGTGAACTGGAATCTAAGCGAAAATCAGCTCATTAGACCATTGAACTTACTTGAGCCCTCCTTAGACTGGCTTGAATTGGCTATTGAACCATTAGGCTTTAAAGGCTTAAATGGTTTAACCATAGTAACCTATCGAATTGACTATTTGGCTAGATAGTTCGAAGCCGAACCAACCTTGAAAATTAAAAATATATATATATATATATATAATGTAAACATACTATATATATTATGCTATATGTAATATACCATATAATATAATATATATATATATATATATATATAACATCATACATTTACACTCATACAATGCAAATGAATTATTTTGAAATTGAAAAAAAATTGAGTTGAAAATAAATTTTCAATTCACGAATATGGATATAAAGTTTTGGATTTAATCAGAAAAAAAAAATCTAAATAGTTTATAAATTATTTATAATAATTAAAGGAAAAAATAAAACATGATTCAAGGATCACCAAATTGATCCAAGTCCAACCCTAATACTTCCTATCCAACCCATGAACCAGTAATTCAAGATTAGGCCCTGCCAAGTTGAATCAGTGTACAAGTTTATATATATAAAAACTAATACTCTAATTGACTTTGTCAAACTCTCTTTTGTAGCAATATGACATCAATAGACTAATTTTAGGTGTATGCGAAAACCACTTAATTTTGTCACATATATCAAATTGGATAAGCTAATAAAAGTTGTTATGGTATTGTCAAAGTAAGATTAAAAAACTTTTAACCAGATCTAACTTTATATAAAGACCCAACCATCCTTATCCGAGTGACGTGAGACAGATGGAATTAAAAAGTTTCTTGGTGAATGAATTTGTTTCAAGATGCTTCGTTCATTTGACCTTAAATGCGTAGCAAAAGGAAAAATATATCTAGTCTATCTAAAAGAAAATTGTATGAAAACATTTAATCAAATCTTCTTCAAACCTTATCTCCATAAAAATCGAACTCCGGCAGGAACTCCTTGCCTAACAACCTCTTTTCTTTAAGGGCGTAATATATAGCGAAGGGTAGTTGCAATATCGTATATGCCGCTCCGATTGCCGCAGTGGAGAGAACAAATCTATGCATCATAATCATCAAAATCAATTCCAAAATTCCATATAATTAAATGTGTTATTAATTATACTAAAAGTTATCAAAATTTTATACGCTATTTCATCTGCTCTAAGTGCTTTGAAATTTTTTTATTAAGTCTTAAACCATTATAATACCCTTTCCATGGTACGGTGCATACAATAAAAGGTGTGGATGGTCATGATATGATTCGTGCAGATTTATGGAATATTATTGGAAATGGATTATCTCCATTTTCATCCCCTCAATTCAATCAATTTCCAAATCAATAGCTATAATTAAGATTATCTATTTTTTTTAAGCTATCTTGTGATCTCATTATGATATTGACTTTTAAAGGTACGTAAGTTGGTTATACAAGTTAACTTGGTCTGGCTCATGGGTTAAATGGTTTAGGATTAAAAAATTTGGCCTTTAACCAGTTTTTTTTTTTTTTTCAATTAAATAGGCTTATTTATAAGCTAAATATGTTAAATGGGCTAACCTAAATAGCTCCACTTTAGTCCATTGCTAAACAAGTTAAGTTCATTACATCAGCTTTTTCAATGGGCCAGAAAAACTTGATCTAAACTCATTTAAAAAGCAGATCAAATGAATCGACTAAAGAAGTAAAACTTATTTACACATCTCTATTGACTTTTTCTTCTCAATCACAATCACCGATTATACATACCAGTATCCAAATTTTGAAAAGATGGAAATTGACAGAATGGAAGTGGAGAAGATTCATATACTTCTTTATTATTATAGTTAATGTTACCACAAAATAAGGAAAGCCACTATCCTAGTTGTCTCCCACAAAGCTCAAGGTGAAATATAATAGTTTTTGCTACATCAAGAATTGGGTAAAATTAAATGAAGATTATGAAATTGATGATTTAATAGAATTTAAAAATTCTTAGTTATAATAAAAATACGTAATTTTATATTAGGAAAAAAGGATGAATGGTCTTTGTTATTATGTTTCATATATATCAAAGTTCTATTAATTTTTACAAGTAACTTTTAATATCCAACGACTCTTTTATCCTTATATGCAGAAATTTTCCCTTTTAATAATCACCTCATAATTTGCGGAAACCGTGTAAATCAATTTTCCCCGTCATGATCAATTTCTAATGAAAAGCCAAGATAAAAGAAGAAGTTAGGGTTGAACTTTAGGACTGAAATCTATAGGACATCCACGAATACAGTGCTAGAAAAATGGCCTTAAGCCACATGTAACCCATACCTGTACGTATGAATATCCTTGAAAGTGGTCTTGAAACCAAAACTATCCTTATATTTGTTGGTGACCATCAACGCGATAGAAGCAGCTAGCGCACCCAATGCGATGATCCTCAGTATAAGCATGGAACCTGCCATGGCTTTTGCTGATGCCATTTTAAACTATTTCTTTTATCTTCTTCCCTTCAGAAGTTTAGTATTACTCTACTTTCTTAATGTATGTCATTGTAACATAATATTCTTTTATATGCAACAAAGGCCGTAGTTTCTTTGGTTATGCCGATCATTCAATGAATTCATCGATGTTGTTTTGTAGTGGAAATGGTCCAAGAAACCATACGCCGGACACGAAATTAATATCATTTTAAGTTTGGGATAATCGTCTAAATGAATATGAGGTACTTCTTCTATTTTGCATTTAAAATTGTTATATGGTATATTCAATCAAAATTTTATTTCTCAAATTCAATGACTAAAGAAACTGAATTTACTAAATTTCACATTCAAGTAAACTTTCATTTCTCAAATTTTCTATATTCAATGGCTAAAGAGTAGAAACGTAGTGACAGACGAATGGACAACTAAATAGTTTATGAGTATGATATTTAATAACTACATAAGTCATGCATAAAATTAAGGGAAAATTTCTATTGCTCCTACAGAAATCTACCAACAGTCTTATTTTTGTTATTAATGGATTTTATTTACCATAAATTGAAGGGATTTTTTAAAGTCAAAATGGCCATACCATATAACTACTTTTGAGTGATTATACCGTAGAAAACAAAAAAAAAAATTAAGACGAAAAAAAAGGGATATTAAGTGATTATACCGTAGAAAAACTATAAACAAAGGAAAAAGAAAAAAAGAAAATTGATATGAATTTTATATATTATCTTTTTATAAGGGTTTCTTATGTCAAGTTACCATGCTAAGAAAACCTTAATTTTAGGAAGATGTAGATCATAGCTTCTTTCCTCCCTTCCCTCACTATGATGTAACTTCTTCAACATAATATTCTCGTCCATAAAAAAGGATTTACATCTTCTAAAGTTACTTTCCTAAAGCTTTCCTAAGGTTATCACCTTAAGATATAGACGTGTATAATCAATGATTAATATTATAAGAAAAAAGTTAATATTATAATGATATCATTTGATATTTCAAAATTTGGGATAATCTCAATCATTGAATTTGTAATTTTATCTAAAGTACTTTAGAATATCCATTTCCCATAAAAAATATTTAAAAAAAAAAAGAGATAAGGATAAAATTCATGCAATTCAAGGCATATTAAAATTTGCATCTCCATAAGGAGATATGACAAATTTCCTTGTTAGGCTACTTTGTGGATTGTATTGTATATATTGCTTAGTGAGTGGAATTTAAAGTATAAATATTAGAGTAAAGATTTTCTTTTTATTACTGTAAATCTATATAGTATGGATTCATTATGCATGAAAATATTTGTATCATATCCTAAGCATAGAGTATATGGTTAATACATCGCATATTTTTGGCAAGACATGAATATGTAGTCTTCTACACTCTCCACATCTTTATGTCTAAATTTAATTATTTATGTTGATAGTCGGGCCCCCTATGGACTAAATCAACCTCCTTAGACCTTAGGATGATTGGTTTTTGACATAAGTCTCTCGTAACCCATGTTGACCTCCACGACTTACAGAGTAACCTCCTTCGCCCCTAAGTTAAACTTCTTGCCCCTTGAACTGATCTCCCTCAAATTTACTCCATTGGAGTAACCTAAAGAGTAATCACAAACTTTAATTCAAAAAGAGAATGATGAGGTTCCCTAAACTAAATATCTCCATGAGTCACAAATTTTGTGACATGTCCCAAAGACACTTGCCTATTCCCTAACGAAACCCATGTAGCTATCCATATTACACCTATGATACATTAGATGCAATGTGATGTTTGGGGGCCTTTCCCCCTTGAAGGCCACATAGCCTAATCGTATGACACCACCTAGTATTACATGTGAAGAAATAGGTATAAGGCCCTAAACAATCACACCTTAACTACATCAGAAGACCTTACCAACACCGAGCCCCTAAAACCTATGATAAAATATCCCTAATTGCATGTAATGAGTTGACTAAAGCTCAAGGTCCAATCTATAAATACTTCAACCCCTACCCTCCTAATGGTAACAAATACATACCTACTTACATCATGTTTAAGCATCCTACTTGCCAGAGTTACATACTTTCCTATTAGTATAATTAACTTAGCATCAAAGTAGTTTTACTGAACAATCCCCCAACTATTCTACTCACCTTTATTTATTTTGTAGGCCAATCTAGCCATTCCCTGGTACACTCTATCTTGAGTCAACCCATCTAGTCTTGAAAGCCTAATTACTCTATTAGTAATCTAAGACCAATAACCTAAAAGGTAGTATTTTTCCAAATGGGACGTGCAAAAAACCCATCGACTACTATATCATAACACTCATATGCAAATGCTAAATTTTATATTAACTACATGCGATAAAAATTATTTACTAAGCTATATTATTATGATTCATAAAAACAATTAAGATCTAGGATACCCAAGTTCCACTTTCTAATGTGATGGAATCTATAAACCCTTAACTTATGATGATAATGTAACAAGGCTCATAGACCCATTATCTGTTTACAATCAATTTGCATAGGACTATTCTATCCTCTGTTGACAAGTAATCATCCAGTATGAAGTTTACTAGATGGATCATTCCATAAAGTGTACAATCCATCTGTAATGGTTGTGTAAGTGTCTCATACCACCTATATAACTTTCAAACTTTGTTACTACACAATTGAGCGGCATCAAATGCATCTCACTCATATTGAAGACCCATTAAGTTATGATAACACATCCAAATAGACTCCTAACCAAATCATTTCAAAGTTTAGTGCTACCATCCATTTATAACATATATCTAAGATCAACATGCCATAATTTATCCATCATGTGCTCTAAGATTAATATGATATAGGTTATCCAATAGTCATGTCAAGTGGGATCAATCAACATAAAAATTTAGCACCCAATGCTAGAAAATTTATATGTTTGCATACAGATATCTCGATCAAATTGCATGTAGATACAAAATTTATAGCATGTAAATCATGACATATCTATAGAGCAAGAGTAAGGTTTATATACCTAAAATTATAGAGATATCCATCTTGCAACAGTATTTTTCAACATAGAATTATAAAGAATATGAGAGAAGATGGCTCTCTTTTTGATAAAATGTTAGGTTAGGTTAAAATTGTTTAATGGGAAAATATTTTTTATATCTTTGTTAGATGAGAGTAGGGACATCCCATTACCTCTTATTAGGCAACAAAATGAGTGGCTTACCCATCATGAGTTATTTACATAAAAAGCCCAATTACAATATCCATATTTGTAAAGTGATATAATTAAGTAGTAATTTCACAATTGATTATTAATAATTCAAAATGATATTTTCTAAATAATTAATTAATCTTAATCTACATAATCAAATCATCTAACATTCTCCTACTTATATAGCATTAGTTGATTATTTGAAAATATATGAATTATTAGAACAAAAATACCAATTATAGTCAAAGCACATATTAACAATTTTAAGAAATATGAAGCTCTAACAGTACATAAATACATATATATATATCATACCTGTTAATATGCTCATATTTTACATAAAAGAATAACAGACAAGAGAAACATAATTAAATAATGCAAATATGCTATCTCAAAAAATGGTCCAAGAATTTCAATAATGCTATAAAAGATATGATAACAAAAGTAATGTTATCTTATATATATCTCATAATAGTCAACAAATATACAATTCTAGACTCTCACTGACCTGAAACGTTAAAAGAATTAACTAAGCACATATGACTTATATGGCTCTAAAAAATCCAATAGTTAAGCCTTTAGTCATTGGATTTGCTAATATGTTCTCTATACCATGATGCTTAATTTGTGTTTGAAACTATAAAATTTTCCCTCTAACTATAGATATTTTATATCAAAATTCCTTGAGTGAGAAGAATTTCTATTATTTTCAAAGAAATGTACAATAGCAATATTGTCGTAATATATCACAAGTGGCTTAAATATACTTTCAACATTATGAAAGCTAAAAAACTACATGGCTTGGCAAGGAGCTTCATAGCAAGAAACATGCCAAACTTTCACGATAGAAGTAGCTATAAGTGTCTACTTGACACTTATAGCAAACAACATACTTGGCTTTCATGATATAAGTAATTACAAGTAATTACTTGACACTTTTCTATAAAATAGCTCCTCTTATCATCATACTTAGCTTTCATGATATAGGTAGCTATAGGTGTTTACTTGATACTTTTCCATGAAATAGCTCCTCTTACCATCATAAACATAAGGCCAAAATTAAACCTTTGGTCTTCAAGGGATCATATAAATTTAGAATCAGATTAGTTAATGACCTTAAGTTGATGAAACTTCTTATATGTTAATATATGATTCTTATTGCTCTATAATTATCTTATGACCTTTTTGTAGCTTTCCAATGACCCAAACTTGGGCTACTCTAATATATCCATAAAGTATTAATAGTAAAAGCAATGTTGGGACAAATACAAACTTGAACATGCATCAAATTACTAACAACAAAAACATATGGGACCTTCTTCATTTTGATTCCCTCTTTTTGTTTATATATATATATATTATTTTTAGGATATTGATATTTAGATAGCTTATTACCCTTTTAAATAGGTCCAACACATGAGAGTAAGAATGCATGTTAAACTATTTAAGGACCTTTTCTATATATCCTTTCAGAGATAAGTTATGAATGCCATATAACCTATCATGATAAATTTGAATGCCTAAAACAATCGAAGTATCACCCAGGTCCTTCATGTTATGGTGGCTATTCAACATTTCTTTCTATCATAAGGTTAATACAGTTACAATTAAGAAGAATGTCAAGGATATATAAGATAAAAATTATAAAATTACTCTCAATAGTCTTTAGGTAAACACATTAATCTAAAGCATTTTGCTTGAAGACAAGAAAAGTGACAACCTGATCAAACTTTAGATACCATTATCTAGAAGCTTGTTTTTGCTAAACTGGACTCATTAGTAATAGTTGTAGGTTCCTTCTAACCCCAACCCCTTTTCAAAACTAAGTTCATCTAGTGATGACCAAATAGAGATTTAGAAATTCCTTTTAGTTCTCAATGTTAGTCTCATTTAAAGTTTAGACAAAAACTAGTTACACAGGTAAAAAGGCTGGCATCAAGTCAACAAAGTAAGCATTTAATATGCATAATATTATCTTGTAATTAGAGAACTAAATGATTCTATATGCATAGCCAAACATACCCTTTGTATAAATTTCTTACATATTATGATCTTGCCTAAGGATCCTGAATCATAATAAATGAGAAATATAATGATATAATGTACAAATCTCACATGACTAAAATTTCAATACTGATAGAGTACTTGAAACAAAATTGACATAAGTATAGAGTTGATGGCACCTTATATCAACAAAAATCACATTAATAATGATACACCGATAGAGTATATTTATTACTAATGTAATATAAGTTACGATTAAAAGAAATTGAATTTTTTATTCTTATTTGATTCACACAGAATTTTGCACAATTGTGCCTACGATGGATAAGCTCACAATTATAAAAAATCATAACAATCAAGCTATATAGAATATGATAATTTATATCATGCATAATAGTACACTGAATCAAATTAATTCCATAAGCATGACATGAATAATCAAAATAATAATAAGTTAAATATGAAGATATCGACCTAATTAACATTATTGATTAGCAAGAAGTATCAAATAAGATTTTTATTCTACTAGATAATCTTCAATTGTGGTCCTATAAAGGCTTTATAGAAAGAAAAAGAAAAAAAAAATCAATGAGATAAGGAGAGAGTCTTTGCAACT
Organism: Lumnitzera littorea; assembly: GCA_024138015.1. NCBI lineage: Eukaryota > Viridiplantae > Streptophyta > Magnoliopsida > Myrtales > Combretaceae > Lumnitzera > Lumnitzera littorea. The sequence goes on along the minus strand of JAMXBB010000004.1, from coordinate 74,636,904 downwards.
GAAGTGAGCTAAGGAGTTGAGTGATGTGCCAGCACTATTGATTGAATGCCATTCATCTTCCTCCATAACATCTGATTATTGGACACCTTATCAATCCTTCATTAAAAAAATTTTAGTGAATTGAGTGAAGTGCATTAATACAATTTGAAAGGACTTTTCTATCCTTAAAAGAAAAGGATATTATTAAGAGAATTAATACACTAAAGTAAAGTTAATATCTCATTTCCATTTCTTATAATTAGCACTTTTGAAAGTTTTAATGGTTGCAACACTTATCATTCTTACCAAAATTAACTATAAATCATAGTAAGAATGCAAAAGATTAATAAATTAGGCAATTAATTAATTTTCCTTTGAAGAAAAACTCAAATAACTTTAGTTATTTCAAGGGTCCAATGTATCACATACAAACCGCTTTAGGCAAAAATGCAATATGCATTAAAATTTCATTAAGTGAAGTGAAACAATAAGATGTATAAACTTTTGAAAATTTCTCCTTTAAAGATAAATTTTCTAGACCCATATATGCTTTACTTCATTCCAAAAATTAAAATACATAAACACTACCTTTTGATAGGTAATACATATATAGATATATAATAATAATAATAATAATAATAATAATAATAATAATAAGCAAAACCATATCAATAAGTAAAATAATTTTGTTGCTACTAAGATATATAAATATATATATGTATGTATGTATGTATGTATATTGATATGGTCATAAAAGTCAGAAAAGAAAATAAAGATCTATATTAGTAAATAAATAATTATATTACTGCCAATACATTAACAAATAAATTGTCGAAGATATTGCATGAATTACCTTATAATCAAATATATAACATCTGACTACCAATACAAACTACATATTGGTCAAATAACCGTAAATCTCTAAAACTATCCATAGTACTTATACTCTAGAATGCAAATATAAACCTTATAAGAGACAATGAGCTCTTGCAGCAATAGTGATATATACATAATTAGAGGTTTTAAAGGTTTTAATAGAAGGATAAAACCTTTATTAAATATTATAAATCAACATTTCCACGAAAAGGAAATTATATGTTACAATGCTATATATTTGTTTCTTAAGATAATAGATTAACTCGTATTAATAGATATCTAAAATTTTAACTCCATAGAAACAACAAAAAAATTAAGACTTTGAAATAATAAAACAAAAAGATTGATAGAGGAATCTCTAGCCAAGTTATTAAATAGGTCACTCAAGCACATGCATAATCACATTGCTATAACAAAATATATAAATCCATAAGCAATTATGGAAACAAAAGTATATATAATATGGATTTTTTTTCTTTTTTATACATCTTTAGATGTCATTATGATGTGAAAAAATATGGATTTATATAATAGATTATATTCATTAAGGTCCATATAAGTGTAAAGTCTTTTTGAATCATTGCATGTTATTTGATCAAAAAGCTACTTCAATATCAAGAAATATTACTCACAACAATTCACACGCTGTTGAAAAACAGGTGTACAAAATAGAAGTTGGATTGGACTATATTGGAGCATACAAAATTCAATTACTTTCAATGTATAATCTAAGTTTACTTGTGAATAAGCTATAAACAAGAATATGGACTAACAAAAACACAAAGGCTACTTACCAAAAGCACATGAATGTAAGGATATTGAAAGGAGATGTTTGGTATACATAATATATATGGAGTAAAAACCCTACTTTAATTTGTTAATATAACTAAAATTGAGGCCAATAAAATTAGGGTTCTTAAATTTTAATAAAATTGTGAAAGATATAAGTATGATAGTCATAATCTATATCTACAATGGCTTTGATATCAATTGCTAGAAAATTTATGTGTTTATACATAAATCCAAATCATATTGCATATAAATACAAGATTTGTAGCATGTAAATCATAATATGTCTATAAAACAAGACTAGGGTTTATGTACCAAAATAGAGAGAGATCCATCTTGCAATAGTATTTTTCTATAGAGAATTGTAAAGAATATGAGAGAAGATTACTTCCTTTTTGATAGAAAATTAGGTTAGGTTAAAATTGATTATTGGGAAGGTAATTTCTATATCCTTGTTAAGCAAAAGTAAGGACCTTTCATTAGGCAACAAAGTGAGTAGCACTATCCATTACGAGCTATCCATATAAAAAGCCTAATTATAATGGCTACATTAGTCAAGTGCTATAATTGAATAATAATTCCATAATTGATTTATTAATAATTTAAAACGATATATTCAAAATAATTGATTAATACTAATCTGCATAATCAAATAATCAAATAATCCCATCATATGAAGCCTTAAGGAATCAAATTACATAAAGTCGTTAGCAAATTTAATATTGGTGCTTGTCCTTTCTTGATAATGAGGCTAAAAACCGACATACACTAAGTAAGAGTAAAAATAAATTGCAAAATTGTTTGACATACTTAATTGACTAGTGTGCAAGATCATTTGTAGTAATAAAGCTAGTAAATAAAGGAGTGGGCAATCACTAGTTGGCAACTTATTACTCTAATTTAGATTAACTAAATTTAAGTTTTAATTCTAATTAAAGAAATCTAAACCATGCTAGCTAAAAGATATTTGCAAAACTATGTATAAAAGATGTGCAAATGCAATTTATTATCCTTTAGGTCACTATGCTATTCATATATCACAAATATATTTCTTTGTTTTCTTTTGCTAAAAAGGAAATGTATTCATAGTTAAAGGTGGTTCAATACATGGGAAATGTTGTTATAAACAACTAAAGAAGAGGAAAACAAAGAAGATGAATCAAAGAGTAAAATATCCTTTAGTGCAGATGGGAGGTAAAGAACTTAATCCATTGGATACACATCTCCATCCTCATGTTGTTGGTGATCTAATCAGCAACAATATTAGCTTATCCCTTAACCAAATTCCATTTTGTAGATTTAAAATATTTCCATTATTGATTGATGTCCACCATGTAAACATGTAATTCCCAAAGGGGATCAGACATAGGGGATATAGCTTCAAACATTATAGTGCTATTGGTCTCAAAAATCACGTCATTCCAACAATATCTCTTAGCTAACTATACTGCTTCTAAACAAGCTATAACTTCAACCTCAATTGGGAAGTTAAAAACATATCTTTTATTGAAACCCCTACACACCAAACTAGTAGAATTCCTAGCAATAATGGCAACAATAGTAGACTTAGATGAGGGATGAAATGCACCATCGAAAATAACTTTTACCTAGGATCCATTTGGGGTGATCCATCCTTTATCTTCTCTAGAAAGAGCCATAAATGAATTCAAATGTTTTACTTAAGATAGTTGGATTTTAGAAAGGATCGTACTACCCAAAACAATCATGAAGACAACTATAAGAAGTCACCATGACAAACAAAAAACTAGCAAGAAGGGAATTTTGATTGGCCTGAGCTGCAAAAGAAATTCACTAGAATTTGCCCTTAGTCATGGTCGACAAAATTCACATTATAGCAAAAAACATTTAGTTAAGTTTGTTATTTTATAGAATTATTGAATTAGTAGCTTCTATTAAAAGCTAATAATCTATTCAAAATTGTGTGATTATGCATTGTTAGGTGTCTTAATCCACAATTTCGGTTGCCTAAGCATTAATGAATTCATGTGTTTTTCTTCTAAAATTTCATTATTACATGCAAATTTTGAAAACGCCTTAGTTTATTCAAATGAACATTTAACCTAATCAAGACATTGAAATATTCTCGTTTAATAAAACCCATGGTAAGTTACAAAGTAATGAATTTCATGAATAAACTATGTTAGAATTCTATGCATTCAATAGTCATATACAAATTATAAACAACATAAGCTTGTAAACCCATTTGAACATTATAATCCTAGTAAAATATTTTCTCTCGTACTAAATAAAAGGAAACAACAATAGAAATACTAAATAAACATTGAAAATAACATGGTTAATGGGTATTTTATAATACCATGATGAGCTTATAAAACCTAAGAGTAATTCAACTAGGGTTGGCGATTTGGGACTTAGATACAATAGACATGGATAAGATATAACATAGTTTAAATGGGTTAGTGCATGGAAAAGATCAATACAAAACACAAATGGATAGACCCGTTTAAATACAGCTAAATTCATGTATGGGTTTGTGTCTAGGTCTAAGACCAGTTTAAATAAACAAGTCTCATAAACAGGTCTCGGTTTGACCTACGAATCTATTTAATATTAATAATAATAAATTTCCATTTTAATTTATGCTATTTTTTCCATTCACCAAGAACAAACAAGAGACACCAAAGAATTTACTAAAAGCATGTCACATACATTTTCTTAGCTAAGGTTTCAACTTTACTTCTTCCTAGCCAATCTTACTTTTAGTCTAACCTGCATCTTCTTCTCTAATAAGCAAGCCTACATCTTCTTTAGTTATCTCAAGTGTAAATATTTTCTCTTTTTTATTTTATTTGTTAATGATTTATATCAGTAGAGTATGTGCAGATTATTCAATTTAGCTAATTTTTCTAATAAACTCACTATTCTTCTTCAAATCATTTTCTCGTCTACCATCAAATCTAAAGTTTTAAACTATTGTAACTACAGTTGCTTTTGTACAATGATTCCTCATTATTATTGTCATGAATATATGACTTTTAAACGAGGAATCACAAATTATAGAATTGAATATTATCAAGTAATGGAAATGATGAGAGAGGGAGTTTGAGATTGGAACTTCTAGTTTTGAATGTGTTGGATTTTTATGAATTCTTTTTTTTTTTTCCATTAGTGAAATGTTATGGGTTGGTAATATGAATCATTAGGGAATATTTCATCTTTCTAGGGTTTATGTTGGAATTTGTTCATTTTGGTACATATAGATATAGAATCTTGCTATTTAAATCATTAGCATTAAAGATTTCTATTTTCAAAGAATGTATTTGTGCTCTCTATTCTAGTCATTAAATAATATGACCCAAATGAAGAAATATTTATTAGAGCATTAAACGATAATAGGCAATTGAGATAAAGCTTTGCTAGCTAACTTTTCAATTTGTTAAGAATTGATTTTCACTTTGCAATTCGAAGCATTCTTCACATTACACTGGACAAAATCAAATGTTTTATTTTTATTTTTATTTTGTTATCCTTGTATTTAGGAATTTTTCATTTATATGCGCTGGAATGTTAATGGATGTTAACTTGTGAGTCTTGGTAAGATTTAAAATGTAATTGAAGCTTAGTTTCTTATGTTCATCATAGTATTACTATATTGATATTTACAACAGGAGGATTTGTTGCTCTTTCTTTGTCTTTTGATCTAGTAGGCCATAAAATGTGGCTAAGTATGTTGTATCAATGTCTTGTGGTTTCTTGTTTGTTTTACTTATGGTTGTCATAATTTCTTAAATAAAGTTTTAGCTATATTGGCTTTTCTAAATCAATTGCAAAAGAAACAACACTTTTATTCTATCAAAATTGTAAAATTATACACTTAAGTGTAGTATACAATTAGGATAAAAGATAAACAAGTCTGATTTGGATACGAGATAAGCTAGATTACAGGTTTAAGTTTTTATACATAATTAATAAACAAATCATGTCACAGGTTAAGATTTTCTAAACACAAACCCATTTAGATACTCAAATGAGATATGACATGATACTACAAATTGCTAGCTCTAAATTCAACAAAACTCATGTCTCCATAGTATTCTCTTACTTTCAAACAGTATAAAATCACTAAAAGTAACTTATAGCAACTAAATATAATCTAAACTATCCTATAGTAGTATACCCTAAATGTTTAAGGATGAGAGGAATTGCAAAAGTAAATTAAACAATCGATGTTTTCAAATGGTAGAAAAAACAATGTTTTTATAAATAATAGCTATAATCTAGATGGTGGATACATGTTCATTTGTTGCTAATTAGGGTTAATGCCAACTTAGTAGGGTCATATTACCATTTGCATGGTAAGTGACCTAGTGTTTGGATTGTAGGAGAGCGAATCGCCCTAGTGTCAATTTTTACAACTAGCATCCATATGATGGCTTATGGTGTTTATATAGTGCAATTTTTCTACCCACCCTCCAAAGGGTAGCTGAGATACCCTCTGAATGGTAGCCTTTTTATTGCTTCAGCTCCTAAAATAGGTGCTCAAATGGTAGGAAAAATTACCATATGAACATCCATTGACTTCTTTACCATAAATTAACAAAAATTGATACATTTCAACTCAAATTTTAATTCTTTTTACATTTTACATATTCTTGTTTTGTCGGTCCTTTTTACACATTATCAACACTATTTGCATAATTTTCTCAACTTTTACTTAATTAATTATGTACAAGTATTGCATTTTAAGTTAGGAAAGCTATGTAATTTTATCTATTGTTAGCAATTCACCTCTATTGGCAAAACCTTAGTGGCGCTTTCCACTATTTTGATGTTTTCATGCATCCTTTATTCATTACTAAGCATGTTGAGAAAAAAAAAAAAGAGTCAATTTTACTTTAATTTCTCTTCAAAGTATATAACAAAGTTCATAAATTTAAGGTTTCAAAAGTTACTACATGTTTCCATTATCTTTTTTTATTTGCAAATAAACCATCTATCTCCCATTAAAACTATTGTTGGAGGATTTCATCAAGGATTGGAAAATTGGATCACTAGGCTTGATTCTTAAGTGTTTGGGCTTGATTGTTGGTCAAGATACTTGCTAAAACAAGTTGGAGTTGAGTCCAATGTACGTACTTTGATGCTTAAGTTAGACTTTGGTAAAAAAGATAGTAGAGTAACAAGTATATAAGTGAAGGCAATCATAGCGAGGGGCCTAATTACCTATTTAGAAAGCATGAGACCAAGATATTTTAAGAAGGTTTAAGTGCATCATATCTTCAAGTTTATCCTCTCGAATGGCAATCTTCTTAATTAGGTACCTTCCTAAATAGGTTATCCAATCGAATAGATATCCATCTTCTAGAAGTCAAAATATATCCTTTATAAGGATTAACACTTAATAAGGCTAAATTTGTATTTATTCTAACCTTACTAAGGAGCTGAGATCCACATACACTCGAAGGAACTCTTGATGGGATAGGCTTAGGCTAAAGACATCTTCATGCATCTCTAAGGTCGTATACATGGAGAGTGACTGTAGTTTAAAATACACAAATTTTCCCCAACTTTAAAATTAGCATTTGTGCATAAATTAAAAAAAAATTGATTGATTTTATGTAAAAATGGAGTTTATGCACAAAATGGACCAACCTGAACAATGTTCATGAAAATATATGAGAAAGGTCATGTTTTGATTGAATTTCACAAAATTTATTCCATATATGTAGGTGCATGGGGTTACCATGGTCTTAGTAGCCCCATCATTCAATCAAAAGGCTAAGGAATGCAAGGATTTAGCCTACCGATCAATTGGTAGCTATATCATTGATCGATCGGTGTGCCTTGGAATGTTAGGGGTATATCGTCCTAAATACCGATATAATGCAAATAAAGGTTGGGAGCAAGCACAACATGGTCAAGAAGGATTCTCTCCTACCGATCAATTGGTGTTCCTTATATCGATCAATTAATAATGCAAACCCTAGGTTTAGTAAGAAAGAAACACAACGTTTGAGGACTTCAAGTGTTTCTTGTATTAAGAATGCTTATAGATTAGGATTATGAGCTAAAACATTGATTCTAATCATCCCTTTGACTAGCTAATATAGATTAGGACTTGACACATACTATTTTCTTAGGGTTTATATTACTAACCAATTAACAACTCATTTGCAATTCATATTAGTGAAATGGCATGACCAAATTGCCACTTGGTAATTCGCATGATTGGTTTATCATTATATTCATTTCAAGAGTTGAAATCCTATGTTTAGTGTAAATATCTTAGTTAGTTGTAATTATCTAAATATCAAAACTTAATTACTTTGCTTCAGTTAGAGTAACAAGACACATCTAGTGCTTAGCTTTAGTCCTTCTCCTTGAGGAAATGACTGGGTGAAAGCTCACTAGTATTATTACTGCAGATGATCCGGTACATTGGTTGGTTATGAGATTAGCATTGTTTTGAAAATTTCTATTTATAAAGTATTTTCAAATTAATCATTTTTTATTCCGTGTTTGTATCATCTAGTCCGTTTTTAGTGCCATTGTTGAAGAGAGGCAAGTCAAGCTAATATTAGATAAACCGAGGACTCTGAGACTAGGTTTAATTGCTAATTTTAGTTATTAGAATAGTATAGCAAGGTTCTTTCTTAATTTGTGTTGTTTAGTTATTAAAATTTGAATCTTTGATTGCATTCTTGTAAGTTTGGGTTATTATTGAGTTGCTGAATTGATAAAGTTTCAAACTTTCTTCTTAAGATTGATTGTTCTTATGCCAAAATTATCCTTAGCTAATTTGATATTGAGCTAGGATAGTGCTAGATATATTGCTTTGTTTGTAGGTTATAGTTTAGAGGATTAGTCAGAATTGAAGGGAGTAGATACTAAGAATTTTGTGTTAAGATACTAAGTGTTGGGATTGAGTTTTTGAGCTAATGAGTGTCATAATTGATAGCATGGATAGGTCTTTTCCTTATTGTTTCATTAATGAGTTGAGATGGGAAATACAATCATTTACTCAAAACAATGGTGAATCATTAGGTAAGACATGGATGAGATATAAGGACTTAATGGGTAGAAGTCCTTATCATGAATCCTTAAAATGGGCACAACTGGGAGCATTCTTTAATACATTAGGAGACCAAGATAGGTTGATGTTATTATCTATTGTTGGAGGACCATTAATGAGCATGCCTGTAGAAATGGTATTTTGAATGATTGAGGATTTGGTTAGAAGCTTAAGTAACGGCCTTTATGTATCTCATTTGGTAGTATGTTTAAGTTGTGGTAAACCACATGGGAGTGATGAATGTTGAGGAAATAGCTAAGAATCAAGTCTAAATGACTATAATGAACAGTGATGCTACTAATAAGATGAGTTGATAAGTCAATAAGATGCTACAAGCCCACTTACAACTTGGGTAACCCTAAGCTATGATAAAGAGGAAAGAATGGCAAAGTTATTGAAGGCATTAGAGGAGAAGTAGGTTAAAAGGTTTGAAAAGCAAGAATTCATCATCCATAAATTAGAGACTCAATTAGCACTATTGACTGAATGCTTGACTAGTTTGGAAGGAAGTGGAAAGTTAGGCGATACTCAAGAAGGTCCCTAATGTGTAAAAGAAGAAGAAGCTCCCTCAATTATAAGAAGTATAAAGCCCACAATTAATCTAAAAATAGATAAGGACATGCTATAGGTAGTTGTAGAAGAAGTTCAAAAAGATGAAACTGTAGTAAAGAGCTATAAATAGAGGCACTTGACCAAGTTTAGGGTAGTGATGAAGAGGAAGAGGTTGCTTTTAGAAATAGAAGAGAAGTTGGAACCAAGACCGAGTCTTTAAGGAAAGAAAAAGCAATGAATGTACTTAAGAACAATGAGGTCATTAGTGATCCTCCTGTAGCTAGTGAGGTGTTGATAAGAGAAGAAAAACCTACCTAGGAAGCCGAGATTAAGAGGCTTACCCATTTAACTTTAGGGGGGTTTAAGAGGCTGGAGAGGAAGATTAATGATGTTGTAAGTACCTCTAAACCTACTAAACAAGTAAAGAAAGTAAATATAAGGTTAGAAAATAAGGTTAAGCTAAGGGATACTTCATCTTTAACATCAAGTGTAGAGGTAGAAGTAGTACAACAATAATACACTCTTATAGATGCTGAGCCTACTATCAAGCCTTATGTACCACCAATATGTATCCCAAGAAGGTTGATGAAGAGTAAGGAGGATGAATGATTTGAGCAATTCTAGGAGATGTTTAAGATGTTGGTGGTAAATATCCTATTAAATGAGCTATTAAAGTAAATGCCTCACTACTAGAAGTTTTTAAAAGATGTTTTGAGTAAGAAGAGAAGGTTCGATGGGTGAGAGATGGTCATGTTAGCTCAAACAAGTATAGAAGCTATAAGAAATGCTATTCCTCCCAAATTAAACGATCTAGGGAAGTTTGTCTTAGCCTACACTATAGGTGATAAGTTTTTCAAGAATGCATTTTGTGAAACCAAGTTAATATAATTTCTTTATCTGTGGATGAAGAACTAAGGTTAGGGAAGGAGATGAAGAAGTCTGAGCTTACCATACAATTAGACGAGTGCTCTATTAAAAAACCTAAATGAATGATCGAAAATGTGTTGGTAAAGATAGATAAATTGGTGTTCTTTATGGATTTTATAGTAGTTGTTATAGATAAAGATTTAGGGACTCCAATCATCCTTAGGCTTTTGTTCATGGCTACTGCTAGAGTAACCATTGACATCAAGAATAGTAAAGTAATTTTAAGGGTTGGAGATAGAGGACGAATTGTAAATATTTAAAAAAGATGAAGAAAAAACCAACCTCAAGTTGTAAAGTCAAATAGATCATTGGAAGCTTTAGTTGGAGAGGAGATGAGTTTTAGTAAGATTAAGTAGTACTAAATAGGAAAAAGGAAAAATAGGGCTGATGAAAGGAAATCTCAACAATTTGATCTACCTTGAGAAGCTAGAAGAGTCAAGCTAACGACTATAAAACAAGCACTTGGTGGGAGGCACCTTGGCCCTAGTTCACTTTTGTGTTTCCTTTATCTTGTTTATGTTTAAGTTTTCAAATCAAGAATTATTTCTAATTTACACTTTCTTTGTTTTGTATATGTGTAATGTACATAAAAAAAGGAAGGAGGGAACCACCACAAAAGAACCCCATTCCTCATAAGAGTCAAGGACTCAAAACACATCAGGAAACTAGGGGAATCCTATTCTAACTTCCTCTTTTACTTCTTAGTGCATATGCACCGAATTGTAAGATATATACATCTAAATTATAGTTGGGGGTAGGAAAGTTAGACATAAATATTGAAGTTGTGTGATTTTAAATGAGCCTTAATAATTTAATTAAATTTATCCCTTCTTTGAATTTGTAGAAATATTATTTTTTGAGAAGTTAGATCCATTTTCCTTTATGCTTTGTATCTTAATCTTTGAGTATGTTATAAGTTATAAAGTTTGCATTAAAGAAAGTAGAAAGAAGTGATTAGGGTTTTGTTTTGAAAGATTTCCCCTATGAATAAGTCATGAATATTTCTCAAAACTTTGTAATCAATTCATGGCATCTTTGCTTTGTCTATTTATGTCCAATTTAGGCATGGTTTAAACGTTTGGAGTTAGGGAAATGTTTTGGTTGGCGTTAGATTTTTGTGTTTTTGGAAGTTGACCTGTATATATATACCATTCTTTTGAGGAATCAAGTGGTTTGCTAATGTTGTATGAACCAAAGTGGGTACTAAATTTTACCTAAATGTTCCCTAATTAATTCACAATGAATGCCTAAAAAGAAAAGTTGAAAAGAAAAATGATGGGGATTAAGAAAAGTTGTTTCATATCAAAAGCATGACCCCATTATAAAATGAACATGTAGTTGAGAAAAGAAAAGAAAGAAAATAGAAAAGAAAAAAAAGAAGAAGTGACAAGTGAAAATTTAAAAAGAGAATAGTAGGCAGAGTATAAAAGTCATTCAAAAGTCAAGGAGGCAAAGTAAGGTAAGATGTAGTGGTCACTCTTTATTTGCATGGCATTAGCATACTTAAGAGACCAAAAAGGAATAAGTATATATACGGGATGACCAATTAAACATTGAGATCTTTCACTTAGTATGAAATGTTAGACTTCACTTCATATTTCATAAGTCTAACTTAATGGCAAAGTTAAACTTTTAGGTATTGATTCCTGAATTAATTACATGAACTTTGATTTGTGAGCATTTGCTTTACCATAATTGGAACAATTTCGGTATCACTTTTGAGGATTTTGTATTATATTGAGTACATGCAAACTTTGAGCTTTCATTGGCATAGAATACTCTCGATTATATGTGAGCATTAAGGAAGTGTATGCTTGTCCTATCAATTTTTTTTTTTAAATTGATCTTTTCCCGCTTACTTCAGGACAAGCAAGGTTCTAAAGTTAAGGGTAGTGATCATAGTTTAAAATGTACAATTTTTCCCAACTTTAAAACCCATATTTGTGCATAAATTCAACAAATATTGATAGATTTTATGTAAAAACAGAGTTTATGTACAAAATGGACCAACTTAAACAAAGTCGATGAAAATATATTAAAAAGGTTAAGTTTTGATTGAATTTCACTAAATTTATTCCATACATGCAGGTGCATGAGGCTACTACAATCTTCGTAGCCTCATCATTTGATCAAGAGGCTAAGGAATGTAAGAATTTAGCTTACCTATTAATCAATAACCATATCCTCGATTGATTAGTGTGCCCTAGAGTATTAGGGGCATATTAGCCTAACTACCAATCAAATGCAAAGAGAGGTTGGGAGCAAGCATAAAATGGTCAAGAAGGATTCTCTTCTACTGAGCGATCAGTAGTGCAAACCCTAGGCATGGACAAACCAAAGATGATATAATTGGGAGTGTCAGACTTATATTAATTAAATTAATATTAAAATTATCGATGGGAAAATATCTAATTATTGTTATAATTACATTGTAACTTATATATGTTAAAGAATCTTGTTAATAATTTAACGTACATCAATTAATAATGTTTAACAGGTTGGAAAATTTCTTTCTAAAAATGATTTTGGGTGATTGGCACACTTTATAAGAAGTTAAAAGAATAAATTTTTTACCTTTTTTTATTGTGCAAATATACTAAATAAAATTTAACTATTAATCTATAAAAATTTACATTAATATATTGAAACTTATATAAGTTTTTTTTTTAGTAAAAATAGATCAAATTAAAATATTATGGTAGGAAATTTCTAATACAACAAAAAAGGCAAATTGACATAGATACAAGTATTATACTATCTATTTTCATGATAATTTTGTGTAATTATCTTATTAGCAATGTTAGAAAAAGAAATATCATTTTGAACATAAGTTATTAACCAATTAATTATTTAATAATCCACATTTATTTTCATAACATTAATTGTAATAATAAAGTAACTAAACTAAATCATATGGTTGATATTATTTATAAGAGTTTGTGTGATAAGACCAGAATATTTATGATATGATTATATAATTATTATCTACTGTGTATTACTAATTAAAATTACAAAAAAGTAAAACGTTTAATAAATATAAATGGACTAATGTCTTTTAATTAATAAATGTATATAAGAAAAGTAAAAGGATATAATAAATGCATATAGGAAAAGCAAAACACAAAACATAAGAATTGAACAAAAAACCTCATGTTTGAAGAATAAATGCTAAAACACTATGCTATACCTAATTTCATGTTATATTTTACTCTTTAAAATATATATTTAATATACATATTTTTTTCTTTCTTTAAAAATATTAGAAATTAATTTTTTCCAAGCTTGGAGGGCTAGGGCCCTTATGGCCTCCCTCGTAAATTTGTCCTTGACCATAGGTTTTGTAAGAAAGAAATGTAGCAAATTAAGGATTTTACACCTATCAATCGATTGGTGGTGTTGCTATTGATTAATTGGTAGGCCATTACTATAAAAAGCTACATTCTACAACTTGCAATAATAGATGTAGCACTCCATATGTTTTTTACCCTTTTTCTTTCCTTAGCTTAGGGTTTCATAATTTAGAACAAATTTAGGTTAGATTTAGTTATTTTTGAGGGATTTCAACTCGTGAATGTCAAATAAACATCATTCAAGCTTAGATTGGAGATAGGAATCACTCTTTGTCTTGATGTTTTTCTCTTCTCTACTAATTTCCTTCATTTAGAATGTTGTTAGAAGTTGTCTATACTTGATATTCCTGTTGTAATTTATGAGATTATGAATCTAATGTGGATTATCTTTTGGTTTAGTGTGTTATTTTCATGTATTGTTCATGGGTAGTTAGTTCTTGGTTAAAGAGCAAGTGTTTCATGTATTAAGAATGCTTGTAGATTGGGATTGTGTGCTAAAACATTGATTCTAACCCTTGCTTTGACTAGCTAATACGGATTAAGACTTGACACATTCTAATTTGATTAGGGTTTGTATCATTAACAACTCATTTGCAATTCATATTAGTGAAATTGGACAACTAGGTTGCTACTTGGTAATTTGAATGATTAGTTTATCATTATATTCATTGGAAGTGTTAAAATCCCATGATTAGTGTAAATATCCTAATTAGTTGTAATTATATAAATATCAAAATTTAATTGCTTTGCCTATATTAAAGTAGTAAGTCACATCTAATACCTAGCTCTAGTCCTTCTCCCTAAGGAAATGATCTAGTGAATACTCAACAGTATTGTTATTGCAGACAATTCGACACATTGTTGGTTATTAGATTGACACTGTTTTGAAAAATTCTATTTATAAAATGTCTTCAAATCAATCAATTTTTATTCAGTATTCATATCATCTCATCAAAGAGCACCACAATGAGAACAAAAGGAAAGAAAATGTTAGCAAAGTCCGTATGTTGCTAGTTGGATGTGACGCACCAAAGAGCTTTACATTTTATAAATTTCTATTTATAAAATGTCTTCAAATCAATCAATTNGTAGGATTTACACATTATGCACACACATACACACACATACTTATAGTTATGAGCATACATGTTTTAGAGTTTTAGGATAGTAGCATGAATGGCCAGTTAAGGTAATGTATATATTAGACTTAGAAGTTCAAGTATCACCACCACCATGTAATAAAGTTTAGTGGTTAGTGAGTTTTATTGACAAATCAACAAGGGAAGACCATGAAGCTAAATATACATAAGCAAATACGTAGGTAGGTAGTGATGAGTTGCTGACCTAAACCAGCTTATTAATTAAAGACTTAAGAATAGTGTTAAAAGCCTTATTAACAATAAGAACTAGATCTAGAACATTTACTAAATTGGACGAAGCTTAAAGTATAAAGTGGGCTTAAGCAAAAAAAGGTGAATAGAATTGAGCTTAAGATCCTAAAGTGCAAAATAAGCCCAAAAAGGCCTAAAAGAATCAAAATCTAGGCCCTAAAAAGTAATGACCAGATCTAAAACCAAAAATAAAAAGCTCATTAATTAAAATATAAAAGGCTCGATAATTCTTGAGGTCTATCCAAGATATCGTCTATAGGCCTCTTAACATGTTAAGACTATAAACTAGTGAAAAGTGTTTACTTAGGCCTGGTAGAGTAATAATATGGTGAAAAATAAAATTACTAAATTTGGGTAGAAAATTTAACCTTAAAATATTTAAATAAAAGCTCAAGAAGTCAAATGTAAAGTCTAATACCAAAAACTAGGCCTAAACCCCAAGATGGTAAAACCAGCCTGTTGTTGGTGAATTTTGGGGGTTGAAAATGTCCTGCAAAGATGAGAAAAATACTTGGTACCAAGTCCAATCTAATGCAGCTACTTTGATACCTAAATTAGTAAGCCAAAATGAGAAGGGTAAAGTGTTGGTGGTAAATTTTGGGAATTAGAAATATCCTACAAAGATAACACAAATACTTGGTACTAGGGTTAGTTTGATGCGGCTACTTTGATGCCTAACTCAGTGGGTTAGAATGAAAATAGTAAAGTTGAAAAGTTTAAGAGTTATCGGATGTCTCTTATTGGGTTTCTTTGTTATATTTATAGGAGAGCGTTACGTCTAAAGGAGCAGTTATCAGAATAACTGCTGAGTTATGTTGAAGTTTCTTAATTAGATACCTTCCCAAAAATGTAAGGAGAGAAGACAGTTATGTAATCATAACCATGCTTGTAATAATTGTTCATACCATGAACATGAATTCAAATATATGATGGATCAGAGTTACTTGGTGTGGTGTCGAGAATATTGATTACTTAGTAAGGTGCCAAGAATATATATTGCGTAGCTTGTCGGCAACTGAATAGATAAGTAAGATGGAGACAAAAACTGACTATCAACATTTGCTCCTTAACTCCCATGTTTAAGTGATGGATAAAGGGAGTAATATATAATGCACTAGAAGTTGAGTGGGAGTAGTTCTTTAGATGCTGAGCAAAAGAGGGAGCAAGGCAGTTTGCATCCTAGTCTAAAAGCCACAATTTTTGAGTTCCTGCCTATTGAAGAGATAAAAAAGTAAGTGATACAACACCTATTTCCTTGGTAACCTTTATGCTACAGACTCAATAACTATCAGAGAGTTATCAACTGTCAGATTCTAAAGACATGATACGTGTCATCAATCTGTGCTACTTATCAAATCAATGGTCATTACTATCAAAAACGCGTATGCAGTTACAAGGGCGAATTGTCCATATTTAAAGGACTCTTTGAGATCACGATTCACTTTTGTTCAAACTTAGTCATCATAACCATATTTTCTTACTTTCTCATCTTCACTCTTTTAAGTTCTTCAATTTTCAAGATACTATTCATAAACATTTAAGTATGGTTCGTAACATCGTCTGTCGACTTGTCCTCTTCGATTTTGAAGCAATGGAAACTGAGGCCACTTTTCTCACCTAAAGAGGGAGCGAGGCAGCATGTTCTTGTAGCAGCTCTAATGACAACATTGAGGTAAGGTAGGATAAACTTAGTTGAATCAATGAGCATGATGTAGATGATTATCCTGAAGATATGGAAGGTTAGTCCTTGACAACGTATTTGTACAACACCATAGCTTACTTCTGCAACTCTCTAAATGGAGCCACTAGTTTTGCCAACAAAGTTCTTGTCATAAAGTACAATTAGTACTGGCAAGACCTTCTCGAAATGTGGAATTTGAGGAGGCTAAGAGAGGAGGAAAGGGTTTGTTTCCCAAAAGAGCGTAAGTTCCATATATACATGAAATATTTAGATTTTAGGTTGCGCTTCCCTTTCTTGACTTTTATGAAGGACTTCTTTAACTACTTCAAAGTTGTACCAAGTATGTTCTCACCCAACACATATTGGCTTCTAGCTGCTTTTGAGATAGTTTATGAAGACGTCAAAGTTAGGGCCATGCCTCAGCTGTTTCGATTTTTCTTTACGATTAGGAGGCAACTTGACGGGTGGTATTGTGTCGCTGTAAGGCATGGACAGAAGTTCATGGATAGGTTAGAGTCTAAGATTCACAAGTAGCATGATAAATTTGTATCAATAGTATCTAATTAAGGACTGAACTTTTAGACCAAGTGGATCGAGCCAATTCACACTAAAGATATTGATTTGATGCTGAATGATGTAGAAGTAGTAAAGAAAATTCAAGAAAGGAGGAAGAATAAAATGTTCTTCAAAGTCGTCGAGAGAATCATACGACGTTACGTAAGTGGAGACCCAATCTTTTCTAAAAAAGAAGGTACGTTAATGAGTTACCAACGTACTAAGTATAGCTGCAAGAGGAAAGCCGTTCTCGAGACTTGGGGGAAGAGCTATCGCCTTTGAGCCTTGCTTGGCATAGAGAATGTAAGTTTATTCTTTTCCCATGTTGATATTAACTTGTTTGCTCATGTCGCAGATATATATGCTGACGAAGTAAATCCTACTAAGCTGCTGTCCCAAGCAAAGTCTAAAAAATCAAAGGCCAACAAGCGTACAACCACTGCATCTACCATTCAACTAATAGTTGTGAAAAAGGTGGCCAAAGACACAACCAAGCAACCTACGGTGCAATAGAAAGCTTCTCAACTGATCAAAAAGCGTAAGAAGGGGAAGAAAGATTTGCTAGCCAAAATTGAAATTACTCATTTGAGGGAGCCTCTTGTAGAGATTATTCAAGATGTTCTACCCATTGTAGAGCCAAGAGAAGAGGATTAAGAGATTTGGCCCTACAATGAAGCTGATGTCACTACTGCCGAAGGATCGTCCTAGATAGTGGAGGTAGCACTGAGCAACAAAAAAAGATTAGGGAAAGAAATCGTCAACTAACCAACTGCCAAAAAGTCCAAAGATTCAAATGAGAGGGTGAAGGAGGCAATACATAGTAAAGTACTCAACATCAACATTATCGAATTCGTCCCCAATAAGGAGGATAGTGAGTACTACATCTCGTGCTAGTACCACACAATTTTGGACACTAACTCGGCCTTGGGCAACAAGACAAAGTCCTTGGCTTTAATGGAAGTAGTAATTCTTCCCAAGGATAGAGATTTTATGAAGAAGGATGTCACAAAGTCGGCAGTTGCAGTAAGGTCCATATCGCAGCTAAATTGTATGATGTGAGTATCCATAACCATTACTTTTAATTATCAAATTTAGTTAGGTTACTAACTCATTTCCTTTTCCAGATGAGTAGCTATATTCTAATAGCTTTAGATGAAGCCAACAAAGAGGCAAAGAAGGTAACATCCTTGGTTGTATTCATGTGTTGTGCTGAATCATTCTTTATTATATTAAATAAATTTGTTGCAGAGAGTTAAGGATGTATACAATGCATTGACAGCCCAGACTGTTGCTATCGAGAAGTCAACACATGCCCTTACCGCTAATGAAGTCTCAAGCTTAAAGGCTAAAATATAAGAGCAATACAAAGAGCTTAAAGGCCTAAAAGAGGAGTTATGGAAGAAGAAAGAAGAGTACTAAGGCCTAGGCTGAACTCTTTACATGATGAGTGAGGAAGAAGATTAGCTCAAAATGCAGATTAAAGAGTTGGAGACCAACAATTGGTACTTACAATGTCGTGTCACTGAATTAGAGGAGACTGTGAGGAGAGGACCATCAGTCGAAGAGGCTCTTGATATAATCACTCCTAGTCGGCAATACAAGAGGCTTCTATGGAAGAAGTTGTTGGAGGGGCTTCAAGTAGCAAGAGAAGAGATCCTAAAGCTTCACCCTGATTACGATCTCTCATACCTTAACTTTGCCGATGTCATTGATAGAGTGAGCAGTGCTAACAAAGACGATGAAGATGTGGCGGGTGCCGAGATTGCTAATAAGGGTGATAGCAAAGCACATGCCAAGGATCTAGAGGAAGACGAGAACCCATGTGCCAAGAAAGTAGCTTGCTCAAAGAAAGCCCTAGCCTCCTGTCTATGAATTACTTCTATAGATTCTAAAAGTAAGCCATAGGATTTTTTATATTCTTTGTATCTTGCATCCTCTCATGTAATTGTTTGAACGAATCGTTAGGCTATATATTTGTAACCGCATTGGTTGAATGAAATGTCCTTTATATGATTGTTTTTAGTATGTTTTAGTTCATGCATTGAGAGTTCCCTATGTTTTATTTCATACGTCCTTATTCATCAGCATGTTTTAGCTTACATAAATTCTCTTTCAGTAGGTTTTATTTTATGTGCCTAATTATTTCTTGACATGTTTTATTTCACCTACCTAACCACTTCTCAACATGTTTTATTTCACACACCCAATTATTTCTCGACATGTTTTATTCTACATGCCTAATTATTTTTTGGCATGTTTAACTTCATATGCCTAATTACTTCTCAGTATGTTTTATTTCATACGCCCAATTCATGTGTCTTTATAGACATTGTCTATTAGCCATTTTTAGGAGTGGACTAGCCACATTACTCGATTGTAAGAGTAATTTATGTAGTTTGTTAGCTACGATAGATTAGAACTTATTTACTCATGATTATAAGAAGAATAGGAAACATGAGACTTTAAGCATAATTTTCGTAAATAAAAGGCACCGTAGTCTTACAAGCTTGTTGGTTAAGCTATTAATTGAAGTATAATTTCAAATTCTTAATATTCCATGCTCAAGGGATGATGGATCCATCCAACCTCTTTAATTAATAGGCCCCCTCACCGATGACTTCCTGGATCCTGACAGGATCCTCCCAGTTCCCACTGAGCTTCCCTTGATTTGCTCACACGCCAATAGCTTCCACCTTTCAACAAACCAAATCTTTAAGTTGAAAAACTTTGTGCTTCACTTTCTGATTGTAATACCTTGCCACTTTATCCTGTTATGTCGTGATCCTAGCTTTTATAATATCCCAAATTTCGTTGATATTGTCTAAATTTACTATTAATCTAACTTCATTAACCATAACATCAAAATTCTAAATTCGTAGATTTGGCAAATCCAATTCATTTAGCAACATGACTTCCATGCCGTATGCTAACCTAAAGGGCGTTTCCTCAATCACAGTTCTATGGGTGGTTCGGTACCTCCATAAAACATTTGGTAGTTCATCGACCCATTTCCCCCAGACTTGATCTACTTTCTATCTTAGGTCATGTAGTATGATCTTATTTACGACTTCATCTTGTTCAGTCGTCTATGGGTATGCTATAGACGTATAGTTATGGTGAATGTTTTGCTTGTCACAGAATGCCCAGAACTTATTGTTGTCAAACTACGGGTTGTTATCTGTAATTATCATGTAAGGAACTTTGAACCTTGATATGATGAAGTTGAAGATAAATGCTTCCATTTTGCTCGGTGATCTTCACTACTACCTTGGCCTCTACCTATTTAGTAAAGTAATCCATAATGACAATGACGAATTATCGTTGGGCGGTAGACTTTGGAAATGGTCTGAGAATATCTAGCCTCTACTAGGCAAAGGGCTAAAGGCTGGTTAAGCTACATAACTTAGTTATACGCATATGACTTAGTGACTCATGCTTCTGGCACTGAGGACGACATTGGACAACTTCCTTTGCATCGTCTCTCATAGTTGATTAGTAATAGTCGAGTTAAAGTACTCAAAAATATAGTGTCTGTGCTTTTACGTGGTTACAGCATATGCTACCATGCAGCTTGGATAACACCCTCTAGGCTTCTCTCGAAGGAAGGCATCGAAGGTAGGGTTGTGATATGTTGCATTTATACAACTGACCATTAATCAATATGTAGTTAGCGACTTAGTATGACAATCTTCACACTCCTTTCTTGTTGTTAGGGAGAGTACCATCTCTTAGGTAATCCACTGGAGGATCCATCCATGATTCTTCTCTTGGGCAAGGAGGTAACTAATAGCTCTATGAGAGAGTAGATAAACTTTTCTATGGAAGAAACTTAATGAAAAGTTTATTACTCAATTCAAGGAATGCCATACTAGCCGACTTCGATAACTTATTGGCCGCAATATTCTTGTTTCTTAAAATTTTGTAGATGGAGAAAGATTAGTATTCTATTATGAGCGTTCATACCACCAGTAGGTACTTGCTGATTTCTTCTTCCCTTGTTGCATAACTTCCTGTCACTTGATTCACCACCAATTGGGAATCAAAGAACACTTCAAGTTTCTCAGTGCCAATTTCTTTTGCTAGTTTTAGTCCAACAATTAGAGCTTCGTACTCTACTTCATTGTTGCTGGTTGAGAATTTGAATTTTAGAGCATAATGAACTTTGACATTATAGGGGCTTAAAAGAACTAGGCTTGCACCACTTCCTTCTTGCATTGATGAACCATCCATACAAAGGAACCAGATAGGTTTCTCGACAAACTCCATACAATCTTCCTCACTAGTAAATTTGGCTACAAAATCTGCTAGTACATAAGCCTTTAATGTCATTCTGGGTTTATATTGTACACCATGAGCAGTAAACTTTAGGGCACACTTTATCATCCTCTTCAAGGAATTAGGCCACTGTAATGTTTGTCGCAATGGTTGATCTACGAGAACAATGATTTAGTGAGTTTCAAAATATGACTTTAACTTTCTTAACAAGAGAACCACTGCTAATACGAACTTTACAATCTTTGTATACTGAAGCTCCAACCCCTATGAAACATGACTCATACAATAAACGGGTCGATGCTCTTTGCCATCAATTTGGATTAGTACAAAAGAAAGAGCTCAACAGTTGATCGATAGGTACAAATATAAATTTTCTCCAAGAATAGATGTCGAGAGTATTGGGGGTGATAAAAAAAATTCCTTAATCTCGTTGAAAGCTCTTCATAGTCGTCAATCTAATTGAATTCTTTAAAATTTTAAAGAATTTTGCGCACCTATCTATGCTTCTTGACATAAATATGTTAAGGGTGGCAATTCGCCTAATGAGTTCTTATACTTCTTTGACCGTACGAGGTGATTTCATGTTCTTTATGGCTTCAATCTTTCTCAGGTTGGCCTCAATATTACGCTAAGTAACCAAGTAACTTAAAAATGTTCCTTATGTTGCACTAAAGACGCATTTCTGTGGGTTGAGTTTCATGTTGTATCTCCTCAATGTAGCAAACATCTCCTTTAGGTTTGCAAGATGTCGATCTTGCTTCATGCTCTTCACAATCATGTTGTGAGATATACTTCGATGCTTTTGTGAATTTAAGGTTTAAACATCTTGGTAACAAGTTTTTGGTATGTTGCACCAGCATTCTTAAGCCTAAAAGGCATCATCATGTAACAATACATTCCAAAATTGATAATGAAAGACGTGTGGACTTCATCCTCCTTGTCTATCTTAATATGGTTATAATTAGAGAAAGCATCTATAAAGGAAAGTAAAGCATGTCCAGTGGTTGTATCTAGCATCTAATCAATTTTTGGTAGTAGGAAATAGTCCTTGGGATAGGCTTTGTTAAGATCCATGAAGTTTATGCACATTCTCTACTTACCATTAGACTTCTTGACTAGCACACAATTGGCTAGCTAAGTCAGATAAGGCTCTTTCCAGATGAATCTTGCCTTCAATAACTTCTAGACTTCTTCCTCTATTGCTACTTGTCTCTTTGGCATAAAATGCCTCTTCTTTTGTTGGATTACCTTTACGTTTTGATCAATCTGGAGTTTGTATATCATAACTTCTCTTGAGATACTCAACATGTCTAAAGGAGACCATCTAAACACATCAGCATTAGCCTATAAGAAGTTGATCAAACTTTATCAAGTATCTGCTAATAAGGGTTTCTCAATTCTTGCTGTTTTCCCTAGGTCGTCCCCTAAAGGAATTTCCTCAGTATCACTCTTAGCATTCTTGATGCCAACTGACTTGCCTTCTAGATAGGTTTTAACCCGAAATACTTCTTCTCGTCTTAAGGCCCTTATATATAAGGACTGTACCGATTGTTGATCCCTTTTACACATGTTGACCCCCGTAAGAGTAGAGAACTTAGCTTTAAGAAGTGCAATTGAAGGGATAATGCTGAATAGATGTTGGCATTACCATCTTATTACCATGTTATATAGAGATCAACATTTGATGATAAGAAAGTCCACTTTATCCTTTGTAATATGCTCTTCATCATTAATCTGTATTGGAAAAGAAATGACTTCGACTACTTAGATGGGTTGATTGTTGATGGCATAGAGATCATAATTATAAGACCGTAGTTTTGCTTTAATCTTAGGCCTCATTTAGTTAAAGGCATGCTAAAAAATGATGTTAACCGAACTTCTTATATCAACAAGAATCTTCTTGACTTCGAAGTTGGCGACTCTCACTTTAATGATGAGTGTGTCATCATATGGCCTTTGGATGTTCTCAAAATCTTCCTCTCCAAAAGATATTGTATTATTGATCATGACCTTTTTACCTTAAATATTGCAAACGTAATTCTTGACGTTAATCAAGTTTGAAGAACCCGAATGGCCTATATTAGGTCCATTGACAATGGTGTTAACCATTCCATTGGGTGCTTTACTGGAATTCATGTCCCTTGCATCTCTCATGATTGATGCTACTTGTGTGTCATTCTCTTATTCCTTACGTCTCCTCTGAGATGGTCTCTTAATACTCTTGAATCATACGCTAAGAACTTACACAAGTGCCTACATTGGATCACATCTTCAATTGCATTCTTGAGTTGAATGCACTCATTTGTATTGTAACCTTTGTCATGGTGGAAATCACAGTATTTGTTAGAGTTTCTCCTTAAGAGATTCCCTCTTATTCTTTCCAGCCACTAGAGGATGCCTCTCTCCCTACGTACCTCCATCAAAATGTCCGAAATTGGATGATTGATAGGCATGTGGGATGAGTATGTTGAGATCCTCAGTTTCTTCCTCTTGGCATTTAAACTGTAGTCATTGTCCGTATTGAGTCTATCCTTCACACTTTTTTGCTTATCATTCTTTCCATCTCCTCTACTCTAATCGGCCTCTCACTGTGCTTTTATGTTGTCTTCCTGATGGATGTATGAAGTAGCTTTAGCCTTAAACTCGGTGAAAGTTTTTGGCTGGTTCTTTATGAGAGACTTGAAAAACTCTCCATGAGGCTTGACTCCATCAATTACGGTGTTGAGGGCCGTACTCATATCCAATTCTAGGATTTGAACCATTTCAACCATAAATATGGCTAAGTAGTCCTTGATTGACTCGTCCAACTTTTGTTTGATGGTGTTAAGGATTGAAGAATCCTTAATAGGAAGTTTGCTTGCCAGGAAGTGTTAAAGGAACACCTCTGCTTGTTCATCAAAATAGGAAATGGTATTTGGTTTCCAATGTTTAAATCATGTGCTGGCTGCATTCCTCATTGTTGAAGGAAAAGCTTGATAGGCCACTTCATCACTCAAACCATGTAACTTGGCTAACGTACGGTAGTACTCTAGGTGGTCTTCGGGGTCCTTTTTTCCATCATATGTCTTAAACTGTGGCAACTTGATGTATTGAGGTATCACTTCCTCCAAAATCTTTGGAACAAAGGGACTCTTTTTAATTTAGAACTGCTTGCTTATGGCAGCAAGGGTGCTAACATGTGAAGGACCCATATGATCCTCCTATTGTGATTGTTTGCCTTTATCATTCTTTGGAAAAGTAGGAGCCGAATGTCTTATCATATTCTTAGCTTGCTTTTTCTACAACTCAGGTGAATAAATTGAATCGTCACTATGTTTAGCATTGTGTTGGCCTTAGTCTTTGTTTTGGATCAGGTTTGGGTGGATATTACTATAGAGGAGGTTAAAGATTTGCTCATTTTTTTTATTAAATTCTTGGTTTTCTTTAGCTAAGTCAAGATAGAGTTGCTTGAGCCTAGCCAATCATTAGTCATCAGCATGCCAACTCTCTCCTTTAGGGTGTTAAGAGGAAGTGCTAGCACCCACACCTTTAGATACTCTTATTTTAGCCATGTGGGTATGTTTAGGGAAAAATAGATGGTGCCAATTATTGGTGGTGAATTTTGGGAATTAGAAATATCTTGCAAAGATTAGATAAATACTTGGTACCGTGGCTAGTTCGATGCAGCCACTTCAATGCCTAAGTCAGTAGGTCGAAATGAAAATAGTAAAGTTGAGAAGTTTAAGAGTTATTAGATGTCTCTTACCAGGTTCCTTTTTTGTATTTATAAGAGTTTGTTATGTTTGAAGGAGTAGTTATTGAAATAACTACGGAGATACATAGAAGTTTCTTCATTAGACACCTTCCTTAAAATGTAGGGATAGTAGGCAGTTATGTAATCATAACCATGCTTGTAATAACTGTTCGCACCATGAACTTGAATTCAAATTTGTGATGGATTAGAGTTACTTGGCGTAGTGCCAAGAATATCAATTACTCGGTGAGGTATCGAGAATATATATTGCGCGGCCTATCGATAACCAAATAGATGAGTAAGATAAAGATGAAAACTGACTATCAACATAAATTAAAGAAGTTAAGAGTTATTAGATGCCCCATACAAAGTTTCCTTCCCGTATTTATAGGAGATTATCATGTTTGATGATGGGAATCAGCCTCCGACTACATCCAAGCCGAAGTCGACCTGTCCGAAGCTAACGTTGACCTTCCAAAAGAAGATGCTGACTTGTTCTCACCCAAGGCCGAATAGTTTAAGGCTAAGGGTGAACAAATGATAGAAGACTAAGAGCAAGAAAAGGAGCAACTCGGCAACAATTTTGTTGTTTGTTGAGAAGATGAGATACCACAAGGCTGAGTATTTAAGACTAAAGAACTATATGGCATAGGACCAAGAGACTTGTGCCGATTGATCTTAGAACTCAGCAATTATGGGTTGACCTTTCTGGTGTCTCAACCAAATACTACAAAACTTCGGGGACTCCTTCCTAAACCCTTACATCCAACTACCAACCCTATCCGGTTCGGATACTACTCCTTCCAGGACATACCGAGTAACTGCATGCTGACTTCCCTTGCAAAATGTATAGTTTTGTATTCTTGTACATGTTTTCCTTTATTTTAATTATGGGCCTAATTCTTCAAAATTTAAAGCCTTGTACATTATTTGCAATTTTGCCGCTAGGTTTTAGGACTTGCTATAAATTGCAACATCCATAAACATCATGAAGATATATAACAATATATATGAAGTTAGACAAAAAAGTATATTCCTACGTTTTGGAATCTTTCCCTTTTTCAAGCAAGGCTACTCTAAAGCTAGCATTTGCAGGATTATTGAGTATAGATCAAGCTCTTTAGTTTCTCTTACGTTCTTATCAATCTTGACCATAAGATTATGGTGAACCCCATCATTTGAACCGGTTAGTGAGTTGCATTTAACCTTCATTTGAATCCCAAGCAAAATTTAGTATTTGTGAGTTATATCGAACCCTATTTTGAGCTCAAACCCTTAATAGCGTTTGTATCTTGGTGAGTTATATGCATTCACATTCACCGTCGAAACAAACCATCTCACTTCTTGTCCATCAAACCCATTTGAACCATTCTATATTTATCGAGATCTATTGCCATTGGATCCATATCATATTGGTATCAGAGCTTTGGGAAGATACGCGTGCTAGTGTTCCTCAAAGTTGATTCATAGATTGAACATTTCTAATAACCACCATTCCATAATTAGTGCGTTGTTCATATTTTTAGTAGCTATGGTATTGTACTGGAATTTAGTCCAATAACATTAGTTTCCGTAGTTGATTCTAGTTGTTGTAAAAGTGATTGTTAGTAGTGATAGCTACAAAAGTTGAGTAGTAGTTGTTTACTCAATTTTCTAGAAAATTACTGTACGGATAAGAATGTTTGATGATAGTGTCAACAATACTGGTGATAGTCCTTGCGGAAGTTTGAGACGATGTGTTGATAAACTAGAATATTAGATTTAGAATCTCACTAGCTCTATCCAAGAACTCACTGAATTAGTTAGAGGCCATAAATGTAATGGCCGAGAAGAAAGAAGGGAACGGATACCTACCAGTAAGAGTGGCTCTAATGAACTTGATCATGATGAGTGATAGCTGAGAAGAGCTACCGAGTTGAGAATGAGAGAAAACTGACTCAAGTCAAGAAGAAGAAATGAAAGGAGTATTGACTTTGAAACAAATCAAGAAGCTCGAAGAAGATAGCCAAGGCTGAGAAGGAACATAACTAAGTAGAGCTCTAACAAAAGTGGCCGAACCAAGGTGAATCGACTAGCTTGGAATGCAAGGGATGAACTTCAAGCTCCTAGCTAAGGACTTGACAATATCAAGCTGAAACTGCCAACCTTAAGTGGAAGTAGATAACTTAAAGAATTCCTTGATTGGGTTCCCTGAGTCGAGAAGTTGTTCAAGTGCTACGAGTGTGATGAATGAACAAAGGTTAAGCTGGCTTCATTATCCCTTGTTGAATTTGTAAGCCTCTAGTGGGATAAATTAGTTGCCAAATGAGATATTGAAGGAGAAGAGCCGATCAAAACTTAGAGGCTTATGAAGCGATTGATGAATTAGCACTTTGTACTAACCTACTTCAAGTAAGAGATGCTCCATGCATTATAGCACTTCAGACAAGGTCAAAATACTATTGAAGAGTATTTGCAAGAGTTTGAGAACTTAATGATGAGATGTGAGATTGTTGAGCCATAGGACCACACCATTGCTAGGTTCTTAAGTGGACTTCAAGATGAAATTGTTGATATAGTTGAATTGCAAGTATTCAATTCTTTAGACAAGCTAATCAATTTGGCATTACGACTAGAAAGATAGAGGAGGAGGAGGTATTAGAGGTCGAGTAGCTGACCTCAATAAGACAGCCTCGAGCTTGAGAGTTATGCCAAGAGAAAAGGGCTAAAGAGGAAGATGGAGAAAGGAGAGCCTAGTCGACCTATCCATGTTGAGAAAAAGATTGCCAAGAAAGAGAAGGTACCCAACAACAAGGCCTAAGAAGTGAAGTGCTTCAAATGCTTAGGCTACAGATACATTGCTTCTCAATGTCCGAATAAGAGGGTCATGGTCTTGAAAGATGAAGGACCCAATGCCTAAGTAGAAAGTCAAAGTGATAGAAGTTCAGAAGACTAGATGATAGAAGAAGATATCTATCCCGAGGACCTATATAAACCCCTAGCTACGGCCATATGAGCTAACTTGAAGGTAGATTTTGAATAAAGGGAAAATTTATTTGACATACAGTGCCTAGTGAATGAGAAGACTTATTCCCTGGTTATTGCTATAGGTAGCTGCACCAACATCATTTTTATTGAGTTAGTAGAAAAGATGAAATTGCCAACCTACCCATACCCCTTACCTTATGGGTTAAAATGGTTTAATGACAAAAGTATGGTCCATGTGCATAAAAGAGCGAGGATCGCATTTAAGGTAGTGTAGTATGAGGATGAGATCGACCTTGATGTAGTGCCTATGAATGCCATAAATCTACTTCTTGGCCAACCATGGGAATTTGATTAGAAAGTGATCTATGATGGATTCCTCAACACTTATACTATTAGGAAGGATGGGAAGAGTTATCTCTTAACCCCTATGAGCATTCAGGAAATCTAGAGACACTTGGCTCCCATGGTAAAATGAAAAGGGAGAAGGAGCTTATTTGGCATCTCAGCTTGTGCTTGACACTTAACATTGAAGACGACTTCCTTTTAGACCCATGGTAATGATGGGAATCAACCTTTGACCACATCCAAGCTGAGGCCTACCTATTCGAAGCCGACGCCGACCCTCAAGAAGAAGATGTTGACCTGTTCTAACCCAAGGTAGAATAGTTCAAGGCCAAGGTCGAGCAAATGATAGAAGACTGAAGGGAAGAAAAGGAGCCACTCGGCAACAAGTTTGTCATTTGCCTAGAAGACGAGATACTACAAGGCCGAATACTCGAGACCAAAGAACCATTCGGCACAACACCAAAAGACTCATGCCGACTGATCATAGAACTCGGCAATTATGGGTTGACCTTTCTGGTGTCTTAGCCAAATGCTGTAAGACTTCAAGGACTCCTTCCTAAACCCGTACATCCAACTGCTAACCCTGTCTAGTTCTGATACTACTCCTTCCAAGACATATCGAATAAATGCATGCCGACTTCCTTTATAGAACCTACAATTTTGTATTCTTGTATATGTTTTCCTTTATTTTATTTATAGGCTCAATTCTTTAAGGTTTAAGGCCTTGTACATTATTATAATTTTGCTACTAGGGCTTAGGACTTGCTACAAATAGCAACATCTATAAACATCATGAGGATATATGATAAGATATACGAAATTAGATGGAAAAGTATATTCCTGTGTGTTGGAATCTTTCCCTTTTTTTTTTAGCAAGGCTACTCTTGAGCTAGCATTTGCTAGATTACCGAGTATAAATCAAGCTTTTTAATTTCTCATGCGTTTTTATCGATCTTGACCGTAAGACTATGGAGAAACCCTTCATTTGAACCGATTAGTGAGTTGCATCTAACCTTAATTTGAATCCCGAGCAACATTTAGTATTCGTGAGTTGTATCGAACCCTATTTCGAGCTCAAAGCCCTAATAGTGTTTGTATTCTGGTGAGTAATATCCATTCACATTCACCATTGAAACCAACCATCTCACTTCTTGTCCGTTAAACCCATTCGACCCATTTTGGGTTTTTTAAGATCTGCTGCCGTTGGATTC
Source organism: Lumnitzera littorea (assembly GCA_024138015.1). NCBI lineage: Eukaryota > Viridiplantae > Streptophyta > Magnoliopsida > Myrtales > Combretaceae > Lumnitzera > Lumnitzera littorea. The sequence continues at coordinate 74,607,219 of JAMXBB010000004.1, read as the reverse complement.
TTATCATTTGGAGGAGCAATAATTAAAATAATTATTAAGACATGTGAAAGCTTATTGATTGGACACCTTCCCTTAAATGTAGGGAGAGTAAGCAGTTATGTAATATAACTTTGCTTGTCATAACTGTTCACGCCATGAACATAAATTCAAATCAGTAACAGAATTGTATTACTCAACGTAGTGTTGAGAATGTTGATTATATAGCAAGGTGTTGAGAATATAGATTGCTTGACGTGTCGATAGCTAAATGGATGAGTAAGACAGGTAGACAAAAACTGACTATCAACATTTGCCCCCCAACTCCCATGTTCAAGAATTTAACAAAGGGAGTAATATATAATGCTCTAGAGGTTGAGTAGGGAGTAGTTCTTTAGATGTCGAGTGAAATAGTAAGCAAGACGGTTGGCACCCTAATAAAAAAGTTACGACTTTCAAACTATCGCTTATTCAAGAAACCAAAAAGTATGTAGTATGACACCTGTCACTTCGGTCATCATTACACCACAGGCCTAATAACTAATTGGGGGTTATCAATCATCGGATTTCTATCTCAAAGCAAGTGTCAACAATCCGTGCCACTATCAAATCAGCGCATCATTATCGTTGGAAAAAAATTTGCCATTACGAAGATAAGTTGTCTATATTTAAAGGACTTTTCAAAATCTGAATTCATTTCTACTCAAAGTCATAAACAAATTTTCTCACTTTCTCGACTTCATTCTTAAGTTCTATAACTTTTTTGATACCATTCTTCATAAAAGTTTAGGTATGGTTCACAACGTTGTCCATTGACTTGTTCTCAATTTTAGTGGTTGGAAATATCTTGCAAAGATGAGAAAAATACTTGGTACCGAAGCCAGTCTGGTGTGACCACTTTGATGCTTAAATTAGTATGTAGGAATGAGAAGGATAAAGTAAAGAAGTTAAGAGTTGTCGGATGCCCCTTACAGAGGTTTTTTCCCATATTTATAAGAGATTGTCATGTCTAAAGGAGCAATTATCGAACTAACTATTGAGACACATGGAAACTTGTTAATTAGACACCTTCTCTTAAATGTAGGGAGAGTAGGCAGTTATGTAATATAACTGTGCTTACGATAACTATTCGCGCCATGAACTTGAATTCAAATTAGCAACGGAATTGTGTTACTTGACGTTGTGCCAAAAATGTTGATTACATGGCAAGGTACCTAGAATATAGATTGCTAGGCAAGTGGGTAGCTGAATGGACAAGTAAGATAGGTGGACAAAAATTGACTATCAACATTTGCCTCCTAACTCCCATATTTGAGAATTCGACAAAGGGAGCAATACATAATGCTCTAGAGGCTAAGTAAGGAGTAGTTCTTTAGATGCCGACTAAAATAGGAAGCATGACAGTTCACATCCTAATTGAAAAGTTGTGACTTTCAAATTCTCGCTTATTCAAGAAACCAAAAAGTATGTGGTATGACACCTGTCGCTTTAGTCATCATTATACCATAAGCCTAATAACTATTGGGGGGTTGTTAATCGTCAGAATTCTATCTTGAAACACACGTCAACAATCTGCACCACTATCAAATTAGCACATCATTACCATTAGAAATAAATTTGTAGTTATGAGGATAAGCTGTCCATATTTAAAAGACTTTTCAAAATCAGAATTGATTTTTGCTTAAAGTCACAAACAAATTTTCTCGCTTTCTCGTCTTTACTCTCAAGTTCTTCAACTTCTATGATACCATTCTTCATAAATGTTTAGGTATGGTTTGCAACGTCATCCATTGACTTGTTCTCTCCAATTTCGAAGCAATGGAAACTAAGGTTACTTCTCCATCCCAAATAAGGAATAGGGCGGCGTGCTCTTCTAGTAGCTCAACCGATAGTATTGAGGAAAGGTGCGATAAACTCACCCGAATAAATGCTTTTGCTGTGGATGATTATCCTGAGGATAAAGAAAGGAGATCCTTGATAAGATATCTATATAACAGCATAGCTTACTTCCATAACTCTCTAGATTGAATTGCCGGTTTTGCTGACAAAGTTCTTATCATAAAGTACAACTAGTACTAGCAAGATCTTCCTGGAACGTAGAATCTGAGGAGGTAGAGAGAGGAGGAGAGCGTATGTTTCCTCAGGGGATGTGAGTTCCATATATATTTGAAATATTTAGATTTTGGGTTACGCTTCCCTTTCTCAGCTTTTATGAAGGGCTTCTTTAACTACTTTAGAGTTATGCCAAGTATGTTCTCACCCAACACATACCGACTTTTGGCGACTTTTGAGATAGTTTGTAAAGTAGTAGAAGTCAAGGCTACGCCTTAATTGTTTTGGTTTTTCTTCATGATTAGGAGGTAGCTTAACGGGTGGTACTTTATTACTATAAGGTACAAACGAAAGTTTATGGATGGGTTAGAGTCCAAAATCTACAAGTGGCATCATAAATTCATGTCGATAGTATCTGATGAAGAGCTAGACTTATGGACTTAATGGGCTGAGCCAATTTACACTAAAGATATTGATTTGATGCTGAATGATGCAGTAGTGGCAAAGAAAATTTAGGAAAGGAGGAAGAACAAAATGTTCTTCTAGGGCACCAAGAGAATTATACGGTGTTATGAAAGTAGAGACCCAATCTTTTCTGAAAATGAAGGTATGCTAATGAGTTACCACCATATAGATTATAGCCATAAGAGGAAAGCCGTTCTTGCAACTAACGGGGAGAATTGTTATCATTGAGCCTTGCTTGACATGGAGAATGTAAGTTTATTCTTTTCTCGTGATAATATTAACTTGTTTGCTCATGTTACAAATATAGGTGTTGGTGAGGTAAACCCTACCAAGCTATTGGCCTAAGCAAAGGCCAAAACATCAAAAGTTGACAAGAGGGTAGCCACAACAACAATAACTTTGCTTGTTAATGTAAAGAAAACAAGAAAAGAAGACACATCTAAGCAAGTAGCAACACAAAAGAAGACCTTGTAGCTATCTGACAAGTAGAAGGAGGTTGAGAAAACAGTGTCGACTAAGGTCCCTCATTCCATAGAGCCCCTGGTCAAAAATATTCAACCTTCTATTAAGCTAAGAAAGGTTGGCCGAGAGAGCCAAACCTATAGGGAGGTCGAGGATGTTATTACAGTCGAAGGGTCATTGTTGGTGTTGGAGGCAATGCGTAGTGTTGATAAGAGATTGGGAAAGGAGCTTGTTGGCCAAACCCCTACTAAAAGGTCTAAGGGTTTGGATGAGAGGATAAAGGAGGCAATATGCTTCAAAGGTTTTAGCATCACCAGTGCCAAATTCGTCCTTAACAACGAGATTGGCGAGTACTTCATCCCATGTTAGAGCCAAAATGATTTGGATACCGACTCAGCCTTAAGTGACAGGACAAAATCTTTGGCCTTGATGGAAGGAAACATTCTTCCAAAGGATAGAGATATTATCAAAAAAGATGTTAATAGGGTTGGTGGTTGCAGTAAAGCCTATATTGTGGCCAAGTTATATGACGTAGGTATTTGTATGCATCTTTAGAACTATTGAAGTTACTCAATTGCTGATATTCGGTTTCCTTTTTAGATGAGTAGCCACATTCTAATAGCTTTAGATGAGGCTGATAGAGAGACTAAAAAGGTTAGATCCATAGCAGTCTTCATGTATTCTATCGAGTCATTTTAAGTACTCATCATATTAAATGAAATTGTTGTAGAAAATTGAGGATACATATAATGCGTTCAAAGCCCAAATTGTTGCTATTGAGAACACGAGGATAAGGGTTGTGATGGAGGTGAGAAAGCTCCAAGATGACTTTGCTGTTGAGAAGTTGGCACAAACCCTTACTACCGATGAAGTCTCTAGCCTAAAGGCCAAAATGGAAAAGCAGTACAAAGAGTTAAAAGGCCTGAAGGAGGAGCTATAGAAGAAGAAAGAAAAGTGTTGGAGGCTGGGTCAAACTCTTTGCACGATGAGCAATGAGGAAGACAAACTTAGAATGCAAATTAAAGAGTTTAAGATCAACAACTCGAACTTACAGAGCCATATTGCTAATTTAAAGGAGACTCTAAGGAGAGGACTATCAATTGAAGAGCCCCTTGATATAGTTACTCTTAGTCGGCAGTACGAGAGACTTCTTCGGAAGAAGTTGTTTGAGGGGGTCCAAGCAGCAAGATAGGGGATCCTAAAGCTTCATTTTGATTATGATCTCTCTTGCCTTGACTTTGTTGACGTCAATGACAAAGTCAGTAGTGCTAGCGAAGAGCATGATAATGAGGCAGGTGTCGAAATTATTAATGAGGGTAATGACGAAGCTTATGTGGAGGATCTAGGGGAAGATGAAGAGAGTCTATCAAAAGAAATCCCCTATGTATGAAAAGAGAAATCTACCAACTTTGAGACCTTAGGTGTCGAGAAAGAAGTTTGCTAGGAGAAAGCACCAGCCTCTAATCTAAACATTACTTTTGTTAATTTCAAGAGTAGGCTATAGGATTTTCTTTGTACCTTGCGCTATCTCATGTAATTATTTGAACGAAATATTTTTCATATAATAGGCCATACATTTGTAACTACATTGGTTAAATGAAATATCTTTGATAAGACTGTTTTCAATACATTTTGTTTATGCACCACAAGTTCCCTATGTTCTATTTCATACGTTTTTATTCGTCAGCATGTTTCATTTTATACACTAAGTATCTTTCGACATGTTTTATTTCACACATCTAACTAATTTTCGACATTTTTTATTTCACATATCTAATTATTTCTATGCATGTTTTATTTCACATGCCAAATTAATTCTCGACATGTTTTATTTCACACACCTAATTCGTTCTCAACATATTTTATTTCACATACCCAATTCGTTCTCGACATATTTTATTTCACACGCCCAATTCATGCATCTTTATAGACATTGTCCGTTAGCCGTTTGAGGCATAAACTAACCACATTACTCAATTATAAGATTAATTTATGCTATTAGTTAATGGCAATAGGCTAGAACTTAGGTCAGTTTGTTTGCCATATAGCTTAGAACTCATTAACTCGACAATTATAAAAAGAATAAGAAAATAATGAGACTTCAAACATAATTCTCATAAAAAAAGTACTGTAGTCTTACAAATATGTAGACTATCACCTTACAAATAAGTGGAGATGAACATCATCCGAGCAATAAATTGAAATTTAATTTCAAATTCTCAGCGTTCCATACTCGAGGGATGATAGATCCATCCAACCTTTCTAGTCAATAGGCCTCCTCACCAACAACTTCCTAGATCTTAATGGGATCTTCCCAATTTAAGCTGAGCTTCCCTTAACTCACTCGCACGCCAGTAGCTTCTACCTTTCAGTAAAATAGATCTCTAGGTTAAAAGACCTTGTGCTTCACTTTTTAATGTAATACTATGCCTCTCTGTGCTTGTATACTGTGACCCTAACTCTTGCCATATCTAGGATTTCATCAATGGTCTCCAAATTCACTGTTAATTCAACTTAATTAACCATAACATTGAAATTCTACGTCCATAGATTTTGCAAATCCAACTCAACCAGTAACATGGCTTCCATGTCATATGCTAGCCTAAAGGGCATCTCCCCAGTCATAGTTCTGTGGGTAGTTCAATACCCCCATAAAACATTCAATAATTCATCAGCCCATTTCTCGTTGACTTGATCTACTTTCCCTTTTAGTTCGTGTAGAATGATCTTGTTTACGACTTCCACTTGTCCATTCGTTTAAGGGTGCACTACAAATGTATGGATGAGGCGAATGCCACACTTCTTGCAAAATGCTCGGAACTTATTGTTGTCAAACTATAGGTCGTTATTCGTGATTATCATGTAAGGAACTCCAAATCTTGATATGATTGAACTGAAAATGAACGCTTCCACTTTCTACTCTCTTATATTTGCCACTACTTCAACCTCTTCCCATTTGGTAAAGTAATCTACAGTAACAATGTGATAAACTTCGGAAAGGGTCTAAGAATATCGAGTCCCCACTGGGTGAAAGGTTAAAGGCTGGTTAGGTTACATAACTCCTTTGTAGGCGTATGACTCAACAACTTATGCTTTTAGCATTAGGGACAGTATGGGACAACTTCCTTTACATCTTCTCTCATGGTCGGCCAGTAATGGCTAAGTCATAGTTTTCGAACATATAGTGTCTGCGCTTTCACATGGTTGCTGCATATGCCACTATGCAGCTTAGATAACAACCTCTAAGAGTCTCTCGAAGGAAGGCATCGAAGATAGGGTTACGATGTGCTATGTTTGTACAACTAACCATTAATTAGCGAATAATTCACGGCTTGGTAAGCCAATCTTCATGCTCTTTTCTTGTTGTCTAGGAGAGCACCATCTCTCAAATAATCCAATAGGGGATTTATCAAGATTCTTCTCTTGGGCAAGGAGCTAACTTGCAGCTTTATGAAAGAGTCGATAAACTTTTCTATGGAAGAAATTTGACGAAAAGTTTGTTGCTCAACTCGAGGAAAGCTATATTGGCTAATTTTGACAACTTTTCTGTAGCAATATTGTTTCTTCTTGGAATCTTATGGATGGAAAAAGATTGAAACTCTTCTACGAATGTTTATACCACCAATAGGTACTTGCTCATCTCCTCTTCCTTTGTCATGCAACTTTTCATGACTTGATTCATTACCAATTGTGAATCAAAGATCACTTCAAGTTTCTTGGTGCCAATTTCTTTTGCTAGTTTCAATTCGACAATCAAAGCTTTATACTTTGCTTCATTATTACTAGCTAGGAATTCGAATTTCAAAGCATAATGAACTTTGACATTATGGGGTCTTAAAGAACAAGGCCTATGCTACTTCCTTCTCTCGTTAAGGAACCATCTACATAAAGGAACCAGATAGGTCTCTCAGTAAACTCCACATTGTCTTCCTTACCAATGAACTCGGCTACAAAATCTACTATAACTTAAGCCTTTAGTGCCTTTCTAGGTTTATATTGTATGCCATGGGTACTCAACTCTAGGGCATATTTTATCATCTTCTTGGAGGAGTCAGGTTGTTGCAATGCTTACCGTAATGGCTGATCAGTGAGTATTATGATCTGATGAGCCCTAAAATACGGCTTCAACATCCTTGCTAAGATAACCACTACTAAAACAATTTTTTCAATTTTCGTGTACCAAAGCTCTGGCCCTTGCAAAACATGACTCACATAATAAATGGGTCGATGTTCTTTACTATCAATTTGGACTAATATACAAGAAAGAGCTCGGCAACTAACTGATACATATAAATATAAATTCTTTGCGAAATATGTGTCGAAAGTATTGGTGGCAGCACAAGGAATGCATTGAGATCACTGAAAGCTTTCTCGCAATCATTAGACCATTTGAATTCTTTTGGATTCTTTAAGATTTTAAAGAATTTCGAGCACCTATTTGCACTTTTCAACACAAATAAATTGAGGGCGGTTATACATCCAATGAGTTCCTGCACTTCCTTGACCATGCAAGGAGATTTCATGTTCCTTATCACCTCAATCTTTCTTGGGTTGGCCTTGATATCGTGTTAAGTAACCATATATCCTAAGAATTTTCCTAATGTTGTGCTAAAGATTCATTTCTGTGGGTTGAGTTTCATGCTATATCTCCTTAATGTAGCAAATGTCTCCTTAAGGTTGGCAAGATGCCAATCTTCCTTCGCACTCTTCAATAGCATGTCATTGATATATACTTTGACGTTTCTAAGAATCTAGGGTTTGAACATCTTGGTAATAAGTCTTTGGTAGATTGTACCGGCGTTTTTCAACCCAAAGGGCATCATCATGTAACAATACGTTCCAAAATTGGTAACAAAAGAAGAATGGACTTCATCCTCTTTATCTATCTTGATTTGGTTATATCTAGAGAAAGCATTCATAAAAGAAAGTAATGCATGTCCAACGGTTACATCTACCACTAATTAATTTGTGGTAGTGGCAAACGATCCTTGGGATAAGCCTTATTGAGATCTATGAAGTCTACGTACACTCACCACTTATCGTTAGACTTCTTGACTAGTATATAATTGGCTAGCTAAGTTAGATAAGGCTCTTCTTAGATAAATCCTACCTTAAATAACTTTTGGACTTCTTCCTTTATTGCTGCTTATCTCTCTAGTGCAAAATGCCTCTTCTTTTGTTAGACCACCTTCACACTTGGATCAATCTAGGGCTTGTGTACCATAACTTCTCTCAAGATATCAGGCATGTTCGAAGGGGACGATGCAAATACGTTAGCCTTGGCTTGTAAGAAGTTAATCAAACTTTGCTAAATATCTGCTGACAAGGGTCTCCATATCTTTGTTGTTTTCCTAAGGTCGCCTCCTAAATAAATTTCCTCACCATCACTCTTAGCATTCTCTATGTCGACTGACTTGCCTTCCAGACAGGATTCCACCTAAAATACCTCTTCTCATCTTAAGGCCTTCATATATAAGGACCTTACCAATTGTTGATCCCCTTTGCACACGCCGACTCCCGTAGGAGTAGAGAACTTAGCTTTAAGATGTGCAGTTAAAGGGATAATGCCGAATAGATGCTAGCATAGCCGTCTTATTAACATATTATATAAGGACCAACATTTAACAAGAAGGAAGTTCACTTTATCCTTTGCAACATGCTCGTTATCATCGATCAGTATCGGTAAAGAAATTACTCCGGCTACTTAGACTAGTTGGTTGTTAAAGGCATATAGATCATACTTGTAAGATCTTAGTTGTGCTTTGATCTGGGCTCTCATTTAGTTGAATGCATGCTAAAAAATGATACCAGTTGAACTTCCTGCATCAATAAGAATCTTCTTAACTTCGAAGTTGATGACTCTTGCATTAGTAACTAGTGCATCATCATGCAGTTTCTAGATGCCCTTAAAGTTATCCTTCGTGAAGGGAATCGTGTTGACGATCCTGGCCTTCTTGCCTTAGATGTTGTAGACATAATTTTTTGCATTTGTCAAGCTCGAAAAGCTTAATTGACCTATAATAGGTTTGTCGACAATGATTGCTGTGTTATTAGCTGATCACTCTCTAAAGTGTTTGTTTGAATTTTGAATTTGAGAGAAAATGATGGACCCAAGTATAAATATTAATGCTAGTGATGACAGTGGAGTTGTCCACCATAGATGACAATCTTAGAGAACTCCTAAAAGTACCAACGAGAGACTTGATGAGGTAGCTAACCTCTTAGTCGATTTGACCCAAGTTGTTCATGCCCTGTCTTGCCGACCCACTAAGGCCTCGTGAAACACTCTACAAGCTGCTTAACCTATTAGAGGTTAGAACCCAGCTCAACCAGTTCTAGGTGGAGGAGTCAGCGGATGAGTAAGGTGAAGGATAGACCTGAATGAGCTTGATGAGGAGGAAGAAGAGTATTTTGAAGAGGAGTATGTACAAGCCCCCAGAGCATTCGACCATGTGAAGCTTTGGATTCCAGGTTTTAATGGATTTGGGAATGCTGACGAGTATTTGGATTGGGAAGAGAAGAAAAAGCGTGTATTTGATTACTATCAATATGAGGATTATGAGAAAGTAAGAACTGCTGCTATTGAATTTTTCGAATATGCCGTCATATGGTGGAAGAATTTTGAGACCATAAGAAGAAGAGAGGAGTACTGAGAGATTAACACCTGGCCCAAGATGAAGAGAGTGCTTAGAAATAGATTTGTGTTGGAAATTTATCTCTAAGATTACTTTCACTCAACTTCAGGAGTTGAGATAAGGAGATCAAACTATTGATGAATATGTTTAAGAATTCCAAATGCTTATGATAAGATGCGAAGTGGATAAACCACCACCCTAAACAGTCTTAAGGTTTATCATTGGGTTGAGAGGAAACATCCAAGACATTGTAGAGCTCTAATGATTTGACACAATGGATGAAGTTATTAGGATTGCCCAACAATTAGAGAGGTAAAGAAGGAGATGAGTAATGACCAGAATGTCGACTAGCTGACCAGGACAGGCAAATCATCGAACTTAGTCAAGTACTGAGCCTAGTAGAAGAGTTGACGTCAAAGTCGAGCAGAAAGGTCGACTTGAAGATGTAGCGTCAACCCAAATGTATGAGAAAGGGCAAGGGTCTGGTAAGAAGACTAGCCAGATCAAGTGCTTCAAGTGTCAAGGGTTTCAAGTGTCAAGGGTTTGGACATATGGCTACTTAGTACTCGAATTGAAGGACAATGGTCATTAAGGGAGACATCCTAAAGTTAGATTTAGAAAGTACGGATGAGGAACCCGAGGAGGTGGTTCCTACCAAGAATGAGTTGATTGAGGATGACGTCTATACCAAAGACTTGGACTAGCTAATCATAGTTGTCCGACGCACTATGAGCATGGAACCCTCACGAGAGGAGGAGTTGAGAGAGAACTTATTTCATATCACCTGTAAGGTAAATGATTAAATGTGTACCCTCATCGTGGATAGTAGGAGCTGCACCAATGTAACGTTAGCTGATCTCGTTTCAAAACTGAAGTTATCAATTGTTGCACATCCAAAGAAGTACAAGTTGAATTAGTTGAGTGATAAGGGAGCATTACACGTCACTTAGCAAATACTATTGTTAATCACGATCAGCAATTACTCTGACTAGATTCTTTGCGATATACAGCCCATGTACGTATCCCATGTGTTACTAGGAAGACCGTAGCTATTTAATAAGAGAGTCATCCATAACGGTTACAAGAATACCTACATGTTCAAGAAGGATGATTGGAAGATCACACTAAATTTGATGCCGTTGAGAGAAGTTCACAAGTTACAGATGGAACTTGCTCGTGGATCAAAGAAAGCTCTGGTGATGAGTAAAGCCGAGCTCTAAGAGGCCATTAATGCCAATGAGCGGACCCTCTTGTTGGTCAAGTGACTATTGGAAATGAACAACAAGTCAATAAGTTGCTAGAAAGAGGATACGTGAGATAGAGTCTTATCCCTTTTGTTGTGCCTGCACTTTTAGTGCCGAAGAAGGATGAAACCTAGCAGATGTGTGTTGATAGCCGAGTGGTGAACAAAATCACGATCATATATAGGTATTCGATCCTAAGGCCAGAAGGAATGTTAGATAAACTGAGTAAAGCTAAAATTTTCAATAAGATTGATCAAAATTTTAGCTACCAGCAAATCCACATGTGGCTAGGAGATGAGTGGAAGATAGTGTTTGAGAGGAGTGGAAGACAATGTCCAAGAATTGAAATGGAATTTACGAATGGATGGTCATACCCTTTAGCTTGTCGAATGCCTTGAGCACCTTCATGAGAGTTATGAACCATGTGCTGAGACATCTCATTCGGAAGTGTGTCGTAGTGTACTTCAATGATATACTGATCTACAGTGTCAACATGCTAAGTTACTATGAAAACATTAAAGTAGTCTTAGATATTCTTCGTGCCGAGAGATTATTCGGCAACCTAAAGAAATGTTGCATTTGCTAGGAGGAAGTGATATTCTTAAGCTATGCAACTAGTGGACAAGGCCTACGAGTCGATGATGAGAAGATCAAGGCAATTGTCGAGTGACCAATTCCTATTGCTTGTGCCGATGTAAGAAGTTTCCACAGACTGGTTTCGTTTTATAGAAGGTTAATTAGGAATTTTAGTACCATCACCATGACAATTAGTAAGCTAATAAAGAAGAACACCGACTTCCGATGGGGAGAAAGGGAGGAGAGTTTTGCTGACATAAAAGAAATATTGACCTCTACCCCGGTGTTAGTATTACTTGATTTCGACAAAGTTTTTAAACTGGAATGCAATGCATCAAGCATTAGGATAGGTGTTGTCCTGATGCGAGAAGGCCGAACAATTGCCTTCTATAGTGAGAAGCTTCGAAGATCACAGTTGAACTACTTCGTTTATGATAAGGAACTCTTGGCACTGATCTGAGCAATGCAAGTGTAGCAACATTACTTACTATTGAGAGAATTTGTCATATATATTGATCATGAATTGCTGAGGTACCTTCAAAGTTAAACCAAGTCGTCGAAGTGGTAGGCGAGATGGGTTGAATTCATTAAGGGGTTCAATTTTGTGATCAAGTACAAGCAATGAAAGAGCAACGTAGTTGCAGATGCTCTTTCAAGGAAGCATGTGCTCTTATCAGAACTACATACCAGGCTGTTTGGTTTTGTAAGTATCAAAGAACAGTACTCCAGGGATCTACACTTTGGACCAATAATTTTGTGATGCATAGATGGGAGGACAATGGACGAGTATTATATAGAAGATAGCTATCTATTCAGAGGAGGGAAACTGTGCTTGTCGACTTGCTCCCTATGGGAATTATTAATTAAAGAAGCCCACAGTGGAGGACTCTTTGGAGAATTTAGAGAGAGAAGGACTTGTGAACTATTGAATAGTTGATTCTTTTGGCCAAGAATGTGAAGAGATGTGCACCGAGGTGTTGAAAGCTGTGCTGTGTGCAAAAAGGCTAAGTACCGAGCCGAACAAAGGAAAGCAATGCCCCTACCTGTCCTGACAAGGCTGTAGACTGAACTTAGTATGGACTATGTTCTTAGATTGCTGCGAACTGCTTATAGTAAAGATTCTATAATGGTCGTCGTAGATCGATTCAATAAGATGACACACTTTATACCTTGTACCAAAACTAATGACCCTTTGGCTATTGCCTCTCTTTTATTATAAGAGATTGTGCAGATAAACGGCATACCAAGAAGTGTAGTCTCTAATAGAGACCTAAAGTTCTTGAGCTATTTCTAGAGGACCCTTTGGCATTGGTTAGGAACTGAATTACTCTTCAATACCTCATGTCACCTCCAAACTGACGGCCAAATAAAGTTGGTTAATCGTACTTTGGGGTCACTGGTTTGAGCCATAGTAGGTAAGAGCTTGGCTGATTAGGACGTTTGCCTACCAATAGTCGAGTTCACCTACAACCGAACCATATATGACACTACTAAGCAAACTCCCTTCAAGGTGGTCTATGGATTTAATCCCGAATTGCCCTTCGATTATGCCCCTGTACCATCACCCACACAAGTGGACCCTAACATCTCTGCTAGAGCACAATCTCTTTAGGAAATCTATGATAAGGTCACTTGACACATTGACCAAGCTATTGGAAGAATACGAGAAAAGACCATGGGTAGGTCGGCCAAACGATTTTAGCCGGGAGACTTAGTATAGGTACACCTCAACAAGGAATGGTTCCTGAACAGATGAAAGAATAAATTATCTACAAGAGCAAAAGGACCTTTTAAAATCCTTTAGAAAATTGGTGACAACGCCTACCGATTGGAATTACCCGAGGACTATGGGGTTCCTAACACCTTCAACATTGCCAACTTTAGTCCATATCACCTTGACGAAGAATTGAGCAAACACCATTTAAATTTGATCCAAAATCCAAAACAACTTAAAGGGAATAATAGGAATCAGGCTACCAAACCTCTTACCAGTAGCCATTCTCGAGGATTAGAGGGGTTGGCATGATGAATCCTCCTATTCCAACCAACCCCTACCGAAGCCGAGTACTTTCTTGTCAAGTCACCTTTAGTACCGTGTCATGTGACCGCCCATTACTCTATGGTATGTCGAGTTAATGAATACTCTCCAACACCGAGCAGACCAATTACTTGGCATCTTCCTTGCCAAGAAGTTGAGAGAGAGATACTGGACTAACTAAGCCATTCTTGCTCGGACAAACCCATTTGTTCATACTTTTTGTTTGCATCTCCTAACAACCTTGCCAATACAGCATTGCCATATGTATAGTATCATGTGTAAAATCTATAGCACCAATGATTATTTTCTTTGTATATTCATTTTTGCCCTTTTGTAACATGTACATTACTTCTTTAGGAAATGTCCCTTTTGGGCAAGTTGCCCTAACTTACGGGAATAAATGTCCTTATACTTGTAGCTATAAGAAAAGGTTACCTTCAATATAATTGAGTACTTTTCTTCTTGGCATAAACACTTTCTGTTTATTCTTGACATCACTCTTATCTTTTCCCTTAAGTAAGGTTAGGTAGTGAGTAACCTGATTGGACTAATTTGTACGTCATATCGAATTGTGTCGTAAATCCTTGGAAGTTCCTTTGGTGTGTCATATCCATTAGAGTTGTTCATAGGTTTTGCTTGTTGTTTTCCTTCTTCATTTCTTTACCCCTTCATACCTTTCCCTAGTTCCCCTTTCAAGCTTTTTGCAAGCTTGGACTCATTCAACGACTGGCCTTATTTGTTCTTGGTCACGGTTCACATCAGACTTACTGCACTTAAATTCTTTGGACATGCTACTATGTGGTGGAAGAATCTAAATGCAGTTGGAGCAAAGGATGGAAGATGAGGTGTTAAAACCTGGGATGAGATGAAAAGGTTATTAAGTGGTATATTTATACCTGAGACCTACCTATAAGATACGTTTGCAAAGTTGTAGGAGCTTTGCCAAGGAAGCCAATTTGTTGATGATTATGTTAGCAACTTCTTGATGCTTGTGATTTGAGTCAATGTGGAACAACTAGAGTCTGGCATGGTATTAAGGTTCATTTCTAGGCTTAAGTATGAGATTCGCAACATTGTGGAAGTGCAAAGGTTTTATACCTTAGAAGAGGCAATTAAGATAACGTAGAGGGTCAAGAAGTAGAGGAGAAGTGCTCTGAGTATACCTCGGCCAACATTCTTGCAAGCCCCTATACTACCCCGACTTGTTCAAGCGGAGTCAAGGAAGCCATAACAAGCCGAAGATAGGAATGACTAACCTGATAATAGTCAAACAAGCCAATAGAGTCGAGCTGGTCAATGAGGACAAATTGAGGTTCGTTTGACCATGAGAACATAGCCAGTCGGTGTTATCCAAATGCAATTATGGGGAATGCATGATTCATCTTATTTCTTAATCATATAATTCGTTAATCCGATTTTTCAAGGTGATCAGACAATTTCATTCCATACACTTGTAGGTATAAATTATCATAATAATTCCCATTATTATATAATTAACAAGCCATTGCATTCATCTACAAATTCATACACATGCATTTCCCATATCTCATAAGCATCCAAATTTATTTATATATGAGTTTAGGTGCATCTATTCTATAAGCAAAATCAAGTAAATAGTCATTATGAATTTACTCACTCAGCCATGCGGATCAATCAAATTAATCTAGGATAGGCTGTCTTCCAAAAGTCAGGTCTCCTGGACATCGCAAATATGATACTATAAGGATTTGAAATAAAACTTAGAAAACTAAGCTAAAACCCTTTAAGCTATCCTTTTGACTTGGTTTCATAATTTTTCCTAATTTTACTTACAAGTTCAATTGTGTATAACTTTCTCGTTTTAAATCTGATTTTTATGATCTTATAGTCAATATTCATCATTTTCAAGTGTACTTTAATGTGGTGAGGTTATATTTTCGTGATGAGGCACACAAAACTACCCATACGTCAGAACAATAGCAATCCTCGTGATTTAGAGTGCTTTTGGGCTTTGTTTGGTTAATAGGCTTTTTGGTAACTTAGGAAATTCTTTGGGCTTAGACTTAGGAATTTATTCCAAACTTAAAATACTTCTTAAGGTCAAACTTCCAACTTTGGTTTACACTCTTGTTGCTAACAACAACTCCTTAGGCTTTTATGTGGGCTTAAGTCATCAAATGGGCTTGTTTTTTGTTCAAACTAAAGTTAGTGACTTTGTTGGGCTTATGGAGTCTTAGGTAGACTTCTTGTCGGCTTCAAAACAACCTTTCTTAATATTTTAAAGTGCTGGTCAGAATTTTAATGAAGGCCTAACTTAGAGTTCTAAGCTTGTTTTGAGAATTTTAGGCTCGGTTTTGAGTTTTAAGCTTTGTATACTTGCTATACCTGTTTTGGTTGATCTTTTCACTTTGTTCACTTGGTTTTATCACATTTTTAAGTAGCTTTTACTTATGTTCCAAATTTAGTCATGATGAATCCAAGGGATTCTTGCTTGGTTTTTCAACTTGTTTCATCATTTCCTTAAGTTCAAGGGTTAGATCATGAACCTAAGCTACTTATATTTAAATCTTGACTTAACTTCTCTTCCATGAGATGATTACTTAGCTTATACTTTACATGAAAATAGTAGATCTCATACTTATCATGACTTCCATATCATTGTTCATATCTTACAAAGTTGGTTTCTTCATAAAAGCTTCATATAATAGGCTTTCCTTTACCTAAGGCTATGTTTGAGCATCTTTAACTTAATAAAAGTGGAAATAACATCTAAATGACTTATATACACTCCATCTCCAGCATGATATCTCCTCGTTCATGTACATATTTCATGATCTTCTCAACTTAAAATCTTCCCTTCTAAGTGTTAAACATATATCTTTACATAATACTAACTTAGCATGTTCATATTTCAACTTTCATATAAAGGGGTTCACAAGCTTACTTCTTAAGGTAGTCTAGCTATTTTATTATCTTATGATCATGCTAATATCTTTATGAAAACATGGTCTCCTAACATGTAATACTAAGCCACTAACACAAAGGAACAACTTACTCGTCCTCAAAGCGAAAACAAGGTGATAGTGCAACTAAACCCTAAACCCTAAACCCTAGTCTCCTCTTAGCTCATTGTCTTCCTTCCTCTTCTTGTAAGTTCTTTTGAAATTAGAGTCTTGATCTTTGAAGTGGGGCTTTGAGGATATTCTAAATTTCCTAAAATTGGTTTTTGAAATTGACAAAAGGAGGCAACAAAATCAAGCTTTTGTGCCGTGAGTTATGAAGCAAAAAGGGTGGCAGCAATATGGGGTTTTGTGGAGTTAGATTTCTTCTTTTGGTTTGTGTTTAAAGTGAGAGAAAAGAAAGTGAAAATAAGATTGAAAGAGAGAGAGAGTGGAAAATTTTTGAATGGGAGAAGAAGTGTGTGTAAGAAGTTTTAACTGATTATCTTTTAGTATGCATAAATGCCAAATTTTTTACAAGAATAGATAATGTAAGCATTAAGGGGTGAACAGTAGATATGTAAGACAATTGAATGATTGAAAGTTGGCAAGGCATGATCTCCCTTAGGCTCTCTTCCCAACTGGCCATAAGGTGTCCTCTTTAGGTATTGAGTTGTCTTGTTACTTAATTAAAACTTGTACATATAAAATAATGTGATAACTTGTCCATATGCAATATAAGTAAAGGAGTAATAAGGAAAGTGTCTTATCACTAGTTTTTGATAAGTTATCAATTGATAAATGATTCCAACTTTCAATTGATAAGTTATTTAGGGTGATTGGTTGGTTTACTTATTCATGTGCACAAGTCTGATGCATGAAGATAAGAAGATTGTCTTATATGAAATTCATTTGGAGTTTGTTTCTTAAATTGATTTGTAAATTATGATTTAATTCTTATAAAATTATGAAAATTTCTAGAGTTGAATAAAATTATTCAAATTAAATTATCAATTAGTTGCTTAGGGTTATAAGTCCTTAATTGTTTTAGGGTTTAAGGTTTTGAGTGACTCAAAGTCCATGGTTCTCGTAGTCAAGTTTTTATCGATAATAGACTTTTGAATTGGAAAATTAAATTTGTTTTTAAATGCAAACTTGAATTCTTAGCTTAGTTTATCCTTGGGAACATTTGGAAGTACTCTTAGTTGAATCACGAGTCCGCTAAAAAGTAGGGTTTACAATTTATCCATATGTAACATGGCTTATAAGTGAAAATAAGGGAATTGTCTTATATAAAATTCTTTTAGGGCTTGATTCTCAAATTAATTTGTAGGTTATAATTTATTTCTTAAGAAATTTTAGAATTTTCTAGAGCTGAATAAAATTTATTCAAATTATATTTTTAATTATTTATTTAGGATCGTAAGTCCTTGATCATCCTTGGTTTTAGGGTTCGAGTGAGTTTATATATGTTTTAGAGTTCGAGTGAATTTATGTATGTTTTAGGGTTTTTCACCAACTCGGGAGTAATTGACTTATACTTAGGAGCTTAAAGTTCAATTAGCTTAATTATTTAGGAACATTGCTTTATTATGCAACATATATATATATATATATATATATATCATATGATAGATTAAGAAAAGAGAAGGAAATTGCTTAATAATATATTTATGTATATATATATATATATATATATATATTATGGGGCTACTTATGTACATAAGTAAAATAATTTTTGTAAATTTATTAATTTATTCCTTTAACTAGCTTAGTTTTATTGTTTATCATTACTTGAAATAATCTTTGATTCGTTCATTATCAGTTTATATGATTTCACAAAATTATTAATAATTTTATTGACTTATGGCTTTTCAAGCATTAAGATAATTTTATAGAGTTTTAAAAATTTTTATGATTTGATATTTATGGTTTCTATTAAGTTTAAGTTTACATTTTTAAAAGTATGCGTATGAAGGGATTGGGGTTTTCTTACATGATTAGGGTTTTCAAATCGTATAATAGGGTCTTTCAAGTTCGTTTTAAGTTTTGAGTTTAAAATTTTACTTGGTTTTCATTTGATGTGGTCTTGTCGACTTAGGAAAATATCTACGATACTCAAGTTCAACACCATATTTAGAAGGTTAAATTTATAAAGTCTATAGAAGCACTTTAAGCACCAAGCCTAATGGGTAAAGTTCCTAGAAGGATTTAATTTTATCATCATGTATAAGCAAGGCACGGCTAACGTAGCTACTAATGCCTTATTAAGGAGACACATACTTTTAATTGAGTTATAGACCAAACATTTAATGTTTGCAAGCAATAATGAATATTATCCACGTGACCATCTCATATATGGAAACTGTAGAGAGGGGAAGGCAACAAATGAATATCATGTAGATGATGGATATTTGTTCTAAGGTGGCAAGCTCTGTATGCCAACCTATTCTATGAGAGAGCTGCTAGTGAGAGAAGCTCATAATGGAGGACCTTCTTGGCACTTTGGAGAGAAAATAACGTTTGTGTTATTGAATGCAGGGTTCTATTAGCCTAATATGAGATGAGATGTGCACTGTATGGTTAAGAGTTGTGCAACCTATAAAAAGGCAAGGAGTTGAGTTGAACAAGGGAGAACGATTCCTCTATCCATCCTGATAAGACCATAGGTTAAACTGATCATAGACTTTGTCCTTAGTTTACCTTGAACTATTAGAGGCAAAGTAATGGTTATCATGCATAGATTCAGTAAGATGGCACACTTTGTGCCTTGCACTAAAACTAATGATACTTCGGCTATTGCTTCTTTGTTTTTGTAAGAAATTGTTCACTTACATGGAGTACCAAGAAGTGTATGTCAAATTGCGACCCAAAATTCCTAAGCCATTTTTAGAGAACTCTTTGTCATTGGATGGGAACAAAGTTATTTTTCAACTTCCATCACCAAACCGATGGCCAAACAGAGGTCGTTAACTATACTTTAGGTTCACTACTTTGAGTTACAATGGTGAAGAACTTAACTGATTGGGATGTCTGCCAACTCATAGTAGAATTTGCTTCAATAGGATAATACATGCCCGTGGTAGAATTTGCTTACAATAGGACAATATATGCAACTACTAGGCATGTACCATTCAAGGTCATCTATGATTTTAACCTTGAGCTTCCTCTTGATCACACCTAAGTGCCATCACTTGACCAAGAAGACCGAGAAGCGAGAATCCAAGCTCAATCCCTCTAATAGATCTACTCATGCATTGCTTAACACGTTGATTAATCTGTTAGAAAACTGAAAGAGAAAAGCAAAGGAAGGAAGACCACATTATTTTGGCTTGTGATCAAGTATGGTTGCTCTTAAGCAAAGAAAGATTTCCTAACAAGAGGAAGAACAAATTATTTGCCCAAGTTGAAGGACATTTTAAGATACTCCAAAAGATAAATAGCAATGCATACCAATTGTAGCTATCGGAAGACTTTAGAGTATCTAACGTATTCAATATTACTAACCTCAACCCCTACTGACCAAAAGAAAAATAGAGTAAGGACCAAGCGGATTTGATCCCAAATCCTAATCATCTTATATGGGATGATAGGAATTGAGCCACCGAACCTTTGACTCGAGCCTAAGCTCAAAGGCTTAAGAGCATGGCTAAGTGTATTCTCTCATTCCGACCTATGCCTAAAGAGTCTAAGCTACTCTAATCTATTATCCAACTACCATGTTTGAGACGAACTCTCACATGTCTATCAATTGTCTTTGAAGGTTAACCTGAAGAGTACTCAGATGATAGCTTGGTTTGCCTTACCTACTTCTAAGCTGCTTAGATCATATTCGAGCTAAACTCACCCCTAAAGGTTCTATAGCTCAACTCAACATTAGATAACCTAACTATACTTTTTGTCTACTTTTGCTAGGAACCCAATACTTGAGTCTCTTATCTTTCTTGATTTTTCATTTATACCCTTCTATATTCATTATATTTTACTTATTTTGGACATTACCCTTTTTAGTCTTTTCTAATTATAGTAGTTTCCTCTAATATTTTAAGTATAAATATCCTTTGTATATTAAAGCTGCAATAAGTGAATCAAATAGAATATATTGTGTTTTCCTTTGTGAGCTATTGTACTTACTTCTTTTTAACTCTTATCCTAACTATTAAGTAAAGCTAGATGGTGAGTAAAATCACTGAGCTACTTATGTGTCATATTAAGCTCATTCATGATTTTATAGAGGTTCCTTAGTGCGTCATATCCTTGGAATCATTCGTGGGAATCTACTTGTTTTCTTTTGTTACCCTTCATTTTAGGCTTTCAATAAGCTTAGACACACCATCGATACGGCTAACCTTATCTATTCTTAGGGTGGCTTATCACTCCCATTAAGACATGATCCCCTAGAGGTTCACCCAACAGATCATCTAAAGGATCTACCAGTGTATGTTCCATAGAGGTACAACACATAAGAGGTGCTAGTTGCAAAATAAGAGATGCTAAGAGCTTTTCGTAAGAGAGACATGATACGTCCAACTCATGTTTCACCACTTGTACTAGTTGAGGAGGTACCACCACCACCACCACCTCTTGTTGCACAAGTGCATTTAGCTCTTATAGCACCCCTAAATCCCAAGCCTTAAAGGACCATGATGTCAGAGTTTATCAAGTGTACCAAGTATTTTGATGGGGTTGTAGGTCACCCCTTGGAAGTTGAGGATTGGCTCATGCAAATTGAGCACACTAATGAGGCATTTGAGGTTCCACACCATTTAAGGATTACTTATGGGACCTATATGCTAAGGCTTCACACAAGACTTAATAGGAAGCCAAGAGAAGGATAGTTAGAGGTTCGACGACTTAATAAGTGTTTTAAAGAGAATTCATATTAAATTATTTTCTAAAGACCTTGAGGTAGTACAATGATACTTTTCTATCCATTCAAAAAGGAAACTATACTTTGGATCAATATGACTCTAAGTTCAATAGATTGCTACAATTGCTGATGAGGAGTTTCAGGTTAGTGACAGGTTGAGTACCCAAATGTTTATTAGCGGATTGGATTGGATTTTGAGATCGAGTGTCAAGTGCATGAGTTTCAACTTAGAGATTTCAGGGAAGCAGCTGAGCTGGCAAGAACTATTGAAAGTAATAATGATTTTAAGGATAAGAGTGTATGATACATGATGCAGTAAGAAAGGGAAAAAGATTATGTAGATTCATGGCTAATATCTAAGGCCAATTACTTTAATTTCAAGTGTAATAAGATGTTAGAAATGTAAAGGAGTACATTACTCAAGAAAATGCCTATAGCTTTAGCATAGATGTTTTCTTTGTGGAGATGGTAGCCACCACATAGTCAAGTGTCCCAAGAGAGCTAGTATGACTTGTTTCATGTGTAAGCAAATGAAGCATGTTGCTCATAACTATTCATAGAGGAGGACTATACGAGGTACCCAGCTAGCTTGCCCTATGGCACATTTAGGTTGCCCAACTATTTAGAGACAAATAGGTAGGCTAGGATCTCTACAAGTTAGAGTAGGCATACACGCATGCTAGAGTTTATAACCTAAAGGGTGAGTGAGATTATGTGGATGATGGAGATGATAAGGTTGTCACAAAGTTTGAGGAAGGAGATGCAACTTATTGCAGGTATGTGAATTACCCTTTTTCTATTCATTCCTTCATGGATATATAACATCTAATAAAGTATAAAAAACTGAAAAAGTGATTAAAAGCCTAAAAGATATCCTCTAAGTGAAAAGTTAAAAGATGAAAATTGTGTATTGGTTCAAGGAATATCTATGTCTCTATTCTACCTGTACATACCTTGTTTAATACTGGAGTGACTCACTCTTTTATCACACCTAAGATTGTAGAGAAGGCTGAATTACAAGTGATGACTACAAAGTCCAATATAAGAGTCAAGACACCGAATCTCGAGCTAACATGATAATACCTGACATGAATAAGTACGAAAGCCAAATTAGACATGTGTTTGATGTCAATTGCAAATGCCAAGGTGAATTGTCGAAGCAAAGAAGTAGAATTTGATGCATTAAAAGGCACCAATGTCATTCTTAAAGGAGAATCAATTCTAATCAATGAAAGGAAATGTACTTGCTTGAAGTAGTTTTAGATAAAAGCCTATAAAAGTGGGTAGAAGTAAGATTGAGCACAGTCTAGATAGAAAAGGAAAAGCCATGAATTGAAGAAACTCAAGTGGTAGATGAGTTTCTAGATGTTTTTCTCAATGACCTTCAAAGTTTCTTACCTAAGAAGGAGATTAATTTTATCATCAATCCGTTACTGGGTATAGAAGCTATTTCAAAGGTACTATACAGGATGGCTCTAATAGAGTTGAGAGAGTTTAAGAAATAGTTGCAAGAACTACTAGATCAAGGATTCATTAGACCCAACATGTCTCCATGAGGAGCACTAATGTTTTTTATTAAGAAGAATGATGGTTCTATGAAACTATACACAAACTACTAGGACTTAAATAAGGTGACCATAAAAAATAAGCACCCATTACCTAGATTGATGACTTGTTTGATCAATTAAGAGGAGCTAGAGCCTTTTCCAAAATTGATCTAAGATCGAATACCATTAGGTTAGGATTAAGCTTGATGATGTTCCTAAGACCACCTTTAAGATACGGTACGGTCATTATGGATTTCTAGTGATGCCTTTTCAATTGACAAACATACCGGTTACATTTATGGATGTAATGAACCATGTATTCCATACTTTATTGGATAAGTGTTTTATCATTTTCATCAATGACATCTTAGCTTACATAACTTCATTCAACATCATGAAGAACATTTGAGGATAGTGTTGCAAACATTGAGAGAGCATCAGCTTTATGCCAAGCTATCCAAATGCAACTTTTGGTTGAAAGAAATTTCTTTCCTTAGGCACATTATATCAAGAGATGGAATCATAATGGATCCAGAAAAGATTAAGGCCATAGTTGAATGGGAGGCCAGACACAGTCATTGAGGTTTGCAGTTTCTTAGTTCTTGTAAGGTACTATAGGAAGTTTGTTAAGGATTTCTCCACTATAGCAAGACCCCTCACCTAGCTAACTCAGAAGCACATGAAGTATGAGTAGACAAACAAAAGAGAGTCGAGTTTCCAAGAGTTGAAGTGTAGGTTGGTGTTTACACCAACTTCAGTCTTGCTAAATAAGAAAAAGCCCTTTGCTATGTATATTGATGCTTTTAGAAATGGATTTAGCTACAAATTGATGCAAGGTGGGAGAGTCATAGCATATGCATCCAGAAAGTTGAGATCCCACAAGTAGAATTATCCCACCCGTGATCTAAAATTAGAAACAATAGTCTTTGCCTTGAAAATTTGGAGGGACTACTTATATAGGCAAAGATGTGAGATTTACATCGACCACAAAGGCCTCAAATATCTCTTCACTAAAAAAGAATTGAACATGAGGCAAAGGAGATGGCTTCAATTAAACAATGACTATGATCGTGGAATCAATTACTATCCAAGTTGAGTAAATGCAGTTATGGATTCCTTGAGTGGTCAAGATCATACAAAAGCTATGTCACTCCTCACCAAGCAATGTAAATTAATCAAGGAATTTGAAAGATTGAATATAGAATTCACTTGGGCTGAAGGAAATGTGGAATTGTCGAATTTTGTCATTGAACCCACCATAATAGAAAGGATTTGGAAGCCTAACAAGTTGACTCAACTCTGATGAAGGTGAAAGAGGAAATGGCAAATGGCAAGTACTTAAAACTTCAATATTGATGAGAATGGAACAATCTGCAAGAATGGTAGCTTATGTGTATTAAAGGACGCATCTCTTAAAAAGGAAATCTTAAGTGAAGCTCGTTATTCAAGATACTTGTTACTCTTAAGAGGGACCAAAATGTACCCAAACCATAAGAAGAATTTCTAGTGGAACAGCAAAAAGCAAGATATAGTTGAGTACATGCAAAAGTATGAAACATGCTAGAGACTTAAGGCTAAACATTAGAGATAAGGAGGATTGTTGCCACCATTGCTATTCCTGAATGGAAGTAGGAGCATATTACAACGAACTTTATAAGGAAATTGCAATGAACAAAGGTAGGATTTGATGCTATCTAGGCAATTGTTGATAGACTTGCCAAGTTCACACATGCCTTTCCCATCAATATGAAATACTCCCTAAAGAAGTTAGTACAAATCTATGTGAAAGAAATTGTAAGACTCCATGGCATCTTAGTAAGTGTAGTTTTAGATAGAGATATATGGTTTATGTCCAAATTTTGGGGAGTTAGAATTAGTCTAACTAAATGAAAACCTCACCTATGAGGAGCATCCTATTCAATTCACAGATTGAAAGACCTAAAAGTTGAGGACCAAGGAAATCAAGCATGTTAAGACACTATAGAGGAACCATGAGAAGGAGAAGGAAGTAACCTGGGAAACTAAAGGGGAGGTGAGATGCAAATACTAGGAATTGTTTAAAACACTAAGTACACCTTGTAAGTTTTGAATACAAAACATCTTTTATGGGGAAATGTAGACCTTATGGGTTTTTAGCTTATTGGAAGCCAAACAAGATAGAGAGTTAATAGATAACTCTTGAAACCTTACAAAAATATGAAGATAAAAACCTAAATAAGATGACCAAACCTTAAATGATAAGTTAAAAACCCTAAATAAGAAGAATGGAAGCATTAAAGTAAGTTTGACCCTAAAACCCTAATTGTATGCATAAAACCTTAATAAGTGAGAAACCTTAAAACAACTAAAAGTCCTTAAAAAATTCCTTAAAACACTAAAGTAATAAGAAAAACTAAGTGAGTAGTGAAAATGGTTCGTTAAGTATAAACAAGTACTTCGATTACCTATAACCCTAAGTGCTAAATATATATGTAAACCAATAATTGTAAACAGGCCCAAAACCCTAAGAAAACCCTAAGGGTCTATGTGAAACATAAAGACTAACTAAATTACAATAATAAAATGTAGCAAAGCCTTAGAATTTTCCTAATTATGCTTAATATGCTTAACTAGACTCAATTGTGGTTAATCGCTTTAATTATACCCTCAACCCCAACCAACATTCATTACATCTTAATTAACAACAAGATAAGCATGTTAAATCATCAAAAGACAATGTCCTTTTGGAAGACAAGACAATACAAAAAATGGATAAAAGAAAATGTGATACAAGGGTACAATTTAAGACCATGTACTATTAACCCAATTTAGCTTGAAATTGTCCCCTCTCTCAATGCCGCTGACCATTTCCCCCACCCTCACTCTCATTTTCATTTCATTTTAACCCCACTTCATTCCTCAAAAATCACTCTCAAGCACCACCCTAAGAACTACTCTCTCGACTACCCCTTACACCATCACCACTAGCTACCATCACAGCACCACCACCCCACTAAACCACTAGCCACCAAGCTACATGCCACCTACACTCATTCCATAAACTAACCAACACACATACACATACACAACTTCCCTTTCCAAGCTTACGATACACACACACACATAAAAGGAGGACCATTACAATTTTACTCTAATAAGCTAACTAATCTTAGTTTCTCTAATTTTTCACCTAGAATCATGTAGGCTTTATACATTATACACACACTTATAATATACGTGTTTTAGACTTCAAGGATAGCAACATGAATGGCTAGATAGGGCAATGTACATATTAGACTTAGAAGTTTAAGTATTGTCACCATAATGTAATAATGTTTAGTGGTTAGTGAGTTTTATTAACAAATCAACAAGGAAAGTCAATGAAACCATATATACATAACCATGCTACCACCTTCGTTGAGGATTTCCCAACTTGTTTTCATCACATTTGATAGACAATTAGCTCATACTAAGCGAGAACATATTTTAGATTGAGGAAAAAGCACTAAATGAATGATATGTGGAAAATGTGATGGAGACCCCAAAAATGCCAGTATGGCTACCACTTGAAGGATGTGCTAAGGTCTACAAAATTTGGTTTATTAGCTTAATGGCATGGTTAGTTAGTGTTAAGTATGATTTAGGGTGTGATTAATCAAGTTAAGTAGGATAGTGATGAGTTAATGACTTGAACTAGCTTAGTTATTAATAAAAGGCTTAAGAATAGCGTTAAAAGCCACATTAGCAATAAAACCAAATCTAGAACAATTACTAAATTGAGCCAAACTTATAGTATAAAGTGGGCTTAGACCCAAAAAGGTGAATAGAATTGAGCTTAAGGCCCTAAAGTGTAAAATAAGCCAAAAAAGGCTTAAAAGAATTAAAATTTATGCCCTAAAAGTACTAACCTAATCTAAAACCAAACATAAAAGCTTATTAATTAAAATATAAAAGGCCTAATAAGTCTAAAGGCCCATTGAAGACAACCTTTATCGGGGTCTTAACAAGTTAAGACCATAAACTAGTGAAAAGAGTCCATTTAAGCCCATTAGAGTAATACTAAGATAAAAAATGAAAACTAGTAAATTTAGGTAGAAAATTTAACCTTAAAATACTTAAATAAAAGCCCATGAAGTCAAGTGTAATGACTAATGCCAAAAACTAGGCCTAAAGCCCAAAATTAGGCCTAAACCCTATGATGGTCAAACTAGCCCATTGACCAACGAATTTAATTGACTTGAATAGAGTCCTTACAAGCCTAAACACCAAAAACAAACTTTTCCAAATGAAATAACACTTGAAAATGATGAAAAACAACTCTAATATCATTAAAAACGGACTTAAAACAAAAATGTTATGATCAAAATACGAAAGTAGTAAAAGCGAAGGGTTTAGAATGAGAAGAGCTAACTAAGTAGTCGAGGATACAATACTTATGTACTTAATTATAATCTTTAGGTGACATGGACCTAAGCATCAACTCGATTGAGTATTATTAGGATAGTTAGATGCAATGGCTAGGTGAGTATATCGGCCCCTATCTTATCTTTTTTGTGCTTGTAGTATAGAGCACTGATTGATTATACATATACAAAATGGTTATGCTTAGGGATTATGATATTTGTATGTGCTTACTTATTAAAATATGATAATATATCTAAACCAAAAATTGGTTGTTACATTAGTAAATAAGGCTATGAGAACCGAAATAATAATTGTTCAACTTTAATATGGACTGGTCATGCATTTCATGATTATTCATTAATATAAAAAGGGTGTCAACGCTATGGAGGGAAGTGGGAGATCATGTACATTAGATCTGTATTTATGTTATGTTATTATTGTATCATACAATGTACTCATATTATATGTTCTTGTCATGACCTTTAGGATCTACTTAGCTTTAGGGGGTATTGTCCTCTACTTGAGGCCGAGTCATGTTAGTTGCTTTGGGTCTACCAAGAGAAGATGATATTTGATCAAATGATAGAAATAGAGACCTTAGTCCTGACGTGCATAAATACTTCCTAACCCAAGCAATAGTAGGCATAAAACCATGCTTTAAACAATTGCCAGCAAACTATATATGATGTGTACATTCAATGTTGATTACAACTCAAAATATGTGATTATTCTAACCTTAAAACTCGCATTTGTGCATAAATTTAGTAAAAACATGTTAGTTTTACAAAAAATTGGAGTTTCTATACAAAATGGATCAATTTGTGCAAAATTATCAAAAGTGCATGATAGATGATTTATTTTTAAGGAATTTAATCAGTTTTACATCATACATGTAAGTATACAAGGCTACCATGGTTTTGCTGGCCCCATCATTCAATTAAGAGGCTGAAGAATGCAAAAATTTAGCCAAACAATCGACCAGTAGACATATTACCAATCGATTGGTGTACTCTTGAGTGTTAAGTGTGTATCAGCCTAACTACCAATCGAATGTAAAGAGAGGTTTGGAGTAAGCACTAATCAATTAGTATTCCTTTTACTGATCAATCGGTAATGCAAGCCCTAGGTTTAGTAAGAAAGAAATGCAGTGTTTGAGGATTTTACACCTACCAATCGGTTGGTAGATGTTGCTACCAATCGATTAGTAGGTTACTATTACAAAAAGTTGCATTCTATAGCTTACGAAAATGAGGTTGCATTTCGTTCTTTATTGTTCCTTTCTTCTTCTTAGCATAAGGATTCGTAGTGTAAGGTACTTTTAGGTTAGATTTAGGTTTTTTTTTTTTATGGATTATAACTTAGGAATGTTAAAGAAACATCAATTAAACGCGGATTAAAGCTAAGGATTACTCTTGTTCAAGGTGTTTTCTCTCTTTACTAGATTTCTTGTGTTTTCGATGTTGTTTACCTCCATATTCTTGCTATACTTAATGAGATTATGAATCTTTTGTGGATTGTTATTTGGTTGTTGTGTTATTTCTATGTATTGTGAATGGCTTGTTGATTTTAGTTATCAAGCAAGTGTTTCATTTGTAGGAATGCTTGTAGAATGGGATTTTTGTCTTGAAACATTGATTCTATTCATTTGTGTAACTAGCTAGTGTAGATTAAGACTTGACACATTCTAATTCAACTTACGTTTGTTGCATTTATCGATTAATGATTCACTTGCAATGTGAGTTAGAGGAATAGCACAACTATTGCACAAATTGATGATTCATGTGTTTGGTTCATGATCATATTTATCTTGAGAGTTGGAATCCTTTGTTTAGTACAAATATGTTAGTTCATAGTTGTAATTATATAAGTATCAAAACTTAATTGCTTTGCCTAGATTAGAGTAGCAAGTTATGTTTAATACTTAGCTCTAGTCCTTTTCCTTGAGGAAATGACCTAGTGAATACTCACTAGAATTATTCCTACAGATGATTTGGCACACTAGTCAGTTAAGGGTTTTACATGGTTTCAAAGATTTCCATTTATAAAATTTGTGTTTAAAAATCTTTAGTGTTTGTTTCGACCACCCATCACATATGCTTACTTGCATTGCATATGCATATTTAAATAACTTGCTTAAAAATTGTTTGTTGGTTAGATAGGAAAGTTACTCACTAAGCAATTGTCGCATAACTCCTTATAGTTTATTGTTGCAACATGACTTATGGCCAAAGCTAGTATGTAGGATGCCTAAGGTTAATATTAGAAACTTTAGGATGGTCAGAGGGAAGATGAGAGCACGAGTGGACATTTATATTATGTTTGGACTCTCTAGTACCACCTTTTATATTTCTTAAGAATTTGTAGCAATTTAGACTACTAGTTTCTTTATTATGGTTTGCGAGACTTAACTAGGGGAAACTATTTACTCCACTCTTTATGTTATTTAATATTATGTGTTGAACTTTTAGTTATATGCCTTCATATTACTTTATACTAGTCTCTCTAGTAGATGCTAAGGTTGTGTTGATGCTTTGTGTAGTACAATGAAGGTTCTTGATCAATAGTGGTGTTGGTCTCGGATATTCCCATAATATATAGTAATTCTATCACAACTTAACTACCCTTTAGGTTATGACAAATAAGGTTAAGACTAGTCAACTTTAGATACCAATTTTGTCATTTGTAAATACCTTATGTGTTAGCATGGAAAAATTGCATCTATCATGGTTTTTTCATTTCCCTTCTCTCTAATAGTATCCATGATCACACAAATTTTAATATAATTGCTTTATCTTATTAACTTTTTATTTTTAGATAGATTATGAATGATTTGTGGTTTCCATTTATTCATTCCACTAACCTAAGAAAATCATTTGAGATTATGTAATTGATCAAATTCCATCCAATAAGCTTTAACCTCTAACCAATATGTGGTCATTTGGTCAATAGGGGTTGGATATCCTTTGATCCTTTCCAAATGTCACTTGAAAATGATAGTATATTTTAGTAGCAATTGATTATTTTATAAAAGGGGCAAAAGCAAAAGTTGTGGTAAACAAGGTTGTTAAAATTATTATTCTATTGTTATTTTGAATGTGTAAAATCAATAGAAATGTAAAAAACCAGTAAAACCGTAAGCTTGTGGAAACATATATCAAAATTCACAATTCTACCAAAAGTCTATACCTAAACAATTTTACATTTGTTTCAACTAAGAAAAACATCACATAATAATAAACTCAAATAATTAAATAGTTGACTCATGATTTTAATAACTACAATAGCAAAGATTACTAAGTAGAAAGTAGGGTCTTTTGTACTTAACTTTATCCTATCAAGATTTGGAGTTCTCTACATGATTATCACTTATAAGAGCCTATAATTCGATAATGGCAAGTTTTGAGCATTTTGTGAGAAATATGGAATTTGACTTCACTAAACATCAGTTGCACACTCGTAATCGAATGGCTAGTCAAAGCTATGACTAAGACAATTCTCTACAGTTTGAAAAGGAGAGAGATCTGGCTAAGAGAAAGTGAGTTGACAAGCTTGCTTCTCTTTTGTTGGGATATAGGAGCACTAAAGAATGTCTTGGAAGAAGCTCCATTTAACTTAGCTTTTGGGGCTAAGCTATCCTACCTAAGAGTTAGAATTACGGCATATCAACATTGGGTGGCATGATATTACAATAAAAAAATAAAGCATATGGTTTTTCAACCTAAACACCTGGTGTACAACAAATTGGAAGTAATAAGACTGTGAAACAACTACAAGAAGCTTACTATGAACCAAGAAGATCTAGTTAAAGTTTGTGGAGTTATTGGAAATGGCCCTTATAGACTAAAAAGATTGGATGGGCAAATCATCCCTAAGGCTTGGAATGTCGACAATTTGAAGCTATATTTTGAGTAATTCCTCTTAGTAAATGGTTGATGCTCCATTATATTTTTTCTTACCCATACTACTATTTGGGTACTATGTAATGTAATAACATTTCAATGAAATTTAGTTTCAACCAAAGTTAGTAGATTATTTTTACTAAAAGAAGTATTTATTTATGCAATTCTTTTGATTAAGTCCCATCCTAATAACAGTTAATGGACTGCTCAAATAGTAAGAGCACTAAATTGTGGTTTTAGCTAAGATGGTAAATGGACTAAATGATATAGTTCCAACCTAAAATAGTTAATGAACAAATATTAACTCTACACTACCTAGAGGTTAGCAAACCTATATTTTATTTTAATATCCTGACCTAATTTTGGGAGCACAGGTATTGCATTTTATACAAAGTTTTTTCAAATAGCATAGGTCGCACTCATGACGACTAAGATTCTCTTATGAAATGAATGAGTAGCGAGCTCTAAAGCTAATTCATGTGAATGAAGCTCCACCTTGACGTACCGATGGGATTGCGAGATGAAGACTCAAGCTGGACAAAGTTGAGGAGTATGATGAGGAGGAACAATATAATGTTATTGAGGCGCGTGACTTGAGGATGGCACGAAGAGTCGAACATCTCAAAGTACATCTTCCAAGCTTTAGTAGGTCTAGTAATGCTAATGACTACTTAGACTAAGAGGAAAAGATCAAAAAGATATTTGATTTTTATGACTATGAGGATGTTGTTCATATTAAGGTAGCTACACTAGAATTTTTTGGATATATAGTAATGTGGTGGAAAAAGTTTCAGACCGTATGCTAGAGAGCACGACGTAAGATTCGAACATGGAATGATATGAAGAGAGTTATGAGAAATAGGTTCGTACCCAAATACTATGAACAAGACATCTTCTGATGCCTCTAGGATTTAAAACAAGGTAACAAGTCAATAGATGAGTATATATGGAAATTCTAATTGCTGATGATCCAATGTGATGTCAAAGAACCCAAAACCCGAACTATGGCTCGATTCATTTTTAGGCTCAAGACGAAGATTGGTCATATTGTGGAGTTGTAGAGACTTGGAAGTCTAAATGAGGCCATCCGATTGGTACATAGGGTTGAGAGGTAAAGGCGGAGCCAGATTAGTTGACCCGGACTGCCGAGCCAAAGTGGCATTCTGAGTTGATCAAAATATGGCTGAGCACCGAATAGTTCTAAGGTGGACCGTTAAGGGCAAGTGTCGAGCTAACCTAAAGAGGGATTAGTTAAGGGCAAGGTCGAGGAACTTAAGGTCCAAAGAGACTAAGGTTAGAGCTCAAGAAGGATAACCCGAGATATCAAATTCTTTAAATGCCTCAGTTATGAATATGTGGTTAGTCAATGTTCGAATCGATGTGTTATGACCATTAAGAGAGACATACCTCAATTCGAAGTGGAGAGTGCTAGTAAAGGAGAGAAGGAAGTGGGAGTTAGCTAAGTGCTAAAAGAGTTTCAAGAGGACCCTGATGCCCTAAAACCTCTTGAAGCAACATTCGACACTACATCAAAAAGGTCTAAGGCAACATTAATTTTGCAACACCTTAAAGTTGTGTTACCTATACAATTTATTAGCAATGAAATATTTAAATGTTACTAATGAAATTACTTGAAGGCAACACTTTTAAGTAACAATGTAAAATATGTTGCTATCATAAACTTAATGTAACAACATGGTAACAAATATGTTATGTTACTAATAATTGTTTTAAAAAAGGCAACAAGTTTTATAAGTCATTGCCTTAGTTATCAACCTTTGGCAACCATTTTGAAATTGATGCTCATATTAATAAAGTATGCAATACTCATGAAATTGTTGTTGCCTCAACATAGCAACTAATTTAAGTAACTACAATTTCGATTATTATAAGCAGCAATTAACTAAAGTATTGCCTAAATAAAGGTTTCCACTACAATAAAATATAATATAATTGTCAAACCCAAATTTTCTTCATATATTAAATCTACAAATAATTATTATGAAAAAGGCATAAACAAGAAAAGTTATTTTTGTTTGTAAAACAAGGAAAGTTTACGTTTTCAAAAGATAGCAACTTGAGAAAAACTATGTACAAAGGTAAACATTTTTTTTCCCTTAAGTCCAAAGACCTATTAAAATCATAAATGGTTATGATATGAAATTTTTTAAATAAATAATTAGAAAAATTACTTGAAAATTCCCTTATTTTTCAAAAATAAAAGGAAATATCAATCAACAAATAAAAATGATTTTATTTTATAGAAACATTAGTATGTTAATCACTTTTATTAACAAAAATTGGCCAAGTTTATATATTTAATATTTTTATTTTTTGAAGGAAAAATCTCGAAGAACAAAAAATTTTATTACCAATTATTAGAAAACCCTAAATAAACCCTAGTTTTTAGAAACACCAATTGAAAGATGTTTTTATTATTAAAAAGAAAAAACAAGTAAGTGATACAATATTCATTATTCCTTTTTTCATAAAAACCCATATGCTAAAATTTTCTCTAGAAAAATATAGTAAAATTAGCAAAAATTCTTTAAATGCTAGAAAAATGCAAGCAATACTAAAAATGTCATCTTATAGTTAAAAAGCCCTAAATACCTGAAAATAAAAAAAATAAAAATTAAAAAAAATGAGACAAAATATATAAAATCACTAAAAATGTACCTTTTGCTAAATGACACAATTTTATATTTATGGAAAACCTAAAAATATAAAAAAAAAAAAGAAATTTTCATTAAAAATATGATTTTTATAATGTAACATGTAGAAAGGACAATTTTTACAAAAAAAATGCAAATTTATGGTAAAAGTATGCTTTTTAATTTTTTGAAAGGAAAATGCTCTTATGATGAAAAATATGATGTTTGTATAGAAAAAAGAAGCTTTTGTTGATAAAACAATGCAATCATGATACGATTTTTATAAAAAAAATATGCCAATATGCTAAAAATATAATATGGAAAACATGACCATTGTGATTAAAAGATATAACTCTTTTATTTGTATGATAACATAATATCAATTCAATTCTAATATAATCAAACAAACTAAATTATGCATATGAGATCCTTATGATTTACTTATAAAATAATATTTAAATCGATAAAATTGGTTATAGATAAGCACATGTTAGCTCGAATCCTATTAAGAGATAAACCTCAAATTTTCTCTCTTATATTAGATCTGATTTTATTCATTTTAAATTAAATCTTTATTAGAATCTATTAAATCAATAAACAATAATGGATTGATTTACATTGAAGTTTGATAAGAATGTAACAGAAATGATTTTAAATTAAATCTTTATTAACATTTATTTATACGTATAATTAAGGCTATGCAAAAAAACCATGAACTGCCAATTGAATCAAAAACTAAACTAAACTAAATTGAAAAATCAATCTTTTTGCAAATCGTTTAGTTTACAATTTAGCTTGGTTATATATAAATGGTTCACAATTTAGTTTAAGGAAGCAAACCAAACCATATCTTTTTTAACCGAACCGAACTATTTAGTTAAATAAAAAAAATTCATGTAATTATTTTCTACTTTTTTATATTTTTTTCCATCAATTTTTATAAATTTCAAAAAAAAATTCATATCTTTTTATTCTTTATCTTAATTTTTTGTTAATTATTAAGATTAAGTTAAGTGAATTTCATTTAAAATTTTATATTTATTGGCGATAAAAAATGTTTAGTAAAAAATTAACACAAACAGTTTGAACCATGAATTGAACCGAACCATAAATTGAACTATATGGTTAGATTTAACTTGTGAAAAAAGCCAAATCATTATATTAGATTTAGTTCAATAAAGAGGGAGAATTGTATCAAATCGAACCGAACAGAACCGAACTACGCCCATCCTTATATATAATAATTTCTACATAGTATATTAAGTGTACATTGTAGTGTAATATGATATAATATATGATATATGTAGATAAATTATATACTTTCATATATTTTATTGAACATTATGTAACACATATCAAATTATGTAGATATTTTATATGTATAGTATATGTACATAAATAAAATATTTTATTACATACTATGCAATATGTATAATAGTTAAAAGAAATAATATAGATCTTGTAAGCATTGATATTATGTATTATAAAAAAATAAGGTGTATATATTATAATAATATATAATACATACAATTATATATATAATATTATGTTCTATGGTACAAGATATATTATTTCTAGTTTATATATATTATTATAGCATATGGTACAAAGTATATTATTTTAAATACAATTTTATNTATTTAGTTGGGAAAAAAAGTTAAATAAATATTAATTTAAATTATTTATTAAATGTGAACATTTTATTAGTATATGCAACAATAAAAAAAAATATTGCATAGAGTAACTAAATGTTACATTTAATATTCAAAGGTGTTGCTAAAAAGAAATTAATGTTGTTTCTATATTCATAAAATCGTCACATTTACTTGAAAATTCTATTGCATTACAAAAAAATGTTGTTGCATTTATATACTTATCTTTATAATATCCAATGAATTAAGCAATGAAAATTTTCATTATCTAAAACATCTTATTCATTGCTTAATAATTTATGCAACGAGGACTTACAGTAATAATCATTTTTTCTATTGCCTTAACCTATATGCAACAAAATTATAAGTAAAGGCAACAAATTTTGTTGTTACATTAAAGTTTTTTTTACGTAGTGTAAGCACTGTTTTATTGTTCAATGATCTCTCAGTACTTTTGTGGTCAACGAGAATCCATAGAGAGAGAATCTCTTCCATACAAATTGCCGAGTAAATAGCAAGCTATGCGCCTTAATCATTGATGGAGGAAATTGAACCAATGTTATAGTGCAAGGAATAGTTAAAGCCATGAAGTTGTCAACCCTTTTACACCCTAAGCCGTATAAGATTCATTGGTTGAACAAGCAGGGAGGTTTACCCATTGCAGAGTAAGTTAAAGCACCGATTACCATTGATGATTCGAATAAGGATGAGGTGTTGTATGACGTCCTCCCTATGTGTGCTTCTTACATCTTACTCGACTGACCCTAGCTATTTGATTTAAGGGTATTACACAATGCGTATAGGAAGACCTATATGTCCCAAAATGAAGGGAAAAAGGTTATACTAACCCCTATGAGTCCTAAGGAAGTTCAAGAGGTGCAAGAGAAGGTTACCGAATCACTGCATTGGAAGTCCTCAGTGATTTCTCGACCACAATTTGCCCATGAAGTCTAGGCCAAGGAGTGTATGCTCCTTTTAGTCAGGAAACTTTTTAAGTTAAGAGAAACTGAAAGCTTAGCTACCGAGGTGCAGACACTACTATAGAAGTATGTTAACCTATTTCCTGTCGAGATGTTGAAAGGCTTACTATCTTTAAGAAGCATTGAACATTGCATTGACCTTTAGCTTGGAGCTATACTGCCGAACTGACCTACCTATAGGCTTAATCTCGAGAAAGTGGCAGATTTAAGGAAATAGGTGGACAAGTTGGTAGATTGTAGATATGTATATGAGAGCATGAGCCCTTGTGTCATGCCTGCTATATTAGTACCAAAGAAGGATGGATCATGGAGAATATGTATTGACAGTCGAGCCATTAATAAAATTACTATTAAATATTGATACCCAATCCCATGACTTGATGACATGCTTGATGAGTTACATAATGCTCGCATCTTTTCAAAAATTGTCCTGAAAAGTGGCTATCATTAGATACGAATAAGGCCCGGTGATGAATGGAAAACTTCTTTCAAAACAAGGGATGGTCTGTTCAAGTGGTTGGTGATGCCGTTTAGCCTGATGAATGCATTAAGCACTTTTATGCGGCTCATGAATTGTGTACTGAGGGCATTGATTGGAAAATGAGTTGTAGATTATTTTAATGACATTCTTGTTTACAATGTCGACCCCATCGCCCATGTTGAGCATTTGAGATTAGTTTTTGACATTCTCTATGCCGAGAGGTTATTTGGCAACTTAAGGAAATGTGCACTCTACCAAAGTGAAGTTGTATTCCTCAAGTATGTTTTTTTAGAGGAAGGAGTCTAAGTTGATGATGAGAAAGTTAAAGTTATTCTTGAATGGTCTATGCCAACTAATGCTGCCGAAGTCAAGGGCTTCCATGGTCTAGCTTCGTTCTATTAGAGATTCATTCAAAACTTTAGTACCATAACAGCACCATTAACCAACCTAATTAGGAAGAACTCTGAGTTTAAGTGGTTGGAGAAAGCTTAAAAGAGTTTTGAAGATATAAAGTCCAAATTGACATCAACTCCAGTACTCGCCCTACCAGATTTTGAGAAAGTTTTTGAGGTAGAATGTGACGTATTTAAAGTTGACATTGGTGTTATCCTTATGTAGGAGCACCAACCCATTGCATATGTCAACAAGAAACTTAAAAGAGCTACCATTAATTACTCAACATATGACAAGGAGTTCTATGCCCTTATCCGAATACTATAAAACTGGCAGCATTACTTATTGCTAAGAGAATTCATTATCTACTTAGATTATGAATCTCAAAAAACGTCTTCGAAGGCAACAAAAACTTTCTCACTGTCATGCCAAATGGGTCAAATTCTTGGAGTCTTTCTGCTATGTCATCCGTTATAGGAAGGGGAGTACAAACACTATGGTCAATGCTCTTTCTCATCATCATACTTTCATTATGACAATGCAAGTTAAGGTACTTAGATTTGGTACCCTACTTGCTTAATATGAGCATGATTAGTATTTTAACCCTATAGTAGCCAAATGCAATGTTAGGGGAGTTGTAGATAGGTTATACTTGAGCTAAGGGTTTTTTATAAAGGGCAAGAAAGTTTGTATGCCGAGTGGTTCAACTAGAGAACTACTTGTTCGAGAAGCTCATGCTAGAGGCTTAGTCAGCGATTTCAGGAAAAAGAGAACAATTGAAATGTTGAAAGAACATTTCTATTTGCTTGGGATGATGAAAGATGTGCACAAAATTCTTTAGTGGTACGAGGTGTATAAGTATGTGAAGGGAAGGAAAGAAGAAGCTATATGGAGAGTACACACCTCTACCTATACCTGAGCATCCATAGACCTACTTAAGCATAGATTTTATGCTTGGCTTACCTCAAACCTAGAGAAGACATGACTCTATTATAGCGATGGTCAATCAGTTCAACAAGATGAGCCACTTCGTTCCTTATTACCGGACTAATGATGCCTTATTTATTGCTAACCTCTTTTTATAAGAGATTGTGGAGTTGCATAGAGTGCCTAGAAGTATTATATCTGATTATGACTCGAAGCTCACTAGCTTCTTCTAGAGAACCTTATGGAAGAAGCTTAACACAAAGCTTATGTACAATACTTCTTGCTATCCTCAAAAAGACGAATGGCTAAAATTTTAAACAAGATAGTTGTCAACCTTTTACGAATAGCTGTTGGGAAGAACTTACATGATTAGGACCTATGCTTACCTCTCATTGAATTTGCTTACAACTGTTCAGCTCACAGCTTGATAGGAAGATCATCTTTTAAGGTCGTCTATGGACTCAACTCAAACTTATGCCTAGAAATGGCTATCAGCTTGGCCATTCAAAGGGAAAGTCATTGTAGCATGTGGTGTGCCATGGAGTTCCAAAAGTTGCACCAAAAGGTTACTAAACAATTGGCATAGATTGTAGCCTTTTAAGATCCTTTGGTGCATCAACGACAATGCATATGAGCTTAAGCTACCCAACAAATACGATAAATCTACTACTTCCAATGTTGTTAACCTAACACCCTATGTACTCGATGAAGAAGAAAGTGAAGATTTGTAAGCAAATCTTCACTAACCCTAAGGAATTGATGGACTGCTGACTACCGACCCTCTCACCCATCCACTTCTCTGAGGCCTTCAGTCACTCACCAAAAGAATTCTCCCTAATCAGCCTTCATAAGATGAAGCGCAATTTACAGGAGAATGGTGGAAGAGCTCCTTAAGGGCTCATCTCAACCACACCCTACTTTGTTCAATTCTAGGTACCAAACCTTATTTGTCGAATGCTGAGACCTAAGACCTTAATCATACAACACTATGCTAATCACCAGGACCCCTTCATGCCTAGTGCCAAGGCTTAATAGCCAAGTGATGAAATCCCCTTTTATGCCTACTCTTGCTCTTCAACCTGCTATCCCTACTACTTCTATATAGTGATGCTTACATTTACTGCTTGTAGATACCTTATTTTTGCCATTTTTTTCATTTTTCTTTAGTTAAGCCAAGTTAATAAATAAACAAAAAAACAAAAAAATAGAAAAGAAAACTAAAAATAAATAAAAAATAAAAAATAAAAAAAGAGAGTCGAGTCGTATTGTATCAAGTCAAGTCAGGTCGTTTAGTGTCAAATCGGATAACGGTGCGTGATTAATTTAATAAATTCTTTAGTCGTTAGAGAGTTGGGTTTTATTAAAATAATTTTGGTTCAATCTGAAATAAAATAGATTTTTTTATTTAATTTATATTGGGTTAGAATAGACTTAAGATTTATTAAGTGAGTTATTGGGTTAAATCATATTGGATCGGATCAGGCCATAAAAATAGAATGCCTAAATTAAGTAGGGTTTCTAGAAGTTAGGTCAAATCTTTAAAGAATTGTTATAAAATCTTTTGTATCTTAGACATTAAAGATTCAACTGTGGTTTATAAATAGAAATTTATCAGTGAAATGAGGACAATTTTTTTTTTTTTATCATATAATTCCACAATACATTTACTCACCGAAGCCATCATTCCACATTACCACATTAACATAACCCAATGCTTGACCGAATTGCACACCTCCTAACACATTCCAATACACATCCTTGCACTCCATGCTGACCACAAAGCCGAATAGAAGCTACAACAATACACGTTCATTGACCGACTTCAACAAATTCAACCATATGTCCTCAAATCTAAGCACCATAGCAACAACTAACACACTCCAAGTCACATTCCTACAACAACCCCACCAACCACCCCCACCCCCACCCCATCCCCCCACCCCCCCCTTTACCCCTAAATCCTGAACCAACAACCTCCCCTAACGCTTAAACACATCCAATTAAACAAACCCTTGACGAACACAAGCTGAAGCCCATCGTAGCAGTCCTTCAGGCATACAGCCAAACAATAATGCAAAATCCACTAACCGAACCACAAGTCCACCATTGCTATGTCCACGCGATCCATGACATAACACACTCACGTCTAATTGCATAGCCCCCACACACATCCTCAACAAATAATAGTTGGCGCGTCCTCAATCCCAACGCCACCATCATCAATTACTTAGCCAAACATACGTTAAATTACATGGTCACAAACGCGAAGTTTGCACTCTCCATAATATTCACGACACTCAGACGATCACGCATGACTTGATTCGATAAAAATTATTTATGCTATTTATTTTATTTTATTACTTAGTTTGATTATTTTTACTAATTTATTTTCGTTTTAAGTGTAGGTTATTTTTTATTATTTTCATATTGCATGATTTGTTTAGATAATTCCAATTTTTAATACAATTTAGTTACATTTTTAGTAAAATCGTGTTTTTTTAAAAAAATAAACATATCTAGAACGTATCAAAAGACGTATCTTATAGTTGAGATTTTAAAAAAGCTATATATTTAGATTATATCTTCAACATATCTTGCAATTGAAATTTAAAAGAGATACGTATGAGATACGTATCTAGATCATATTTTTAATGTATCTTGCGATTGAGATTTAAAAGAGATACATATGAAGATATGTATCATGATTTTTATACGTATTTAGCTCGTACTTAGTACATCTTATAGCTAAGATTTTAAAAAGATATTTTTTGTCATATAATGTTTTTAAAAATAACAACCGATTTTTTCAAAATGATTTACTTAGTTAGAGTTTTCTTTAATTCGGAAAAATTAGATTTCTTAGGTTTTTTTTAAATAATAAATTATTAAAAAATGTAAACCTAGTTAAGTTTTCGAAATCAAAAGAATCTACCTACTAAAAATTTTATAGAAAGAGAGCTATGGCCGGTTTGATCCCGACTAGCAGATGTGTAGGCACCTTCGAGGCAACCGCATGTAAAAATAAAATAATTTTTTTCCCTTTTTCTTAGAAATTCGTAGTAAAAAATCACTTTAGTTATCTTTTATATATTTAGTATTTTTTAGAAAATTATAAAAATAATAATTTTTCTTTAGTTTTTACATGGTGACTTAGTCTTAATAGGTTAGCCCCCGAACTTGGAATTTTCTGATTATTTATTCTAAAAATTGTTTTTTTAGAAAATAAGTAGAACAGTGGTCAAATTAGGGTTTTCTCACCCAAAAACCCTAATTTCATTTTTTTACCAATTGAACTAGTTGGCAACTCTAATTTTTAAATTTTTTAAAAAAATATTTCTTTAATTTAATGTTGAGTAATTTATATTAAGCGGGCTAGACTTAATATAGGTTGAATTAAGAAAACTGAAATAGAGTTCAACACTGTTAATACAAAACCAATTTCTTGTTACCACCTATCCTTTTCGCTTGATGTTGTACTATTTTTCTCTTTTTTTCATTTGTCATATTTACCATTTTCATATATACTAAGAATCTCTTTTCATGTATATATTTTTGTAATTTTCCTTATTTGTAATGTTGCCTTAAGGACTTACTATAAATATTCTCTTTTCCTTATAGTCGAAATATCTTACATTCCTTACAGATATTGAATATACTTGGTCCATGCGAGATATTCCTCCCCAACTCCATTTTCATATACTCTTACCTAGTCTTGTTGAGTAGCTCAAGATTAGTCGTGGGTGAACCTTGGTATTAGCTTATGCGTTATATCAAGTGAAATGCCAATTCATGTTATGTTCATAGGTGAGTCATATTATTCGAGTAGCTTCATGTCAACTACTATATTTAGTTCGCTAAACTTCTCATTTTATTTTCTTTGATATTTTGAAGGACCCATTTAGTTCTTATCTCCTATAATAAGCCCTAGTGATAATAGAGCTCCTAGGCACATCACTTTAGACGCTCTAAGCTTACGTTCTTCGAATCCTTCATATTACTCCTCCTCCTCATACTCCTTAGCCTCATCTAACTTAAGTCTCCTTCTCGCAACTCTATCAACATGCTAGGGCTAAGCTAGGTTTATGTTAATAGCTTTAGCCGCTCAATTCTCACCAATTTGTCTTCTTGACCTTGTTCAGGAACAACCCTCTTTTGCAGCCTAGTCTTTATAGCCCTTTGTATGGTAATAGCCAAATTGGCTACAATAGTAGTGAGGTCTTAAATCTACTCTTCAATTGTTCGTGGAGTATGAGTAATATGGCCATGACCTTGTGCATCACTTTCAGCATCAATAAGCTCCCCTTGAACATTAGATTCAACATTCTCAATACAAACTTCCAAGAAACCTACTATTACACAAAAAATTCTCATAACCCTTGTAACCAGTAACTAACATAGTGACTTAAGGACTTGCTCTGTTTTTCCACTTGAAAATAGAGCACAACAAAACAATCATACTCTAGAACAAGAACAACTACTTTAACATTAAACTTTTAGTTGTAAGCTCAAGGTTTGATACTAAGATTACATGATGTGCCTAGGAGCTGAGTAATCACCAAGGCTTATCATAGGTAATAGTAACTAAGTAAGTCCTTCAAGATATCAAAGAAAATATAATGGAAAGTGTTGTTGTATGGTTCTCGGATGATTTCCTTCCTACAAAGTATAAAGAACTACAACTACTTGGGCCAGTTTGGTGTGGCTACTCTAATGCCTAAGTTAGTTAGTGATTTTTAGTGAAGATAAAGATAAGTAGTTGATAGTTGACAGTTGTCAGATGGTTCTTATAGTGCTTTGTATTTGTATTTATAGGCAAATGTTAGGTATTTGAAATAGCAATTAGTCATATGATTATTAGGATACGTAGAGACGTTATGATTAAGTACATTCCTGAACTATAGGAGTGGTGAATAGTTATGTAATGGAACCATGCCAAGGAATAACTGTTCATTCCAGTTAAGTTCAAACCAGGTATGGCCATCTTGGTTAGCCTTTACTGAGAGGTGAATTACTCAGCTTCTCTCCAACCGAGTGGACAAGTGAATGTAATAAATGAAATCCAATTATCAACATTTGCCCCCTAACTCCCATAGTCGAGGATTCATCAAAGGGAGCATTTCAATATTTATGTTGTAGGGATAAGTAGAGTACTGTTTCCCAAATGTTGAATAATATGGGAACTTCCTTGATTTTCGTTTAGAAAGGTAGATTATGTCCCATTTGAAAGGTCACAACTTTCTAATTTTTCTGCCTGTTAGAAGACTAAGTGGCAAAACACACGATAGCTGTCACCTTAGCAATAATTACACCACAAGCATTAATAATTGTTAAAGCCTTGATAACTATTGGATATCTATCTCGAAACATATGTCAATAATCTACACCATCATCCAATCAACACATGATTACTTTTAGAAACGTATTGTAGTTATAAGGTTAAATCATTCATATTTAAGAATTTCTTAAATACGAAATGTTTCATTTCATCTACATCCATAAGCTTTCGCTTGCTTTTGGTATTTCATCTTCACCTTCAAAAATCCTCCAAAAAGTTCTATGACATTCGTTATAGTTAAGATCAGGTATGCTTTGAAATGTAATTTGTCAACTTGTTCTTTTAGATTCTAAAGCAATCAAGACCAAGGCTACTTCTCCCCACTAGAAATGGAGTGAGATGACATGGTCCTCAAGTAGCTCAGCCGACAGTACAGTAGAGCGATGGGACAAACTTGCTCAAATAAACACTCTTACAATAGAAACTTATTCAGAAGATAAAGAAGAAACATCTAGGGCATGGTATTTGTATAATAATGTAATTTACTTAAGTGATTCACTTGATGGAGTGGCTAGTGCTGCCAACAAAGTTCTTGTCTCGAAGTACAATAAGTACTAGCAAGATCTTTCCATAGTATGGAATCGTCGGAGGTCGAGAGAGGAGGAAAGAGTCTGCTTTCCAAGAGATCGTGAATTTGACATCTATTTGAAATATCTTGACTTTGGATTGTGCTTCCCTTTTTCATCTTTCGTCAAAGAATTCTTCAACTATTTCCAAGTTCCGCCAAGCATGTTCTCACCAAATACTTATTAGCTGATCGCAACTTTCGAGATAGTCTGTAAAGAGATTAAGGTTAGGGTTATGCCTCAATTATTTAGGTATTTTTTTATAATAAGGAGGTAGCCCAATTGTTGGTTCCTTCAGACTACAAGACATGGATAGAAATTTATGGATAGGTTAGAGTCCAAAATCTACAAGGGGCACAACAAGTTCATGTTTATCATTTCAGATGAAGAGTTAGATTTTATAACATAATGAACTGAGCCTACCCATACTAAGGAT
This sequence comes from Lumnitzera littorea, assembly GCA_024138015.1. Lineage (NCBI taxonomy): Eukaryota > Viridiplantae > Streptophyta > Magnoliopsida > Myrtales > Combretaceae > Lumnitzera > Lumnitzera littorea. Next base: position 74,562,730 of record JAMXBB010000004.1, on the reverse strand, counting down.
ATTGAACTAATGCCAAATGATGCTATTACAGCAAAGAAGACCTAAGTAAGAGAAAAAAAAATGTTTTTTCTAGGATGCTGAGAGGATAATAAGGCGATATGAGAACGGGGAGATAATTTTCTCTAAGAAGGAAGGTATGCTATCGAATAATTGCTGTATTGACTATAACTACAAGATAAAAGCTGTTCTCGTAACTTAGGGGAAGAATAGTTGCCTTTGAGCCTTGCTTAGTATGAAAAATGTAAGTCTTTTATTCCTCGCTTTATTGTTAATGTATCTATTTTATATTGTAGACATGGGAGCTAGCAATGTAAACCCTACAAAACTACTGGCTCAAGCCAAAGCCAAAATTTCTAGGGCTGACAAACAAGCAACCTCCACGGTTATTGTTACTCAGCTGACTACTGCTAAGAAAGCTATAAAAGATGGAATGGCGAAACAAGTAGCGATACAAAAGAAGTCTTCCTATCCAGTCAAGAGGCAACAAGGAAGTAAGAAACTTAGGCCTACTGTGGTCGCACCAATTGAAATGGTTGCAACTTAAGAAAGCATTTCTCAAGCTATAGAGCCAAGAGATCCTAGTCAAGAAATCGATGGTTGTAGTGAAAATGAGGTGACACATCCAAAAGCTGTCGAGGGACCATCGTTTTAGGTAGATGTTGTGCTGAGTGTTAGTAAGAGAAGTGGTAAGGAGCATACTAACAAACCTTCTCCTAAGAAATTCAAAACTTTGGATGAGAAGATAAAGGAGGTAATGAGGAACAAAGCTCTCGACAACAATAGTATTGAATTCATCCCCAACAATGAGTTAAGCGAGTACTTTGTTCCATTCTAGGCCATAACAATCTCTACACTTACTTGGTGTTGGGAAATAGGACTAAATCCCTAGCCTTAATGGAAGGTGTCATTCTTCCTAAGGATAGGGAAATTGCAAAAAAAGGACATTGACAAAGTCAACGGTTGCAATAAGGCACACATTGTAGCTAAACTATAAGATGTAAGTATCAATTAAATCCTTTCAATTCTTACGTGTGTTTTATTGCAAACAATCTTGTTTGTTTATAGATCAACAGTTACGTTTTAACGGTATTGGATAAAACCAACAAATAAATGAAATAGGTAATAATAATGGTAATATTTTATTATTTTTTATTCTGCCAGGTGTTCTAGCGAGTTCATCAATCCATATCGTTAACTTACTATGGAAAATTGAGGATGCATACAATTCCTCAAAGGCTTAAACTATAGTTGTCGAGAATGTGAGAATTAGGATTGAGATAGAGGCCAAAAAGTGTCAGGATGAAGTGGTTGCTAAGAAATTAGCACATTCACTAATAGCTAATGAAATCACCAACCTTAACGCCAAAGTTGATGAACAATATAAAGAGATTGAAAACCTAAAAGAGGACCTTCATAAGAAGAAAGAAGAGTACTAGGGTTTGTGCTAAACACTTAGCTCAATGAGTGACGAGGAAGACAAGGTTCAAATGTAGATAAAGGAATTAGACACCAATAACTCTAAACTATAAAGCTATGTTATCAAATTAGAGGAAGTAATGAGGAAAAGTCCCTCTATTGAAGAGGTGTTAGATATCATGACTCTAAGTCAGCAATATAACAGGTTACTAAGAAAGAAGTTATTAGAAGGGGTTCAAGTAGCAAGAAAGGAAATTTTGAAGTTTCATCTTGAATACAATCTTTCGTACCTGGATTTCGCTAACGTTGATGATCAAGTTAGTAGTTGTGATGAAGGAGCCGATGAAGATTCAAGTGCCAAGATTCGAATATAGGGTGATAATAATAGAATTTGTGTTGAAGATCTTGGCGGCTACTAGGACCATCTATCCAAAGAAATCCCCTATGTGCATAAAGAAAAATCTACCTATTCTAAGACACCAAGCACCAAAAAAGAGATATTCTCCAGTAAGGCTCCAACTTCAAATCAAGAGAATTCCTTTACTTAGTCAAAAAATAAATCATAGGATTGTTCCCCTTGTAATTTGTCCATTTTTTCTTTCCACTTCTTTTTCTTTTAGGCATGGACAGTATTCAGTAGAGTGGTCGAACATTTATTATTGTATTTGTTATTAATCTTATGTGCATTTCCTCATGCATAATTTAGTAGTTTTGGCCTGTTTTATTTCATGCGCTTTTTGGTATCTTTTCATATTCTATTTCACGAGTCATCATCTTAGCATGTTTTAATTCACATGCCTAATTATCTCAGCATGTTTTGTTTCATACACCCAGTTATCTTAGCATGTTTTTTTCACATGTCTAATTATCTTGGCATGTTTTATTTCATACGCCTAATCTTCTCAACATATTTTATTTCACATGCCTAATTTAGATGCCTTTTTAAAGACATTGTTCATTAGTCATTTGAGAAGTAAACTAGTCATATTACTTAAGTCGCAAGATTGCCTCTATGAACAAATACACTCGTTATTCGACTTTTCAACTAATTTATAAAGTTCACTAACCATGATAGGTTTGAACTTGTTAAATATAAGTTCGTTTACTGTGTAGTTTGAATACGATAATAATCCCTGATCATAAAAATATCTAGTAACGAAACAAAGAACATAATTTCCTTTTGAAATAAGTAGGCTAATGCCTTATAAAATCATTGGAAATGCTTCATGACATCAAGGGGGATAATTAAAATAAAGTTTCAAGTTTCAAGTTCTAGTCGATTGGGCCCTTCGACCACGACTTCTCGGACCTTAACAGGATCCTCCCAATTTGTACCAAGCTTTCCTTGCTTCTTTCACATGTTAGTCGCTTCTAGTTTCTGGTAAACCAAATCTCTAGGTTGATAAACCTTATGCTTCACCTTTTGATTATTATACTTGGTTGCCCTATGTTGATGTGTTGCTACTCTCACTCTTGCAACATCTCTAATTTTTTCAATTGTATCAAAATTACCTGTCAAACCAACATGATTGACCATCATGTCAAAATTTTGCATGCATAAATTTGGTAGGTCTAACTCAATTAGTAACATTGTTTCCATATTGTACGCCAATCTAAAAGGTGTTTCCCCTATTACAGTTCTATAGGTAGTTTGATATCCCTATAAAACATCTAGAAATTTTTCAGCCAAATTTCGTTTAGCTTGATTAACCTTCCTCCTCAAGCCACATAAGATGATCTTATTAACTGCTTTCACTTACCCATTAGTCTGAGGGTAAGCTATACATGTATAATTCAAGTGGATGTAGTGTTTCTCACAAAATACTTGAAATTCGTCATTGTCAAATTATGGTCCATTGTCCATAATTATCATAAATCGGACTCCAAACCTTGATATAATGAAGTTCAAAACAAATGCTTCATCCTTTTATTCGATGATGCTTTCTAATGCTCAATCTCTACCTTTACCTCTGGCCACTTCACGAAATAATCCACAATAATAATGCTAAATTGATGTTAGGTTATAGACTTTGGAAATGGTCTAAGTATGTCTAATCTCCATTGGGTAAAAGGCAAAGGGCTAATCATGTAGCACAATTCAATAGAAGGCACATGACTCGATGCCTCATGCTTCTAGCATTGTGGACAATGCTGAACAAATGTTTTTGCATCATCTTTAGTTATCAGCCAATAATAGTCGAGTCGTAGAGCACGGATATATAACGTTTCTGCTTTCACATAGTTGTTGCATACACCATTGTATAGCTCGAATAACACCCATTGCGCATCTTTTGGAGGAAGGCATCAAAGATAAGGTTGTGAAATGCCATGTTTGTACAACTGATCATTTATCAATGTGTAATTTGCGACTTAATAAATCAGTCTTCGAGTCTCTTTCTTGTAATCAAGGAGGAAACTGTCCTTTACATAATCTATAAGTAAATCCATCTAGGACTTCTCTCTTGAGCAAGGAGCTAATTCATAGCTTTACAAGACAACTGATAAACTCTTATGTGAGAGAAACTCAACAAAGAGTTTGTTGCCTAAATCAGGAAATGCCATATTGGCCAACTTTGATAGCTTATTAGTAGCAATGTTCTTACTCCTTGGTATTTTACGAATTGAAAAGGATTGAAATTCTTTCGTGAGCTTTCATACTACTAGCAAGTACTTGTTCATTTCCTCTTCCTTCGCCACATAACTTCCTTTGACTTAATTCACCATAAGTTGTGAATCAGAGAAAGCTTCGAGTTTCTCAACACCAACTTCTTTTACCAATTTGAGTCTAGCTATCAAGGCTTCATACTCTACTTCATTATTACTAGCGAGAAATCCAAATTTTGAGGCATAATTAACCTTGACATTGTAAGGTCCTCACAGAATAAGGCTTGCACCACCTCCCCCTCTAGTGGAAGAACTATTGACATAAAGTACCATAATGGTTTCTTAAGAATTTCTACGCTATCTTCTTTACTAGTGAACTCAGCTAAAAAATCTGCTAACACTTAAGCTTTTAATGCCATCCTAGCTTTGTACTATATACTATAGGCACTTAGCTCTAAGGTATATTTTATCATCCTTCCCGAAGAATCTGGCTGTTACAATGCCTAGCATAGAGTTTGATTAGTAAGGACTACGATTTGGTGGGCTTCAAAATATGGTTTTAGCTTCCTTACCGAAAGAATCATTGCTAACACAAATTTTTCAATTTTGGTATATTGATGTTCCTATCCTTGTAGGACATGACTTACGTAATAGATTGGTCGGTGCTCCTTGCCATCAATTTAAACCAATACAGAAGAAAGTGCTTGATAACTAATTGATTTGGATTCCTTTGGTTTGTATTAAATTGAAATCAAAGACCGGTAGCTAAATCGTAATCAATCCACCCAATTGATTGCGGTTTTCTTTTCTTTTTCCCGTCTCTGGTTGGGTGGTGACTCCCAAAATTTTTCTAAATAAAAAACCAGAATTTTCCAATTTCTTTAGTCAATGATTAATATTAAATGGGTTAGGGTTTACTATTAACCGGAAATGGGGAATTTAATTTTAAATAGAAAACCAAAAAAATAAGTTCGATAGGTTGTAGTTGGAAAAAGCATCCATGAAGGAGAGTAAAGTATGCTCGGCAGTTCAATCAATTCAATCAATAATCTAATCTATTCTCGGCAAAGAAAAGCAATCTTTAGGAGAAGCCTTGTTAAGATCTGTAAAGTCTATGCACATGTGCCACTTGTTGTTAAACTCCTTGACTAATACACAGTTGGCTAACCAAGTTAGATAAGTCTCTTCCCGAATCAATCCTACCTTTAAGAGTTTCTGAATTTCTTCTTCTATGGCTACTTGCTTCTTAAGGGAAAAATGTCTTTTCTTCTATTGAATCACTTTAGCACTTAGATCAATCTGAAGTTTATATACCATAACATCTCTAGAGATACCTGGCATGTTTGAGGGGTACTATGCGAATACATCAGCATTATCTTGTAGAAAGTTGATTAAATTTTGATAGATGTCTACCGACAAGGGTTTCCTTATCTTAGTCGTCTTCTTAGGATCGTCTCCTAATGAAATTTCCTCTATTTTGTCCTTGGCATTGTCTATGCTAACTGACTTTCCTTCTAGATGAGTTCCGATTTGAAAAATTTATTCTCACCTCAATACTGTTATATACAATGACCTTGCTAACTGTTGATCCCCTTTACACACCTTAACTCTAGTGGGAATAAGAAATTTAGCCTTAAGGTAAGCAGTAAAAGGGACAATGCTGAATAAGTGCTAGCACAACCTTCCAATGATCAAATTATATGGGGACTAACATTTGATAGCAAGGAAATCGACTTTATCCTCTATGACATGATCATCATCTCCAGTTTGGATTGGTGAAGAAATTACCCTAATCACGTGAACAGGTTGGTTATTGAAAGCATACAAATCGTAGCCGTAGGATCTTTACTGGGCCTTAATCTTCGGTCTCATCTGATCAAAAGCATGCTGAAAGATAATGTTGACTAAACTTCCATTATCAACGAAATGTTGACAAAACTTCCATTATCAACGAGTATTTTCTTGACTTTGAAGTTGGAAATTCTTGCACTAATCATAAGTGCATCATCATGAGGCCTTTGAATGCCTTTGAAATCTCTTTTAAGGAGGAAATTGTGTTGTTGATTCTAACCTTTTTTCCCTAGACATTACAAACATAATGAATAGCATTAGTTGAGCTTGAGGAGCTTAACCGGCCAATAGCAGATGGTTTGCTGACAATAGTATTAATTATACCATTGGATGCTTTATTAGTGCTCTGTCTCTCGCATCTTTCCTGGCAAAAGCTAGTCTAGTAACATTCTCCTGATCTTCTTGTCTACTTTGAGATGGTCACTCGATATTCTCGGCATCATGCACTAGAAACTTGTACAACTGCCCTTATTGAATTGCATCCTTAATCGCATTCTTAAGTTGGATGCATTTGTCAATGCTATGGCCTTTGTTACAATGGAAATCGTAATACTTGTTGGAATTTTGCCATGATGGGTTTCCTCTCATCCTTTTTAGCCATTGCAACATGTCTCTCTATATGAGCACCTCCATTAATATGTTTGAAATTAGATGATTAACCGATGTATTGACTGAATAAGTCGGAATTCATATCCTCATTTTCTCGGTATTGGTACATTGGTCATCGTCCGTTCTGAGTCGATCTTTTGTACTCCTCCTCTTGTTGCATTTCTTGTCTCCTCTATTTTAATTAGCTTCTTGGTAAGCCTTTATGTTGTCGTCTTGTAGGATGTAAGATGTGATTTTGGCTTTGAACTTAACAAAAGTTCTCAACTTATTTTTGGTAAGAGACTTGAAAACGTCTCCATGTGGTTTGATACCATCTATAACAATGTTGAGAGCTATGCTCATGTTAAGTTCTAGAATCTAAACCATCTCGGCCATAAACCTAGCGAAATAATCTTTGATCGACTTATCCGATCTCTATTTTATTGTGTTATGGATGGAAGTATCCTTAACAAGAAGCTTACTGACAAGGAAGTGTTTAAGAAACACTTTTGCAAAATCCTTGAAACATGAGATCATGTTCGACTTCTAGTGTTTAAACCATATACTCACCACATTCCTCAATATTAAAGGAAAAGCTTAGTAGGCCACAACATCACTTAGGCCCTATAACTTAGCTAAAGTATAGTAGTACTTAAGATGATCTTTAGAATCATTCATTCCATCATAAGTTTTAAATTGTGGCAACTTAATGTGCCATGGTATCACCTCATCCAAGATTTCAAGGATAAAAGAGCTTTTTTTAATTTGAAATTGTTTACTTATCATAGTAAAGGTGCTATTATGCGAGGGTCAAACATGGTGCGCCTATTATGGTTGCTTCCCCTTGTCATTTTTCTTAAGCATAGGGGCTAAAGTTCATTTTGTAACTTTGACTTACTTTCTCGATAATTCTAGAGAATAAATCAAATCGTCACTATTCTCGACATGGTGATTGTCATGGTTTTTTGTTTTAACTTTGGTAGACATTACTATGGAGGAGATTAGGAATTTCTTTATGTTTTTTGCTCAACTCTTGGTTTTCTTTATCCAAGTCGAGGCAAAGCTACTCTAACTTAGCCAAATGTTGCCCATTAGTGTATCTACTTCCCCCTTCGAGGTGGTAGGACAAAGTATTAGCACTTGTACTTCAAATCAATCTAGTTCTTGCCATATGGGTATATTAAGAAAAAATAGATGACACTAAATGTTGTTGTAAGGTTTTCAAATGATTTCCATCTTATAAAGGACAAAGAACTATAGTTACCAAGGTTAGTTTGGTATGACCAGTCTGATGCTTAAGTCAGTGAGTGAATTTTAGAGAAGATAAATATATGTAGTTGACAGTTGTCAGATCTTTCTTACAGTGCATCTTATCTATATTTATAAGCGAATGTTGGGTGTTTGAAATAGTAGTTAGTTACATAATTATTGGGATACATAGAGATCTCATGATTAAGTACATTCCTAAATTGTACGAGTAATCGGTGGTTATGTAATAGAACCGTGCCACGAAATAACCATTCGCGTTAGTTAAGCTCAAACTAGATATGGCTATCCTAGTTAGCCTCTATCGAGAGGTGAATCACTTGGCTTCTCACTAGGCAAGTAGACAAGTGAATGTAAGAAATGAAATCCGTCTATCAATAGAAAGGGTGATGGATACAATAGCTTTTGTAAAGCTGCTTAGAGAATATGATACCCTAATGAACATGATATGACTTAATACTTTACTTGATATGACTCATAAGTTGATGCTAAGATCTACTTGCTAGTAATCTCGAGCTAATTGGCAAGATTAAATAAAAAAGTAGAAGATGATGTACTTAGAGAATGATACATTACATGAACAAGAATATTCATTAAATGTAAGGTATATGATGATTTTCGGCTATAAAGAAAAGCAACTATTTATAGTAAGTCCCTAAAACAACAAGAAAACCTAAGCAATTACAATAAAAGTGTAATACAAAAAAACTATCAAAGTACATTACCAAAAGGATAAATTAGACAAGTAAAATAAAGGAATATAGTATAATGTCAAAAAAAGGAATGATAGGTGACATGCTATGATTAGGTTTACGTTCTAGAATCTTAAGATGCTTTTGTTAAGCCATACTAATGTTAGGCATGCTACTAATGAACGGTACTCGAAGTTGCCGAGATGGATAAAGGACATTGCCATTTGGTAGGCTGAGTAAGTGGACCTCAACATGTAAGGGACTCAGCCTTAACACTTGTCAAGTTAGCTTCGACATACAGCTGGTCGAGCTTGGCATGTCGAGAGTTTAGTATGTTGGGAGAGAAGAATTCGACATGTAGACACCTAAGCCTCAACATTTGATAGATCAACCTTGGTAATCAACAGATTGGCTTTGATAATCAATAGGTTATTGATTGGGCAAGGGTTAAGGTAAGGTAGGGTACGTCCGAGCTTAGATTTCAAAGAGTTCGCATATTGGTGCTCATCCTTAGCAGGATGACAAAAGAGAATCCTTCTAGCGAGAGACTATAAGATTTGAAGATGGACTTGAGTAAGGTGTTTGGAGGTTGGTGGTCTATTAACATGCCATTTGAAAAGTAGATGTTTGTTCTTTCTAATAGGTTAAGTTGGCATGAACAAGTAGGAAAGGTTAGGAAATGTTTTTGAAATAGCTTAGTGATTATTTCTAAAAGATGGAGTAGCACAAGTGTTGATCATTGGCCTGCTTTAATTAATAGCCTAATAAATTAAGTATTACTTCTATCTATGATTAATTAACCATGGGAGTTGAGGGGGTAGGGGAAATGTTGATAGTAGATCCTTATTGACATGCTCAATAAATTGTCGATTATCCCAAGCTGGAAGTTTCCTCGAGCCAAGCTACCATAAATCTATATAGTCATTATGGAGGCCTATAATAAGCCAATAACAAGTGCTAACCCATCCTTAGAGCTTTGTTAGCTCAAAACAACCCTATCGGCTGAGGATCTTAGGGTCAAAACATTAAGGCCTAACCTATGAAGTATAAATATTCAAACATTATGAGAAAGGCACAAATAGTTTAACAATTACACTTATCAATAACTGCTTAACTACCCTTTGTCTCCACATGCAACACATGCTTTAATTCATAAGGCACCACATATCATGGATGGTTTAGCAGCTTCTCCCATGTTATTATTAAAAAAGCCTTATAAATACGTAAGGATAGGCAACTATAAGACTTGCTAAGCACTAGTACAACTCATTGTTCTTTCTTTAAACACCTTAAATACTTTAAGCTTATGACGTAAACATCAAAGTGGCAACACCGAATAGCCTTACATGCCCCAAAGCCTAATGCGTGCTATTTTTCAGATCTAAGCAACTACTCAAAGTTCATAAATAACACATATACGTGATAGTGGATTGAATATAACAATCTTGATGTTTTCTTGATTCATTATTGATAGAGTTTGGTGTTTGATTTTTAATAGGGTCATTATGTTGAGTAACGATGTTTATGCAAAGCTTACTAATCCTTTAAAATATTTCGATGAAGGAAGAGGAGGCTCTTATATATAGATTTTAGCTCATGATCTTAATCATTAGTTTAAGTTAAAATGGACGAATTAGATTAGTCATTGATGAGAGTTATCAGATTGTTTCTAATGATGGACGATTGAGATTAAAGCCTCCTTAACCTTATAGACTCATGCTCTTTAGCTTAGATGATAGGCTTAACCAGCTCAAGACTCTTTATAAGACTTATCCCATTTTATATAAAAAATGCCCATAAGCCTATTTAACCCTTTTGAAGGCTTATGAATGCTATATGAGGACCAAATGGACTTAGAAAGAACTTTTTCAAGTTTTTTATGCAAGACAACCAAGTAAGGTCAGTAGCAATTAAACTAGTCCATCAATCCCCATTCTAAGCATACCATGCCAAATCTTTCTAAGACATCCCTAATTGGTCTTGGTTTTCTAGGCTCTTTTACTTGCTCATTAAATTGATCCAAAATCTTAATTACCAAAATATCCCTCTGCATGATCCTATATGTGTTAAACTAGTATAACCTTTTGTCTGTTAATAGATTAGTTTCCCATTCTAATCCTGCTGCATCTTTTTCTTCACAACGTTGCTTGTTTCAGAACTAGAACACTAAGAAAGTTCTTATAATAGCTAATGTTAGGAATGGATTATATGTAATAAGATATAAATTAGCTTTATCTAATGCTAGTTCTAGTTTTTCAAGTTTTCTTGAAGTATTGCTAACATTAATGATGCATCTTTTGAATTGTTACACAATAGATCAAGTCATATATCTCTTTTAAAGCTAAAGCATATTCTACATTATAATACTTCATTTGATACTATATTTTTCTATGATACTTGTCAATTGGAAAAGATGTCATCTTTTCCCTTTTCGTAATAGTCATCCTATCTCTTCCTACATGTTTGAACTTATACATGTTGATTTGTAGGGCCCTTATAATACACCATGACATTCAAGTGCAAAATATTTTCTTACAATAGTGGATGATCAAAATAAATGCACATAGACCTATTTGCTTCACTACAATTCCCAAACATCTTCCACTTTAAACACTTCCCTATTATATGTTAAGAACCATTTCAACCCTACTTACATTCGAAGTGATAGTGGAAGCAAGTTTGCTTCTTGTGAATGCTAACAAATTTTAACACCAAAGGTATTATCCAACAAAAGAAAAAGACCACTTTCTATACACCTAAATCGAATGAAATAGTTGAAAGAAAGCATCATCATTTATTTGAAACAGCTTATGCAATTAAAATCCAAGCTAATTTCCCCAAAAAAAAATAAAATAAAATTGAGGGAATGTATTTTGGCAACCACTAGCCTTATCAATAAAATGCCCTTTGAGTAATTACATAAAGATCAATGTATCAAATTTTGTTTAGCATAACATCTTATTTTTTTACCTTAGAATAATAGGGCATTTGTGTTATACCGTTATTGTGGATAATTCAATTGATAAAATGGATGTTAGGAGGGCATCAATGTATGTTTCTTAGGTACACATAAGGAAAAAAAAAAGGCATAAGCTTTTTGATCTTATAGAGAATAAGCTCTTAGTGAGTAGGTATGTTACATTCTTGGAACATTTGTTTTCTCTTAGAGAAGATCATTCTGATACTTCATTTCTTCGTTCTCCCATTTTATTTCCTTCACTTGTATGTTCTAATAAATCAAAAACAATTTATGTTCCCATAATTCATACCTTTCCATTAGATTCACACTCATCTTCTCCCACTCAAACATAATCATCTTCTCTTTCATACACATGTAAATCAAAACTGGGTTTTACAAACCTTTATTTAGCTTAAGGATATTATTCATAGTATTCAACTTAGTTCATAAACTCAAGCAACAATGCCTAATGTTTCCCATCATTCATTATATCCTCTTATTAACCCTCAAACACTAAATTAGTTTCCCAAGGACTATATGGCTTCTATGCTTAACATATTAGCTATTAATGAACCACGAAAAAGAAAAGATAATCCTAAGTGGATAGAAGTTATGAACAAAGAGTTATCAACTTTAAAGTCTAATAACACTTAAGTCGTTATTCCTTTACCACTAAGCGAAAAGGCCTTAGGTCAAATTGAATGTAAAATCCAAGTATAAACCAAATAGGTCACTTAAGAATATAAGGCTAAATAGGTGCTAAAGGGCTATAATCAAGTGGAAAGAATTGAGTGTACTTATAAATTTTCCCTTTTGCAAAATTGAACACAATGAGATTGTTAATGCTCATGGTAGCAATAAAACAATTGCATGTTTATTGATTAGCTGTAAATAATGTATTTCTTCCTCAATATGAAGAAATATATATGAAGCCTCTTAAAGATTATGAGTCAATGCCACTTAGTTGTAAGGATAGGTCTAAGTGAGCTAGTCCCCTTGGCCCAAAAAATTGCATCCAATAAAGTTATACCAAGTGAAGGAAAAAATAAAAAGAAGCACATGTTATGTTATAGCTCATAACCACACATTTTCAATGTGAGCTTGCAACTCGCCACATACCTTAGTCTACATTGCATTAAAGCTGCTCTTAGCCATTATTCATTATTCAATCATTGATTTCTTTCTCAAATTCAAAATTCCATGTTGTATTGTTATATTTCTAAACCCATTGTTATATTCACATTGCATCCAAAGGTTTTTTTCTTTTTTAAATAAATTTATGATAGTACCGATTTCTTTTACTTTTTATCCATCTTATAATATATTACTTTAAGAAAATTCAAGGAAATGGTTATTTTGTTGAGATTTGAATTTTAAAGACCTTAATTATAGCATATAATTTTAAAATTAGTTTGTATGTTTTAATTTTCCTCTCCTATATATGAAAATGAATAATTATATATATATGAATATGTTCAAATATAATTTTAAAATTATAATTTATTATGCTTATAACTTATTTTGAGAATGTTAATAATCTACCTAACATGGGAGTAAGTTTGTTGATATTGATAACAATCCCTTTAACCTAAAGGGGAAGTTTGATTCTTTTTAGATAATGAAGCAAGTCATACAAAGGAGGGGTCTATGCTTAATCAATATAAATTCATGCTTGATATACTTTGGGATGTTGGTTTCACAATAACAAAATGAACTAAAATCCCTTTTCCTTATGATCTTTGACTTCATCACACTACTAGTACTTTACTTTCAAACTCATCTTGTTATTGCCAAATAGTTAGATGGCTTACATATCTATAAATTACTTGACCTAATTCATTTACTATCCAACAATTGAGGTAGTTCGTTGCTAAGCAACAAAATAACTCACTATTAAGCCACATTTCATGTTCTTAGATACTTTGAAGGGTCATTTGACAACAAGGTCTAGTTTTGTTTAAGTAATGGATCCTAGCAAATTGAAATGATCTTCTAATCAATCCAGAGATCCTTTCAATTCCATTAATAATAAGTACTCAAAATATCAAAATATCACCCATTGTTCAATGAAAGAGGGAATCAACCATTAAAAGAAAGATCAATTCTTTTAGATCATTCCTCTCATCAAAGGGAACAAATAAAGATAGAATCATGAGTTGAAATCTCATGCTAAAGAGCGTAGAGGCTCGACTCCTCTTATGGGATAATATTAAGATTACTCATTGAAAGAGCAATTCAATAAGAGATATTAGATAAAGCAATAATGATATCTTGTGAGCTCTTCAAGTAGGAATAAGTTTGGTAGCAAATCATAAAATCTCGATAATCTTTTATATCTAATGAATGAATAGTCTGCTTTGAAATCATAGGTACATAATGTTGATCTATATATAAGTTATTTGTTTATCAATAATTTATATAGTATAATTTTCTTTTTCATTTTTTCATGGCATTTTTTTGTTGCTTTATTGTTACATGGATTCTCATAAACTGATTGTGGAGCTAATATTTTTTTATCAAAGGTCCTTATATGAATGTTGTATGTTTCTTGGTACATTATTTATCTCTTGTAAAACCCAAAAAGAACTTATGGTTGTTGCATCTTTTGTTACAGCAAAATATCAAAGCTTGACTTTCACTATTAAAGAGCTTCTTTAATTATCATAGTTGCTCTATGACTCACATATACATTTGTCTTTACGGTCACACTTTATTTGAGTGAAGCACATGTCTACTATATTTTTTTTTTAAATTATGTAAATATGAATTAAATAAAAAATATTACATAAATATAGACCTTAAATTGCATATGAAAAAAATAACATTAAAAATAACAAAAGTGTCTCATTTATTAAATGCAATTTAATGTTTGAATTATAGTACTTATTTCGTATTTAAGAAACACGGCATACATTAATTATATATATCACGTCTCTTAAATACGACATAGACACATGAACTTATGTCCTATTTAAAAGATACGACATTAGTATAATTAAATTTATGTTGTATCTTTAAACTGCAACATTTAAGAAAGCTAGATAAACTTGGTTAATTGGTATTATTTATTATACAATTGGTAAATACTTAATATTTATTATATGTAATAGTAAACAAGTAAAAATCTCTACTTTATTTTAATAGTAGATCAACTCTATTTATTATGAAAAATCTATGCTTACATTGACATACAAAACATATAGATATGAATATTCATTTCACTAGAGATCATATTCCTAGTGGTTTTCTTCATATTTCACATGTTCATAATCTCGTTCTCGGTTGGTAGACATTATGAGTGAAGTAGTGCCTGATTCCGTTCTTGCTTCCTTTTCAAGCATGTTGAGGCTTGTGGATAGTCCGATTTGAGGGGATGTAGAATTATAGGTTTTACCATAATGGTTACACCATTATTTCTATGTTATTTGACTGTCACTATTGGTATTAAAATAATATCATTATTACTATTACTTTTAGAATGGGTTTGATTGTTATTAGTATTAAAATAGGTTGATGTAGGATAGTTTTTCATATAAATACTCCCTTCATTTTGTACAAAATGGGTTATAGAAATGAATCATTTTTTTATCTTAACTTCTCACTACACTGTAATTTTATATTTATATTTTTTCTACACACTTTCGTGAAGATTGATTCATCTTTTACAATTTAAGTTGTTTTACACTACATTAAAAAAGATTCATGAATGATATTTTCGATATCGTTATCGTATTTGGTGTGCCTCTCATTGAGGATGACAAAACTAAGTTCACAAGATTTCTCAACAAGGGAATCATAGTCTCAGGATTGTTACTCTTGGGTTTATTAGCAAGGCTGTTGTTTCAGCACTTTCATCCATAGCATACCTCAACATCAAGTAGTAGATATTATTTTATTATATTGGCATGTTATACCTTTTTATTGGTCTTTTGAGTAATTAGTCAAGGTGGTTGGGTTAGAAGAATATTTTCCAACTCTGTTTTCTTACTTTTAGATATTCTTTTGTATTTTTATTAATTTATCATATTATTTAATCAAATGTATTTAATATTATTTTATCACATTATTTAGTCAAATATATCTAATATCATCATTTTATTAGATTAGTTATTGTGAACCAATTTGAAGCTACCACGTCTTGTTGATGGAAAAAAAAAATTAATAAATTTAAAGAAGTACTGCTTTTATGAAGTTTAAAAACTTTGAAAGATCAAATAAAATTAAAAAAAAAAATTAAAAACTTAAAAGGAAAATTAGATGCATATTAAGAACCAAAATATACTTCATCAAATATCTTTCTGTATAAAAGAGAGAACCATAACAAAATAATAAGTATCTTTCTATAAGCGAGCAAATAAGGGCTTCGTCAACGGAAGATAAACAATATCTAAAAGATTGTTGATATAGGCATACGATTTTATTGAATTCGTGGATGTAGTGATCAGTATGCATCTTGCATGATCATAGTCCCATGCGGCCAGACAAAAGCAAGAGCATATCTAACTTAGTAAAGAACATTATATCTCAAAACTAAAATATCATCGTACCGCACAGAATATGGGTAAAGAAAATATTTCTAAATTTATTCACTCTCTGCTGCTACAAAAAATTTAAGCATCACTCCCATAGTTCATCCAATGGTTTGTAAGGTCCGTCATCGTGAATGTATATATCCCCTAGAAAATCCTCGGCATTGTGGGATTTGATCTTTGATTTTTTGGGCTTCTTTCTTACTTAGTTCCCAATAAAAGATTCGTAGGTTTTCTTTCATTCTTTCCTTCTTAAAGCTTTTTACGATTATGCTGGTCCCTTGCTCATGGATCCATCTAAGTACCACCTGCATTTACATGATCACATATTTTTCATTTCAATATGTGTAAACTTTTGTCCATCTATTTATAACGTTGAAACAAGCATTTATCATATAATGGAATTGATAGTTTCTGACACAATTACTAACACGAATATGAATACAATACGGTTATAAACATGATTATAGAGTAAAAACACAGTACATGACACGACATGCAACATGAAGATACCAAATAAACATAACTATATTGTAATTTTATTATTTAAGATTATGTGTAGAATTTTGTCTTTATACTTAAGCCTTGAAACAAGCATGTATTATGCAAATGACATCACGTAGGTAGGAATGCTCTTGAGGTTTCTTTATCATTTACTTTGCAAAATTAGGATATGATTACTTGGGCAATGGTTTTATTTTGGGACTCTGCTATCTCTTTGACAACTGGGCTTTTCATTACTGCGAACGAACCCCAACGTCCTCCATTCCGTGCCAATGGAGACCATGCACTCACATGAATCCCCTTTCCTTTGCAATGTTCTCTCAATTTCTCTTGTTGCCATGCCACATTCATTTCCACCTGAAATAGGATAATCACATCCGCATTTTAACTTTTCATTTCTGAATAACGTAATCTTGATTTAGCGATTTTGTACCATGCTTAGATTATGTTACTTAAATTAAGTTATGTAAAGACTTATTCTAACGTAAATATTTGTAAAGAAAAAAAAAAACAATGTGTTAAACGAATTTCCAAACGTATTGTAATATTATTTATTATGTATGTATTTGAAACTTTCAAAACATCATCTTCACTCTGGACTTCACGATTATTGGGAGTTTTGGCAAGGCAAAAACCATCTTTTAAGAATTTATCTACACATAGGTACCAGCAGTTTTAAAAGTTATGATGATGAAACCCGAGACGTTTGTAACCCAAATGTTATAAATCATCTTTACATAGGATGGATTGAATTTGGATTCTCTAAATGCATTTTCTTTAAATTTTCAAACCAAAATGGTTGAAATTATTTAAATTTTTAAAATATTATATGGTATCATTATAAAGTCATGTTATTTATCAATCATTAATTACACCTAACAATATTTTAAAGAGATTAATTTAGAATATTCTAGAATAAATAAATTTAGAGATCAATTTCCGGATGAGTCATTGAATCCTTTTTCCTTTTTTCAAGGTTACAATACATATAGTAGTCCGGAAAAAAAAAAAAAAAGAAAAGAAAAGAAAAGAAAGGAAAAACTACGTTGCAATTTGGCTCCCTAAATAAAAACTATGGCCAGTCAACATATCTCCTGTTTGATTTAGATAATGTTTCAATTCTCCAATGCAACATTTGGTTTGAATAGAAGAATTATAAAAAGAAGTAAACTAAAAAAAAAACAAAAATAGGGACCTGATTCACGGCAGGAGGGATAATGGCATTTTCCAGGAGAATTAAAAGCTCCCTGGGTCCAAAATTGCTTACACCAATGGATTTAGCTAAATAGAGGTGGGCAATGCGCTAGCCTAGCCTTGAATGGATTTGGAATTGCGGATTTACGGGCTCGGCCATCACAAAAGCGTGGTGGTAAGCCTAGAGATAGTTTTGGGTTGGTTAGATCTTTGAACAGTTCTCTTTTTAATATTTAATTTTTTATTAATTTTTTTTAAAAACATATTAATCATTTCTAATAATGTGACTTTTTTTTAAGTGTACTAATTTATTAATAATTTCTAATTTTTTTATTGATTTTCAACTTAATGTGATTTCAACTTTTTTACTTTTTTCCCTTAAATTTTATTTTTTTTCTCATATTCAAATCAATAATATTTAGCAAATTTTATAAAAAAAACTTACATTAACTAAAATTAAATTTTCTACCTATTCTTAATACATAATTAACTTATAATTAGTCATTTATTATTAGTTTGAATTATCCCTTATTATCGTAAATGAAGTAGTTTTGACATGTAATGATCTACTAAATATAATCTAATTACATTTTTCAATTTAGTGGCCTTCTTTTTCTCTCTTTTTTTTTTAAAAAGATGAAGAAGCTGCGCTGAACTACCAGTTCAATAGCATGTCGATTTAGCGATTCATGACTCGCTAATTTAATAATGGATTGGTTCGGGGGTTCATGACCTACCTATTCAAATGATTTTACTCTTTTAAATCGCTTGAGCCCTTAAGATCCATTGATTCGAAAGGGCAGTTTGACCTAACCTTCTTTAAGCTAGGTCGGTTTCAAATCAGTTTACAGTTTAAAACCGGCCTTTTGCCCATATCTATGGCTAAACTCATCTTGGAGCATTCCTCCATGGCTTTCCATGTTGCTTCAATGTCAAAAGGAAGCATGTCCTCTCTAGGAATGTTGAAAGTTGGAGGTGAAGGATTCTCTGTAAGTCTCAAGGGCCAGTGAATCAAATAAAGATCGAGGTGCTCCAGCCCTAATTTCCTATTAATTACATGTAGGACTAAATAAATATGAACTAGATCAATAAAAAAAATAGAGTAAATTTAAAATTAATATATCTATCATTACTTGAGTGTGTTATTGATAGCTGGTAGAACAAGATCATGATGAGAATCTGCCATCGAGAGCTTGGAAGTGATAAACAATTCAGCTCGACTTTTAATTAGAGCCCGACTAAGTGCTTCGGCCACAGCTTGCCCAAGTGATTCTTCGGAGCCATAGATGGCTGCTGTGTCGAAATGGCGGTAGCCGATCTCGTTGGCATCAACGAATATGGATGTTAAGGCATCAGGAGGTGGCAGTTGTCCAGCAGTTCCAAAACCGATCGATGGCATCTTATGGCTGGAACTCAGCACAACCTCAGGAATAGAATTTTTTGACGTGTCTAAAATGGTACGGTATCACTTGGGCAACGGAGGGAAACTTTCGGAAAAATAAATTACAAGGTCTTCTAACCAGTATTGCACTAAGAAAGTCTATAGGTAACTGCCTTAATTATATATCTTGGGGTAATAGCAAAAGGGAACGGTGCAGCAGGAATTCAAAACATGCGTTCTTTAATTATTTTGTATTATAGTTTGCGTGCGATGACCAAACTCTCCTAATGACCTTTGTATGAAACTTTACAACCACCCATTTTATATATTTGAAGCATGTTGTCCAAGGAGAATCTCTACATAAGGTCTAAAAGATGTGTACGTATGTATTAATTCTATTAACACAAAATTGGATGTGATAGCTACACCCATTTATGATATGGAAAAAATTAATAAATAACTTGCGGGTGTTTATTTAAATTTTTCGATAACAAATTAATATATTTTCCATTTCATGAATTATTATGTAATGAAAATTAAAAAAAAGGTGAATTTTTTTAGAGATTTTTAGCAAGTGATTTAAGATATTTATAAGCGAGATTTGGTTAGATATTTATATATCCAACAGTAAAGAAAGAATTGTGTTAATTATGTAAATTAACCATCACTTTTAGATGTAATTGCAATATCGCATATATTCACGTCCAGATTGAATCTATGCTACATATTTATTTTTGTTATTAGATTTGTTTGTATAATATATGACCATCGACCTTATCTTTGAATCGTCACTATAATTTCCTTACGTAACTTGTCAGTGTTATTTGGTAGGTCGCATGCTGGGCTCTAGATTTCCCGTCGCCATGGAAATGTCAAATGCATACAGAATGATGAATGGCCCGTATAAAAAATTATTAGGTGTTTTAACTTTTACATCATCCTGAAATAAGTGCATGCACAGCAAGTAGGTGCGTCTAATCGGATACTAATGATAAACAGTGAAAAAATGATAAATAACATTCACTAAAAATTTAAAATGAATTAATAATACTTTTTAAATTTTTTTATCCAAACAATGTAAAGACAAATAATGATCCAATTCTTATCAATCACATAATTCTTAACAGATTTTCACAATATCTTTTCTAGCCATTTATCATTTTTCAGCAATAAGGTGATTTCAGGTTCAAAGTTTTTTCAATTTAATGATGTTCTAGGAAATTTTGTTAAAATGTGTGTGTGTCTTCTGTTGTTGTTATTGTTTTTTTTTTTTTTTTTTTTATGGAAAATACATGAGTAACGTTAAGACTAAACAAACAGAGAACATTACAAAGACAGCTTCTTTGTTTATTACTACACATTGAGGGGGGTTCGGGCTTGTATAAGGTCATTCAGGAGTAATTTTATCCTTATCAATATTACACATATCAAGTTTTAATAATTTAACCCGTCAACGGCAGTACAAAGAAAACATAAGTCTTTCTCCACGCCTTCTATGCAATCCATGCCAACCATTCGATAACAACTCCAAAAGACGGAAAAAAATAAAAATAAAAAAAAAGAAAGAAAAAGTCGATAACATCATTGTTAGAACATCTTTAGTCTTACAATTTTATGTTACATTTGATATGAAGAAATGATTTTGAATAACACTAGTTTAAGCTCAAGAGGAGGATGAATTATGTTTTTAAAACAAATTGCAATTCTTTTCAAAATTATATATTAAATACAACAACAAGAAGGATCAAGGCAATGATAAACTAACAATAAATATAGAAATTAAAAGAAGATAGAGATAAACAAGATCAACCCTGGATATAATGTAAAGTTCAGACTGCCCCTAGTCTCTATAGACTCACAAATGCCTCCAATTGAGGACTTCATACTGCTTTGTTAATCTCTCAATACAATACTTAAAGAGCTACACAAGCTTATATAATTACCATCACTCACAATAATCTCAAGTATAGTGCATTTCTCTCTCAAGATTGCAAATATAGGAACTCTCGAGCACTACACACTAATTCTCACTTTTTTTATTACAAATAAAGAGCACAAAAGACAAATAATAAGTAATAAGGCTAAAGAATATAAGAGAATGTCTTTTGATTATAGTAGATTATCAATTTTTAATCATCTTTGGTCGGGTTATTGAGTATTTATAATAACTCATTCAATTCTTTCCGTTATCGTGTATTAAATGCTCGAACTGTTACTTTAAACAAGTTTATCAGCATGACTATACCATCCTCTTACAGTCATGACAGTAAGCAAAAGTACCATTGGAAAGAACATCAATAAGTCCACCATCATGTCGATACACTAGGGTTAAAACACTTTTCTTTTCACTATCCAAGGCTTTATATTGTCTTGCCGGTACTTCCTCTTACCATCATGCTGGTAAGCAAAAATCCTCCTAAAATCATCTTTGACAGAAAGAGTATAACTATATGTTGCAATCCAACTTTAAGATCATTTGATCATCATTTAAAAACCAAATATCTTATTGAGTTAATTGATGTATTTAATCATTGGGCAAATTAATTGTTTTCATTCAATTAACTTAGTATAATCAAATAATAATTAGTTTGATTATCTATTTTTGTTTTGTTCTCATCAAAATCAATTAGTAAATCTTTGGTTCCACTTTTGTTTTGTTCTCAACAAAATCAATTAGTGAATATGTGGTTCAATAATCTCTCCCATTTTGATGAGGATAAAATTCTTATATACTTAAGAACTCCCTCTCAATTTAGCACTCGATTTCAAGATATTTGACATTTAAGTAAAATTAAGCGAATGCTTGCAAAAAAAGAGTATTGACATGTTAGAGCAAAAAAAATTCTTTTCATGATAAATTCACATATTAGATATATCAAATTTTACAAGGACTTAAGATATGCCAAGTCATAAGATAAGTCTAATATACCAAGATAAGTCAACTATTATCAAATCAACTAAATAAATAAAATATACTTTTTGACTCTCTAATGACTTGAATATCTTCTCCCCTTTGGCCTTAAAAAAAGAAAAAAAGAAAAGAAAAGAGGAGGATCTAGGTGGTGAAGAGTGAATAGGATTCAAGTCAAAATTTTAGCAAAGTACAGGCTTGAGCTTTAGAATATGCCCTTTGTAATAAGAAGAACAAAGAAGCTACAAGGCTTGAAAGGAGCATTCTAACAACAAAACAACAAGCAATAACATCTAAGAGCAATAAAAGTAAGTAAGAATCATGTATGCCTACTACAAAAAGCTAAGCATGCATCAACAAATTCCATCAAGGACCAAAGTTCAATAAATATAAGATAGTGGAAACATAAGGAGGCCAAAACCTAAGTCAATAAACAAAGCATAAAAAAGGAAGAAATAAGTTGGAGTTGACAATCTAAATAGCAAGTGGATCATCATTCTGAGTAGGAGGAGGAAAGAGGCAAGATGGGCAATGATAATCTAGTTGGAAATGATTATATAGCCATTGAAACCTGTTGTGGATGTGACCATGAATGTCCACTCTATTGAGAGGCTATGGGAGTAGTTGGATCAAAAGTAGAAAATCTAAGATTAGGAGGAGGCTAGTAAAAAGAGCCTTTAGGAGGAGTAACAGCATAACTAGGAGCCATACTTGAGGGAGTATGACCACTATGACTTCCTGAATCATCAAAAGATCAAATCGGGTTAGGTAAGTCACGCTCAAAGCCAAGATCAAGTGGAGGAAGGGTTTTCTTTCTAACCCGATTATTGCTAGTTTTTTTCTAAACCTCCTTGATAGATGTCAACTAGTTGAAGATACTTGATGTGAGTGACCTATGGAGGTGTAGGGAACCGAATACCCTTATAGATCAGTAATTGTGTAACCATCTACCTAAATTTTAGGAAAGCTTGAGAGGAGTTATTGGTGACATGCTTAAAACATTAATCATAATGCTAGAAAAATCAATTTGTTTTTTCATGAAGAGACAATATAGAATCCATAAGTCTTGATATGTAACATTTGCCTATTGGCCTCGATGAGGACAATAGTTAAGGATCACAATGCACCGTAAGATCTTAGTACTAAGGTTAAGTCCAATAGCGGCTAAATTCTTTGCCTTCCCCTAGTTTCCTCCAATGCCCTTATATTAAAAGACCCATTCATAGAACTTAACACCATAGAAATTGACATTGACTTTGCTTCCCTTAATTGAAGCCCCAATAAGACCACAAATATCTTCAGGAATAATGGTAATTAGGGTGCCATAAACATAAGTATACATGACGATACGACATAGTTCATCATTAGGATTCATTTTTAACTTAAGCCTACCTTGATTGTCTGAAGAGTCAGATATATTGCAATAGAAGTATTTGATGACATCATCATGTACCTCATTTGGAAGTAGAAGGATGTTGAGGACATGGTTGGAGATGACTCTAGGAATGGCCGTAATGTGAAATTCGTTGAGCACTTCCTAGGAATAGAAGATGCTGGTGTTGACTTCTAAGTTTACAAACTTTTCAAATTGTTGAGCATGTTATGGTAAGGGAAAGAGGTGGTGGTCATATGCTAGGGGTGCTAAAGTACGAGTGGTTTACGGTGCCATAGTGGTTGGAAGTAGGTGAAGATGAGCAAGATGGAAGAGGATAGGATGGGTAAGGAAGTAGAGAGTATAGGTGATGGAAGCCGAGTTGATGGTAGAGGCATGAGAACAATAGTAGAGGTGTGACAGGGTATGAGTGTTTGTAGAGAGAGAGTTACATGAGGAAGAAGAAGGGGAGAGGAGACAAGGTAATGTGAAGTATAAGTGATTAAGGGAGTAGGGAGATGATTTAGGAAGAAAAAATAAGATTTTGATAGTTGGAAGAGGGTAGATTAAACATAGAGAGAGAGAGAAGTTATGGTTTTTGAGGAAGAGAAAAAGGGTTTTTGGAAAGAGAATGAGGAGAGAGAAAGTCGCAAGGCATCCCTTAAAGATGTGTGAAATTCGGTACACCGACATAATGGCAATGGGGGATGTCAACATGCTGGTAATCGAAACAAAATCGAATCTAAGTTGCTATTTAAAATAGTATACTGGCATGATGGTAATGAAGGGTACCACATGCCAATTCAAGGAATAGAACCAATTTCAACTTCTTGTTTAAGGGAGTATATTGGCATACCGGTGGTCATGTTTACTATCATGCTAGTATTCTACAATTCTACAGAATCTTAGTTGAGTCCTCTTCATTTATCTAAGTTGCCAACTTTACGGTATTTTGGTTGATTTAATGAGTATTCCAACACTTCAAACAAGTTAATTTAAGTTCGTTAAAGCTTAGAAAATCTAAGTTTGAATGAGATTCCTACGATTTAGTCAAATCAACTCCTAAAAGCTATGAAGTATATGATTAAGTGAAAGTGTGCATGTATGAGTTGGTTATGGGCATAGGCACTGAATTTTTGCACACAAACACTTCAAACAAACTTCAAATACATGTTTAAGTATGGTAGGAATAAATTATAGCTTACGGCTCTACAAATTGTAAAAACACTATTTGAGTTCCAAGAGTTTAAGTATAGAAGGTAAGAATAACTAAAAATTAAGTAAGTGCACCAAATCAAAAAATAACTTAAGTTTCCATATCAATCCACTATTGATAGTTCATATAGACATGACAATGGCATCACCAACTCAAGTAGTATTCAAATTTACATAATGAGCAACAAACCTATCTTATAGCATGGAGAGCCTAAACAAGGTCTGGATAGGTCAAAATTGCATAAAATCAATATTTGACAAGAATAACCACTTAACTATGTTTCAATGATGAAATTAAACATACGAAGGCTAGTTTTGGGCATGCAAACTGATACATGATGAAGATGTGCATATATGAACTTAGATACATATGAATAACTTCAAATGTACCCAAAACATCCTAAATGTCATATTTAATATATGAAATCTATATGATCATGTTTCTTAGGCCTCATAGTATGGTTTTTGCTAGTCAAGCCACTTATTATATTATTTTTTATTAAAGACACTATCTTGGTTCTTATATATCTAACACTCATCTCACATGGTCATTCTTAGTTCTCTTCTTAAAGGGCAAAATTTTCTCTCACTCAAGAGTTTTGTGAAGATATCAACTATTTGATTGCTAGTATCAACAAATTCTAAACATGCATCATTGTTTTGTATATGATCATGGATAAAGTGATGCCTAATTTATATATGCTTAGTCCTTGAGTGTTGAATTGGATTCTTTATTAGATTTATAGCACTTGTATTGTCATATCTTATTAGGACAACTTTAGACCATAGTCATGTAATGTTTGTTTCATCAATAGAGCTTGGGGACAATAATTGCTAATCACCACATATTCGACCTCAGTGATTGAGAGTGCTATTGAATTTTGTTTCTTTGAATACCATAAAATTAGAAAGTTACCAAGAATGTGACATGTATTGCTTATGCTTTTTTGATCAATTTTTTAACTAATGAAGTCGGCATCAAAGTATCCAACAAGATCAAATGAGGTGAACTTGGGATACCACAAGCCAATTTCAATGGTGCTTACAAGGTACTTGAAGATACATTTAATTGCATTTAAGTATGATTCTTTAGGGTAAGATTGAAATTGTGTATATAGATACGTAGCAAATATAATGTCGAGGCCTAGATACAGTTAGATATAGAAGACTTCCTCTCATAACCCTATACATTTTTTCACAAATGTTCTTTCCACTTTTATCTTTATCGAGTTTTAAAGCAATGCTTATTGGAGTAGGCCTCTTTTTATAATTTTCTATTTCGAACTTTTTTAAGAGCTCCTTAGTGTATTTGGCTTGGTTAATAAAGGTTCCATTTTCGGTTTGTTTAAAATGAAGACCTAGGAAATAGTTAAGTTCTCCTATCATACTTGTTTCAAACTCATTTTTCATATATTAGACAAACTCATTAATGTGAGTAGCACTAAACACAATATCATTTACATATATTTGAACAATAAACATATGAGTACTGTGTTGCTTAATGACCAATGTCGTTTCAAGCT
Source organism: Lumnitzera littorea (assembly GCA_024138015.1). Taxonomy (NCBI): domain Eukaryota; kingdom Viridiplantae; phylum Streptophyta; class Magnoliopsida; order Myrtales; family Combretaceae; genus Lumnitzera; species Lumnitzera littorea. The sequence goes on along the minus strand of JAMXBB010000004.1, from coordinate 74,536,725 downwards.
TCCCTCTAGTAAAGCCATTCTTTATCAAGAAGCTACTTAACCTTTCATACCATGCTCTAGGAGCTTGTTTAAGTCTATACAAGGCCTTATTGAGCTTATATACATGTTTTAGGAATCCAGTATCTTCAAACCCTAGTAGTTGCTCTACATATACTTCCTCCTGGATATAACCATTTAAGGAGGTACTTTTAACATTCATTTGATATATTTTAAAGTTTTTATATGTGGTAAATGCTAAAAGCATCCTAATGGCCTTTAATCTAGCAATCATAGTAAAAGTCTCATTGAAATCAATTTCCTCTTCTTGGTTGTAACTTTAGCAACTAGGCATGCCTTGTTTCTTGTCACTATTCTTGTTTCATCTAACTTATTTCAAAACACCCATTTGGTTCCAATTGTTGGTCTATCATCTGGTTTAGGTACTAAGTCTCAAATCTCATTTCTAGTGAATTGATTTAGCTCTTCTTGCTTAGCTTGAATCCAAAATTCATCCTTTAAAGCTTCATCTACATTTTTGGTTTAAGTTGAGATAGGAGCACTATATTACTTAGATTTTTAAGAGAGCCTCTATTTTGCACCCTATTAGATGGTTCTCCTATTATTAGAACCTTGGGGTGATGTTTATGAATTTCCATTCTTTAGGTAAGTCTATGTTAGAATTGTCAATAATTCCATCTTACTTAGAGGATTCTTTCTCATTTGAAATAAATTGATCCTTGTTAAGACCAAGACAATCTAATTGAGCACCAATATTCTCTATTTTATCACTAGACTCTCTGTATGCATATGTATCATTAAATGTAACAAGAATTGACTCTTCCAAAACAAGAGTTCTTTTGTTATACACTTTATAAGCCTTACTAGCAAGAGAATAACAAAAAAGATGGTTTCATCGGATTTTGAATCAAATTTTCCAAGTTGTTCTTTTCCATTATTAAAAATGTAATACTTTATACCAAAAGGATGAAAATATAATATGTTAGGTCTTTTGTTTCTCCAAATCTCATAGGAGGTTTTCTTAAAAATAGGCCTTATAAAAACTTGATTTCATATATAGTAAGCAATATCGACGACTTCAGCCTAAAAATATTTAAGTAGATTATTGTCCTAAAGTATAGTCCTAGCCATTTCTATAAGAGTCCTATTTTTCCTTTGGTGACTCCATTTTGTTGCAGAGTTCTAGGTGCTAAAAAGGTATGTTTTATTCCATTTTTATTATAAAAATCTTCCATATCATGATTTTTAAATTCTACCCCATGATTGCTTTTTATAGAGACAATAAAAAAACCTTATTCATTTTAGACCTTCTTGTTATAATTCAAGAATACATGATAAGTTTCACATTTGTTTACAAGGAAGAAGGTTCAAGTGTATTTAGTGAAATCATCAATTAAGACCAATGTATATCTTTTCTCTCCCAAATTTAAGGTATGGGTTGGACCAAATAAATCCATGTGTAATAGTTAAAGTAGCTTAGAAGTTGAGATAGCATCTTTTGATTTGAATGATGACTTTATTTGTTTGTCGTATTAACATGTTTGACATATTCTATCTTTATCAAAACTAATTTTAGGTAATCCTTTAACAAGATTCCTTTTAGCTATTTTGATAAGATATCTGTACTAGCATATCCTAACTTTGTATACCACAACTAACTATCATTGTCTTGAGTGAATAGACAAGTTTCAAGAGAATATAAAAATATATTGAAGTCAATTTTGTAAATGTTTCCTTGTCTATACACCTCAAAACAGATTTGGTCATTATTAATGTTTTCAATAGAACACTTTGACACATAAATGATTACTTGTATCCTATATCACATAATTGGCTAACGACAAGTAAATTATGCTTCAAGTTCAATAAGTAATACATGCTTGATATTAAGATCATTGTTAATGCAAATGTTACCTTCTCCAATTACATAAGCATTCTAGTTATCTTCGAAGGTCACATTTCCTCCATCCTTTAAGTCTATAGGTGTGAACTTAGATACATCTTCCATCATGTGTCTTCAACAACCACTATCCAAGATCTATTTATTGTTTTTCCATGAAGGACTCTACAAAACAAATGGTTATTTCTTTGATACCCATTCTAGTTTAGGTCCTTTAGGGCTAGTTGTTGTAATGTAAGCTTGTCTCTTAAGGACCTAAACCATTTTGCCTTTGTTATTTAAGGAGAGATTGTGACGTATTATATAAGTATAACTATATCTTCCATAATAATTGTAAGTTTTATTTGATGCCTTAATAAAATAACTTTTGAATGCCTTATACACAATTTCTTTAATACAATCCATTCTGGTTTTATCTAACCCTTGCCTTTATGATCCAAGGATTTTGTTTAAGTTTTTCTCTCCACCTACAAATTTTGCTATTGTGTTTCTTGAATCATCTAAGCTAGATTTTGGAATTGAATTTTTAATTTCAAGTCAACCTAGCTTGTCAACCATACTCTACTTGTTTCTTTATGTATACATTGTAGTTCATCCTATATTCCTTTAGCACTTTTATATGTACATACCTTATTTATGTCATTTTCAATTATGGCACAATGCAAGATGTTCATAGTAACTTCATTTAGATTAAGTAACTTCCAATCATCATCTAAATAATCTTTTTTCTTCTTTACCTTCTCTTTTAAATGGTCATTGATACGAGGCAAGTGCACCTATCAATTTTAATATAGCGGATGTGAGTCCGAGTCGATCCCTCAGAGATTTTGAGTACTAATATAACTTTAGCTTTATTATCTAACCGGAAAATTACGTTGAGTTGAATGAATTAAAAATACTGAAATTAATAAACTAAACTACTTATGAGACTTAATTAAGCAAATTAGAAAGCAATAAACTACGAACGACTTCAAGTATGCAATAATGTATTTAGAAATTATTTCCCCTAGTGTTTAACATGTAAACTTTTCAAAAATATATTTAATTTAGTTTCTATAATTCTTGACCGGAGGGATTCACAATTAAAGCTAATATCTTTCTCGAGCATATTAACCCTAATCCTAAATTATTTACCGGAATCTCTTCACTTAGTAATATAACTTAGAATTGCATTAATGTTTAATGAATTCCCACACAAACAATCAACTTTCCGAAAGAAACATGTATCTTATCTCTAAGTATACATGTAATTCTCTTCAATTATGCTAAGATCTAATTACACATGCAATTTCTCAATCAACATGCATAATATCATGTATTGATACTCTAGAATTATCAATCTATAACTAAACGACATAATTGAATCAAGAAAAGATAGAAACTTTCTTGAAATTATAATTCAATCCAAGGGTTTCATGAAACCCTAGGTTCCATAATCTTAAATACGTGAATTCTAAGCTATCATAACGAATCTAAAAACGAGATTCATCAAAAACATGAAATAAAGCATGAAAACCCCTCTTGATTTGATGAACAATCTCTAATCTTGAAATCGATGTCGTTCTTGCTTCTTGATTGATGTTCTCCTCAAGCCTCCTCTCGTCTCTTGTTTCTCTCCTTTTCTGTAATGTCTCTCCCTTTTTTGAACCCTAAGATCCCCTTATATATGTGTATTACACGGATTTTATTTTCGTCCCCAGACACGGCCTAGGATACGGCCGTGTCCCCAGGTCGTGTAACTTTCTGCACAAAGGGAAAATTTCTGCATAACTTCAAAATTTCATAACTTCTTCGTTTGAACTCGGAATTGAGTGAAACTTGATTCCTTTCCTTTGTTTTCAAGCCTAGAACGCGTTTAAACCTGAAATCAACATTTTACTCAATTAAGTATCATTTTCTTTAAAGAAAACAAAAAATGTACAAGAAATGCTATAAAATCACCATATGAAATATGTTTAAAATCAGAGTTATCAGTCATTGGTTAACTATATGCTATAATAATCTATTTTATGCTTTCAAAAATATAAACATCCTACAATTTTAATACGGATAGTTGCTACTAGTTAAAAGAGGAAGCTGATCAATTACTTGTCATTCTAGAAATCCTAGTGCATTAAATGTCATGATCTTTACTCTAATATGCGATTAAACAAGTAATTAGAGATTATCTCTTATACTAATTGAATAACACTAAGCTAAACTCAAGAGAAGGGGGGGGGAGTAAATTGAGCTTTTAGGACAAATTGCAATTCTTTTTAAAATTACATATCAAATATAATAACAAGAACTAACAAGAACAGCCAAGGCAATGATAAAACTAATAATAAATGTGGAAATTAATGGAGATAGGGATAAAGAAGATCAAGTCCCCTATTCTCCATAGACCTATAAATGCCTCCAATCAAGGACTTTACACTACTTTATTAATCTCTCAATATAATGCCTAAAGAGCTACACAAGTTTACACAATCACTATTACTCACAATAATCTCAAGTTTAGTTCTTTTACCTCTTAAGATTACAAATGAAAAAACTCTCAAGCACAACATACTAAGTCTTACTTGTTTGAATGCAAATAAATAGAACAAGAGACAAATAGTAAGTAATAAAGCTAAAAAATATAAGAGATTATCTTTTGATTGTATTAAATGCTCTAACGGCTACTTTAAACAAGTTTACCAACATGACAGTACTATTCTCTTACTGTCATGACAGTAAGCAAAAGTACCACTAGCAAGTCTACCGTCATGCCAGCATACTGGGGTCAAAACACTTTTCTTTTCGCTATCCAAGGCTTTGTACCGTCTTGGCAGTACTTACTCTTGCTATCATGCCGGTAGGCTAAAATCCTCTTGAAATCATCTTTAACACAATGAATACAACTATATGTTGCAATCCAACTTCAAGATTATTTGAACATCATTCAAAAACTAAATATCTTGTTGAGTTAACTATTGTATTTAATCATTGAGCAAATTAATTATTTTTATTGAATTAACTTAGTATAATCAAATAATAATTGGCTTAATTATCCATTTTTGTTCATCAAAATAAATTAGTGAATCTTTGGCTTCACTTATGTTTTCTATTTAACAAAATAAATTAACAAATGTTTAGTTCAATAGGTTTGGAATGAAATCACAAGGAATGAAGATCAGAATAAAATTTCCTTTCCTATATTTGAAGATATTCATGGAATGGAATGGAACAACATTAAAAACTCAAATGGAAATTTTTTTTATTGAAAATACCCTTAATTATTGCATGTTATAATTTATTCAAATGTTAGAAAAGCAATATTAATTAACTATAAATAATGAAGTGAGAATGGAATGACGATTTCATGATTCTACCTTTTCAAAACCTTAGCTGAATTTCCTCCTAAAGCCATAATCATCAATTCCATAAAATTACGATTTCGGCTTAAAAATGAGGGCAAGGGAGTAGAACTCGGAATTGCGATTCCATTCTAGCTCAGTCTCACATATCAAATATAACATTGTAGTAATTACAAGAAAAGATTCACCTATATTAATATATAATACATGTATATACAAGTAGTGTATAACTACTCTAAAGTGTTAAACTAATATCTTGCTTTAAGCCTAATAATTAAATGAATTTGACTTTTTGAGCTAAGGTGATAAGGTCTAAAGAGTCATGACTATAAATTGTAAGGTTGAACAGAGATATGACATGGTGTGCTTGGAATGAGACTTGTTAGATTAGCCCATTCGAGCTTCCCTTTTTTAATTTGCCTCATACAGTAAGGCCTTTATTTGGCTTGAGTCTATAAATGGAGCCCATTTGAGGTCCATTAAAAGAAGAGGTTAATCTTATCCATTAATTGTTATTACGATTTGACAAATGAGATTTATAGGAAACTTCCATAACTATCCTACCCCTTCCCTTATTTGACATAAGAGAATTCTATACAAACACTATGGTATTACTGGATTCTTGTCTTAAAATATCAAACACTTAAATTATTTCAAGAACACTATTCTATTCATTATTAATCCTAGAGTTTGATGTAATTGCACTCCTTTACTTGTCACACTAAGTGTTTAAGCTTATTGAGATCATCTCCTCCTCCTCCTCTTCCCTATCTCTCCTTATTTGATCATTCTACATGTTCTGCTCAAGTCATTCTCCTCAATCATGTGTAACACAACTTGCTTATAATATGCACATGACTATCACATCTAAACTCCTATACTTACAACTATCAATCATATTTGAACAAGTGGTAGTAGTAGCGGTTGTTTTTAAGAAAAGCAACATTAAGATTGCCATATGTTAGAATATAACTAGTAGTTATACACCACAACATATATGTTGATGGGAATCAAAACTGGGCTCGATCTTTTTCCCCTTAGGTTCTACTAGTTTATTCGATGGAATATTTGTCCTACATTTTCCTTAAATATTATTTAGATATGTTAGCATTATGTGGGTTTCGTTAATATTTATTTTCCATTGCTATTAAGATATTGTTATCTACCACAATAGGTTGTCATTTATGTATTTTTCTTTTTGGCATATAGGAATAGTTTCTATTAGGAAAGTATGTTTCCATTTAGTTCCTAAATATTATGCTATTGATAATATTTTCTTATATTTTATTTCCTTAATTAGCAAGATATTATATCATGTTCCCTTTTTAATCCATTTTCTATAAATAGTAAGTTCAATATCGTTTATGCCTATTAATTAGTCTGTTAAATAATGCAATAACATAAAGTCATATTGAATTTATTTTCATAGATTTTGACAGACATCTCTCTTGATTACTTTTTAATGTTGTGTGTTATATCAATAATAGAAAATTAATCAACCCAATTCATTCTTATATTCATGTGTCGTATCCAATATCAAGAATTGTTCATATCCTTATGTTTCCTATGTTATAACTAAAATCCAAAAATTATATATATAAAAAAAATCTTTTTTTCATTTAGATCCATTACAAAAATCCAAAAAGATATAATATTTTTTTTACTGCATGACACTAATTCATGCCTAGATTCAACTATTGGATTTAGAGTGCATCATATTTGGTGGGTATAGATAAAAAAACCAACTAAACCAAACCAATCCTTAAACCAAACTAAACTAGACTGAAAATACAGTTTTTCTAGCAATTCTATTTGGAAAATTCTTAATCCAAACCAAATAAAACATTTATAGTTAGTTTGAAAGGATAAATTAAATAAATCCTTAAAGTAGAAGATGTAAGTACTCTTCACCAATCTGAATAAAGTATGTCCAAAGGATTGTTTTGTTGTAATATAATACTTAAAAAAAATTTAATATACATCTATTGTGTATTGAACTTTAAATAATATATATATGTATATATATATTATAGTTTGACTCAATGTTTACAGTATATACTATTTTTATAAATAAAATCCTTTTAGTCATATAAATATGAACTTTATTGACCTCCACTATGATCTTAATAATTATTATCAACTAAATTCAATCTTTTCATATGATATTACATATTACACAAATATATACTATCCTATATTAAAAGATATGGTTCAATCTATAAACCAAATCGAACTAAACTAAAATTTTATGGTTTAAAAAAATTCATAATTTAAACCATATGGTTTTGTTTAAAGCTATAAAAATCTAATTGCACCTGCTCTTAATATTTGGTATTGACTTAGAGGTTCAATTTGATGATATAACATTCAAAGACGTGAAATCATTATTACTTAAATTTGATGGGTATGATTCTTAAAATGAGTATCTAGTGAAAAAAAGGTGAAGATGTAAAAGATTTTGAGTGGAAAAGACATTATGTAAAGTTTCATAAAGTTCTTAATGAAGAGAAAATTTGTTTCACTACATTATTAGGATAATTTGTATGATAGGCTTTTGACATTAAGGTAGAGGTACATGAATGTTGAAAAGTATGCTCAAGAATATAAGAATCTCTTGATACAATGTAAGTTATAGGAGTTTTACATAAGAGTTTTGCAGGTGTACCATAGAAAGGTTTAAAAATGGGTTAAATTACTAATAGTTAGAGAATTTGATTTTTCTCAATTTGAAACTTTGAATGAGACCATTCAAGTGGCATTAAGAGTAGAATATATTCATTCACCAAATTCTACAATTTTTGAAGTGTTAAGCCACTTAGATAAACTAGAGGCTAGTACTAGAATGTTAAGTTTTGATTAGAGTATTGAGAAGAATCATAGTAGTGATGAGTTGACACTAGAACATACAAATGAGAAGCCAATTGTGAATAGATGTTTCATGTGTCTAGGTTATGGACACTATGTTGTTTAGTGTTCATTTCACTGAGGCAAAGTTCTTATAAAAGAGAAGCAAGGACTATAGAGTAATATGGAAGAGCAAAGAGATCTAATAGTTCATGTTAGTGGTGATATAATTGAGATTGTGAAAGAGATTCATGAAGATAATAAGGAGGATGATGAGAAAGTGATTTAATTTCTATGAGCTTGAGTAAGAGCCTTGATAACCGAAATGAGTTAAGCTTGTGTAATGGGGAGACTCTCTCGTTGGCTTAAGGAGAGATGAGTAGTAATGGATTGTCAAGTCAGAGCTTATTTCCTCTTTATAAGCTAGAATGATATTAGATATTGGCCTTATAAATGTATTATTATAGAGATATATTCTTATTTATGCTTTCAGTTCTAAATTAATGAATTCTATGTCAACCATGAATTATTCTACTAGTTACATATAGTAAGCATATTGTGAATACTCATTAGTGTATATTAGATGAATATTATATCTTTTGGTGGGTGCTCGCTTTATGAGGGCAAGATGTGTATACAGAGTGAATTTATAAGGAGAATGTTGATGCAAGAGGATGTTATAGCACATAATGAGGAATATTGCATTTGTAGCATATATCAAAGGTCTCATTATTGGATGAATATAATAAGAGATGAGATTAAAAGGATGTTAGCTATTTTATCAATAAGAATATTTTGTGACTGTTGTTATTTACATACTCTTATCTTATGGTAGAGGAAACTTGAATTCACTTTACCATTAAGGTTATATGTTGTTGATAGACATTGCCATCTATTAGTCTTAGTGTGGCCGGAAATTTTTATCTTTCTTAATGTTCAAACTTTTCTCTTTTTAAATTTCTAATTTAATATTTTATTTATTTAATATATTCAACATTATGTTTTCTTATATAATTTTTTTTTCTATTTTTTATTCATTTACTTTCTTTTTCATTAGTTTGTTGATTTTCATAATTTTATTTTATTTTTTACTATTTTTGCATTCTATTTATAATAAATTAGTCTCATTAGTACTAAGTCAACACCATATGTTAGATAATGTGATACGTTAGCAAAAATTAATAGTATTATGATAGCTACGTAACTAGATTTCCTATTTGAATCACCTACTCAAATGTTGATTTCTGATTCAAAATTCTTCAATCATTTATCCCATATTTTAACATACTCCTAAATGTTGATCTCTCTAGTATAATTTTTCCTTAATTTTATATGATTTATTCATCTTATACAATTTAAGTTGCTTTGCAATAAAAAGATTCATTAATGATCTTTTCGAAATCTTTATTACATTTGATATGCTTCTCATTGAGGATGACAAAACTTAGTGCACAAGATTTCTTAATCGAGGAATCATAGTTTCTAGATTGTTACTCTTGGCTTTTTAGCATGGTTGCTTTTTAATGTACCTTAACAACAAGTAGTAGTTATTTTATCATATATGGCATGTTATTATTTTTTTTATTGGTCTTTGAGCAATAAGATAAGGTGGCTAGATTAGAATAACTTTTTAGGGATGATGTGTATTGGAGTATTTGAACTTTTGATTTCGGATAATTTAGTACCCAAATATTCTAAACTTGAATTTCGGTGATTCTCGATACTTCAACTTTTGATTTTAAGCAATTTAATGTCCATCATGCCTATATTGTCTATTAAATGCAAACACTCAAATAAATAAATTTTCAATTTTTGAACACTAAAATTCAAGTTTTGAATATTGTTGGTCTAGAATAAGATAACAAGACAGGGGGGAGTGTGAATTTATATTTTTAAATTGTTGAAAACTTTTCGATATAAAAGAAATAAAATTACCCCTCTTAACAACTTATAATGGTGAATAATGATAATTTAATAATTCAACACGCAACAATAAATAAAGCAAATTAATAAAGTAAGGAAGGAGAATATCAAGCAATGATTTTATAAAGCTTTGGCCTTTTATCTATTGCTTTCTTTCAGCTCCACTACTGGGGACCTGGTCTATTTAACCAGTGTTGTTCCACTTGATTCACTAAATCAAATCACAAAAAGATTATAAGCATTCGTAATACATGGACTTCACAATACTCTGCTCTGCCTATCTAGCCTCTCTATAATCTAGGTTAATATAGATCTATGGAGTCTAAACTAACTTTAAACAATAAATAAGATTTACAAATTACAAGTGAGAACACAATTATAAAACTCAAATAATTTTGCTCTAAAGAGAAATAACGAATGTTGAATAATTTGCTTCGGTGCAACTTTCTAAAGAAGTATCTGAAAGACTTTCTATGACTTTTAAGAAGGTATAATCTGATCTCGATTTTTTGTTTTAGGAGAGATTTTTCCAAAGTCGTACCTAACATTTTTAAATCCTTTCTCTTCTTTATATAGAAATCTTCCAATGGCTAATATGTTGAAGATTAACTTTTTTGTATCTATCCAATCATTAGTTTGCTAAAGATAATCCTTGGATATTTTAAGAGAATCTTGGTCATTTGAATTTTAAAAACAACTCTCCTTATTTTGTTTAGATCAAATAAACTTCAATCCTTAACCACCAGTTAATCTTTTGATTTGAATTTGTCGAGAAGATATGCCTTATTAGATAAAACTCATATTCAAGATTTGAATTTCCATAAAATCTTATTCAACCTTATCCATATCTATACTTGTGCCTATCTTGATTTTTCAAAAATTAATTTTCCAAAAAAAATCTCCATGGATCTTAATTCCATCTTGAGTAAAACGAGATTAAGTGTATTTTTCTAATACACCTAATATAGTGGAGCTAGTTCTTGTTAAATTTGAATTAAAAAATAATGTCATATGTTTCCAGATCAACCTTCTAAATGACCTTCTGAAGAGTATCGATTCATCCTTTCTTTAAGGCATTTGAACTAGCTTCTAAATGATGTGTTATACCACTTATGCTTATAAAGCTTCTGAAATTCTTTCTAAAGAATTTCATACCCCTCCATTTTTAATCAATTCAAACCTTTTGAATATAACTTAGTTTTGTGAAATTAAACTTTCTGAAAATCCTTTTGTATACTTGCATTCTTAATGATTCATTAGTATTTATCCCTTTTTATTATCAACAAAATATATGAGAGATATCTAACATTCTCACCCTTTTTTGATGATAACAACAACACTATTATAAAACCAAATCGCAAAAATAAATAAATAAAAATAAGAATTCACAATCACATTATTCATGCAATGTGTAAGTAGTGTACAGTGTATGTAGTATGTAGTCCACAACTATTTTTGGTATTTCTCTCCCCCTTTTTTGTTATCATCTTGAATGATCAATAATGAACTCCTCCCTAATCTTTATAACATGTATAGAATAATTTAATAACAAAAATAGATCATATCGCATTGATTAAGTATCTTAACTAAGTTTAGAAATAAAAACAGAAACAACAACAAACAAGTCCACAAGCAAAAAAAAACAAAATATGCCAATGCATAGTTCTTACTAAAGCTGAAAAACAAAAAAAAAAAAAAAAACATTCATTTTTTGGATCCATTAGTTTTCTTCCTAGCACATAGTCTGAATTTGCCAAAATAAGTTAGAGGAACTTTGCTAAGAGATTGATTAACTTTAGAAGATGTTGCAACTGAAGAAGTTGGTTCTACGCTTTTGTTAGAAGTTGGTGTAGTCTGAATGGGAGCAGGTAGAGAAGTTTCTTTGGTGGGAGCCATAGATAAAGTTTCAATGTAGACTTCAAGAGGTGTCTGTTCTTCAGGATTAAGAATAGGAGTAGTAACATGAGGTGACTTGTCAGGAGATTGTAGAGAAATGATAGGGGTCTTATCTAAAGTTGGAACAAGAATGAAAATAGTCTGATCTGTTGGTTGAGTAAAAGGATTAGGTTCAGATGAAGAAGGGTATCTAAAATAGGAATAGATAGATCTGTAGGTGTAAGATGAAGATCATATGTAAGAGCAAATGGTTTAAAGGGTTCAGTGATTTGGTTCTGTGTAGGGGTTTCAAGATCAATAGTAGGATGTGCTAATCAATTTCCCTTTTCTTTTTGGTTCCTTTTCAGCTAGCTCCTTTCCTCTCTTCCTTTTCCTTTTATTGCCTTTTTCTTCAACTATAATGACCTTTCTTTTTAGATTTGAGGGATGAACAAAGATTCCTCCATTATGTGAATGCTAAAGCATGTCATTCACATAAATTCTCATTTGTTTAAAGATTCTTTCACCAAGTTTAATAGGGGAAAAATGACAACTTGCTTCTCCTAGAATTTTTAACTTCTTGAAACTAAAAAGAGCCATCAACATATTTCCATATGGCTTAACATCTACATGTTGCCATATGTGTCACATCATCAATTTCACAACATTTACTTGTTCTTTCCTTAACATTGCCAAAATTACTAGTGCATCCTCTATAGTTACAAAGATTGCACTATCCTTCCTAGGCAATACAAATGAGTTAACAAATTTATGTAGAATTCTAACCAACAATTCAAACTTAGTACTGAAGATATCTCTCCTTATTCCTAATTCAACTCCATCATTCAATTCCGTGAAAAAATTCTCCTTTGTCAATTGTCCTAAGGTTTCATCCTTACTCACTTCTTAAATGCCAAAGCATTTCATGATGTCTTTCTATGTGATTTCTATCTTTTGTCCTAATACAGTTGACTTCTAAACTTCTTGATTTTTGCTATCAAGCTTCCTATAAAATTCATCTATCAATTCTCCATATATCACTCCATGTAAATCAACCAAACCATTTAAACCCAATCTATTCAGTTAGTCTTTCTAGTAAAAACCATTCTTATCAAAGAATTCTAGGTCTAAATAAAATGAACCTTTATGGAAAGTTTTTTACCTTTTATAGTGTATTGCTTCTTGGGTTTATCCTTTGATTTGAAGGAGAGAATTGACGTCATAACTTTAGGTGATTTTTCCACATTTTAGGGAGATTTCAAAGTCTTCTTAACTTGAGTAGTAACCTTAGGTTTCCGATGAGACTTACTTTGCTTTAGATTAGAGGCACGTTCCAAAGGAATTCTTTCAAAAACTTCTTTAGATGGTTTGCCTAAGGGATCACAATCTTTCAATTCAGCAACTTCTTCGGATGAATTGGATTCTTGAACATCTTGAACAACCTTCTAATTAACTTCCAGAACTTGTTTAGAATGTGCCTTAGAGGTGTTCTCTTGTTTACTTCTTGGGTAGCCTCTTCTAATGGTTCATCTTGATGTTTAAGGGTTAGGGATTTTTTAAATGAATCTTGGTATGTTTCGAAGGGTAGATTTGGTTGCGGGTTTACAGGAATGGTAGTGTCTTTCTCTTGTTCATCAAGAAAGATGGGATTCTTAGATCATTTTGGATATTGTGTTTGATCCCTTTAGCTACAATGCGGGTACATTTTCTAGGTGCCACTAGGGTTGATTTGAAAGAGAATAACATAAGAGAAGAATAAGAAAGATTTGATGAAGCGAAAGAAAGAGAGAATAGAAATGAGGCTTTTATAAGTGATTAAACTATCAACGTTAGTGGCAATAAATCTAAAGGAGTGGATTAATTTAGTAGACTTACTAAATAGGATTTTGTAGACCCATTAAGAACATGCTAAGGCCCTAAACCTTTATGTATCTCATAAATGATATAAAACCTTGCACGCAATGAAATGATATACAAAAACAAAAATAATAAGCTTTCTAAATTAACAAAAAGGATTACAAATGCCTAACTCATTACAAATAAACTCAAATCTTAATTTTGTCTAGAAGCTTTGTAAAAATATCAGCAAATTGATATTTAGTTGAAATAAAATCAACACTCACATCATTATTTACTGTATGATCATGAATGAAATTGTGCCTTATTTTTATATGTTTTGACCTTAAGTGATGAACTGAATTTTTTGTCAGATTAATAGCACTAGTATTGTCACACTTTGTGGGAATATTTTTACAACTTATTCCATAGTCATCTAATTATTGTTTTAACCAAAGTATTTATGCACAACAATTTCCAACTGATGCATATTTAGCCTCTACAGTTAAAAGAGCAACCAAATTTTGTTTCTTGGAAGACCAAGAAACTAACTTATTTCTTAAGAACTAATAAGTTCCTGAAGCACTCTTCCTATCTATTTTGCAATCTACATAGTTAGCATCTAAATATCCTATGAGATCAAAATTTTTACTCTAAGGATACCAAATTCCTAATTTTATAGTGCTTTTTATATATTTAAAAATCTTTTTAACTATGGTTAAGTGTGTTTCAGTTAGTGAACTTCGAAATGTAGCACACACACAAGTACTAAACAAAATATCAGGTCGTAAAGTAGTTAGATATAATAAGGATCCAATTAAGCTTTGATAAAGTTTTTCACTTACCTTTTTGTCATTACTTATGATGTCAAGCTTTGTATTGAAGAATCCTTGGTATTCTCAAAACCAAATTTCTTCAATATCAGTTTGGTATACCTCTCTTGGTGAATAAATATTCTATTCTTTGATTGTTTGATTTGTAATCCTAAAAAGAAATTTAATTCACCCATGAGTGACATCTCAAATTTTGTCTACATCAAACTTAAAAATTCTTAGCAATATTTTTCATTAGTTATACCAAAAGCAATGTCATCAACATAGATTTGTACAACTAACATATCGTTTCCATGATGTTTCATGAAAAGAGTGGTATCTACTTTTCCTCTGTAAAAGTCATTTTTAATAAAAAATTGACTTAGTGTATCATACCAAGTACGAGGAGCCTATTTAAGTCCATATAAGGCCTTTTTCAACTTATACACATGATCTAATTTGAAGGGATCTTCAAATCTAAGAGGTTTATTAACATATACTTCTTCTTTTATGATTCCATTCAAAAAGACACTTTATTTGAGGCTTCTAAACCTGCTTTTGAATGATGTGTTATACTATTTATGCTTATAAAACTTATAAAATTCTTTCTAAAGAATTTCAAGCTAGTCCATTTTTAATTAATTCAAACCTCTTAAATACAACTCAATTTTTCAAAATTAAACTTTTTGAAAATCTTCTGTACACTTTCATTCTTAATGATTCATTAGTATTTATCCCCTTTTGTTATCATCAAAATAAATGAGAGATATCTAACAAATATTTTGGTATTAAACTATTCAAAATTAAAAGTTTATTCCAAATTAGTTTTCTTACTTTTAACTAGGGATGAGTGAGTATAAGGTGGGTAGTGTATCACACCTTACTCGTACCCCACCCTAGTGATACAGGTTCCAATATTTTTGTTCCTAAAACCTACCTTGTAATACATTGAAACCACGTTGTAACTTATAAATTCTACAAGATATAGGGTACCTTGTCGATCCTTTTTTTTTTCCCTTTCTTACTTTATCTTCTTTTGGAATATTGTGGGACATACAATCAATATCAAATTTCTAACTACACTGATGGACCAAAAAATAATAACTTGAAATGTTCTTACATTTGCAACACATTCAAGTGCAACAAGATGAAACTTTAGTAGGTATAATCGAGAATATTTCCACAATTGAAAACATTCAACCCTTGGTTGGTTCATGTTAAATTATTTACCTTTTATTTTTTATTTTCAAATCATCAAAATAAAATTTTCATCAAATGACAAAATTTTCATATATAGAATACAAAACCATGTGTTGATTAACTCTAATAAAATTTATTAAACAATAAATTAGGAATTGACATGTTTTTAATACCTTACTCGATTAAGGTTAGTAAAAGAAGATGAAAGTAACATAAAAATGAGATAGTAAAAAAAGAGAGAAACTTTTACCCAAAATAAAAAAAAAATAAAAAGACAAGAAGAAAAAGAGAGAGACAAGACAACAAACATAAGATCGTATAGTCTCAAGGTTTTATTATAGGCCAAGCATTTATTGCTATTTTTCTTAAGGTTAAAAAAAAACATAATACTATTAATTTTTTATTTATTAGTATTAGTTAATTGTTATTACAAAGTGAATATAAGGTACTTTAAAATCTATACTCTATATATTTTAAAGTACTGATTCAAGATGAGTATAAGGTACTCTAATTTTATACCCGTACCTTACTTTATGAGAGTAAATTATGGAAAATTATTATCTAAAACTTACTATGTGACCTTTTTTACCCACTTAAAATCTACCTGATGGAGTAAGGTTCGGGTGGGAACCCTATATAAAAGGATTACTCACTCACTCCAACTCTTAACTATTCTTTTGTGTCATTATTATTTTTATCATAGTTATATAATTAAATGTATTTAAGATTATTTTTATTATACTATTCAATCAAATATATTTAATATCATCATTCTATTGAATTAATTATTATGAACCACTTTGAAGTAGAATGATGTCGATAAACAAAAAATTTAGCAAATTTAACTGATATTTTTCTTTTTTATGGACGTTTAGAACATTGCAAACCTAAATAGAATTAAATAAAAAAAAGTATTAAAAACTCAAATAAAAAGGTAAGTAAATGATAAAAAAATAAAAATATACTTTCACCAAATATTTTTCTACATGAAAGAGCAAACCATAACATAATAACAAATATCTTTCTATAGGCAAGCAAATAGTGGATTCCTTAGCACAAGATAAACAATATCAAAATGATTGTCGATAGAGACATACGACAATTTTATTAATTCATGGATGTAGGGATCGTCTTACATGATCAAAGTCCCATGTGGCCAAAGACAAGTATATCTAACATAGTAAGGAACATTATATCACAAAACCAAAATATCATTGCTCTAAACAAAATTTGATTGAAGAAAATAGTTTTAAATTTATTCGTTCAGTTTTACTAAAATGAAAACAAAAAAATTTGAAGCATCACTACCATAATTTATCTAATGATTTGTAAGGTTTATCTTTAGGTACATTCATATATATATATATATATATATGTTTATATATATTGCTAGAAAATCCTGTACATTATGGGATCTGATCTTTGATTTTTTAGGCCTCATCATAGCTTAGTAACCAATCAAATATTTGAAGGTTTTCCTTCATTCTATCCTTGTTAAAGCCTTTTGCAGTTATGTTAGCCCCTTGCTCATCGATCCATGTAGGTACCACTTGCATTTACATGTTCACACATACACACACATATATATATGTATATTTCAATGTGTTTTATAGATTTTGTCTATTTATTTAGAGTAACAATAACTAGTGAGAAAAATATTACAAAGTTCATCAAGAATTTCAAATAAATTAATAATATCTTCTAAATTTTACTATCCAGAGATTATAATAACAAATCATCCAATTCATATGAAACGGATCATTTTTGAGGAACTTTTCAATAAACTTTCTCACTTTTGTTAATTTTTCATCTATTTATAACCTTGAAATATGCATGTATCATGCCAATGAGATAAACTTGGTAAGAGTGCTTATTATGTTTTTTATTTTTACTTCGTAAAAGTTAGGATATAATTTTTCTACACAATGGGTTTTTTATTTCTTTCTAGACTTTACTAACTCTTTGAGAATTGGACTTTTCATTACTGTAAAGGAACCTCAACATCCTCCATTCCATGCCAAAGAGACCATGTACTTGTAACAATCCGTTAGTTTTGAAGGGAATAGTGTTGTTCAACTCGAGCCTAATGTGAAGTGAGCTATGTCAATTGACAATTTGTCTATAGGATAGGGCACTTTATGAAGGCAATTTTGGCCTCCCATGAGCAAAGTGATCAAAAGTTGATGTCACTTTCTCGATAATGGCTATAACAAGTCGAAACCAGTTAAAAATTTGAGCCTCCCAAGTATATGGGGGCTTGTGATAATATTGGATGGTACTCTTAAAGATAGAAGAGCTTGGAATAGCATTAGGAAAGTTAGAAGGGAAAAGGCTAGCTTGCTATTCAG
The DNA here is from genome assembly GCA_024138015.1 of Lumnitzera littorea. Lineage (NCBI taxonomy): Eukaryota > Viridiplantae > Streptophyta > Magnoliopsida > Myrtales > Combretaceae > Lumnitzera > Lumnitzera littorea. The sequence continues at coordinate 74,518,652 of JAMXBB010000004.1, read as the reverse complement.
AATTGGAGAAAATATATGATGGAAAGGATGGTCAAGCATCGCATAGGTACTTTAGGAGAGAAGAACCTCCCATCCTATGACAAGAAGTATTAGAGTTAAAAAGTTTTAGCCTAAAAAGCCACTTAAATACTACCTCATGCACTGAATGAAAAAAAAAAAAAGGATGGCTGTTACATTCCAACTTAGCATAGGATGTTCTATCACATAAGAATACTTGTTAAAAACTAAACTCATCCTGTTCACTTAACAAAAGATAACTTTATTTATATAACATTTAGGATGCTAAAACGAAGTTCAACTCCAATTTAGTTTACAACTTGTCTATACATCTTGTTGTTTGCATCAAAACATGAACTTTTTTATTTTTTTTCTCTCATCAACAAAATTGTAAAACTTCTATTTTAGTGCAAGTTCCTTCCAAAAGAGGCAAACTCCATCTAACGCTCTTGAAAAGCATCCCCCCTAGTGTTAGGCCTATCTTGTTCCTATTAACCTAAGGATAAAACATTTTATCCCCTCAACTACTAAAGCTGAGTGAGAGTGAATAACAATCAATACAGTCTAAATAATATCACAAATCATACAATTCATACAATAATAGTAGATTCAGTCTTTATTCTTATAGTAACCAAGTCAAATATATCTTATTAGTAATGCAAAATGCTATACTCATGCATGTAGCATGCATCAATATTGATATCCTAAGCTTACCCATCTCTTAGTTTGGTTAGTCAATATACCTGGACATCTAGATGCAATGTCTAGGAAGCTAGAGATTACAAGGAGCAACCTAAGAATAAGATCCCTAACCCTAACCCTAATTCTAGACCCTAAATTATTGTAAACTTCATACTTTGAAAATCCTGACCCATAAGTCTCTTTTTATGTCGTGCCATGCCATGCCATGTTATGCATCAATAGCTTAGTATATCATTCAAGACAATTAGGTTTTAAGTTTTACTCAATCTAGATTTTTAAGTCTAGTTTTTAGACTCTTCCTAATGAAAATCCAATCTCTTATTCAAGGTTCATGTCAGTGAACACCTAAAAGATAGTATTAGTTCCTACTTTCCTCTTTAAGTTGGTACAACACCTATAAAACATCATATCAATACCAAACATAGTATCACAATAACTAACTAAGGTTAAGTCACATTCAATTAGCACAACATCAAACACAACACAATGTTATGAGTAGAAGTAAAGTTTACTCCAAGCATGGGTTAAATCTACTTACCTAGTATCACTAGTGATCTCGAACCTATGTGTTGAGACCGTGTTCCTCCTTAGCTATATTATCTAAAAAATATACACATAGTACCATGGTCAACTAGAGATCATTCGTATGTATATGTATGTATTATAGCTTGATATTAGCATCTTGGTTCTTAATTCACTCTAGAAAGTTTCTAACTTAGTCTCTGACTTAGCTTTTGATTTAACTTCTTACATCCCCAAATTACCCATTAAAAACCCCTGTATTTCACTTAACTTAGTTGCCAAAGTTTAACTTACACAAAAAACACTTAAGTATAGTAGCTTCTGGTTCTATCTCTAATCTATCTTCTCATTCGACTAGAATACTATATTCACTTATAAAATTCACTCTTTTTAGCTAAACCAAGTTACATCTAGTAATAAGTACCTTAAATATAACAACAACCAATACTCCCCCTTTCTACAATGTTAACTATACAATTAACACTTATTATCATATTCAACGAAATTTGCATGAAGGGTAAGAAAACATATAATAATTAATATCTAAACACTGTTATGGTCATGAAAAATATATTATACACAGTATACTATAGGTGTTATATTCTAGTCATAAAAAGCTCTAAAATAATATATTATATAATATACTATATAATACTTATTTTGACTCAATTCCAACATTAAATAGCTAAAAATAGGTAAATAATTATATTTTTTACTAAAATTGGAATATAACATATATTTTAATATTACTAAGATTCACATATGGATTTTGTTCATGAATTGCTTCAAAACCCACTTATTTCCTTTAATTTAAAAAACTGCTAGTTTAATAAGATTAAATTATTATAAATCGTAAACATAGAAATTTTTTAAAATAATTACTATCATAATTGAAGTCTATAAGTGTGTTATAAAAAAATTTTTAGCTTGAAACAATATTAGTTGATATTTTACAAAGATTAATTGAAAATTTGTAATAAAATGGTGATTTCTTAAGCAAGTACCTTAAATCATTAATATTTTAACAAAATAAAATTATTGCATTAAAATACATCCAAAATAACTTCGTGAAACCAATTTTCATAATTTTTTTATTTATTTTAGTATTTTTGTGAGATTACTGAAAATCGAATAGTAAAATTGAACTCACTAACATATTGTGCCATGGCCACCATCTCATATTGGCCAAGCGTCTCTCTATGCTAAAAGCTTAAGTCCTAAGTGGCTCCTTGTTAGGTTGCCAGTATCCCTAAGAACCATATTTTAGCGTAATTTACTACTATTATTAATAAATTTTGTAAAAATACTAAATTAGTGGGTTTAAGAATATTCCCTAGGTTTTGTTCTACTAAAATGATAAAAGTTTGATCCCACATCTTCTTTTATAGGAATCTAGGAGGTGGAAAGGTGTATGGAATTTTGCAAGTATCAATTTGTTATATTATGAGGTGCATTATGTATAAATAAAATATTATTTAATGGTGACAACTCATCCCACCCTTTTCTAGAGATGTCTTAAGCTATGCCATGGCATTTCCATATTTATCCAAGTGGTTTCACTATTTTTTACTAATTTTTCTTTAATTTATTATAATTGTAGGCATTGTTTTAGTATATTATATTAATATATTTACATATTAGGCATATATAATGTGTATAACACTATTATGTAATTACACTACATGCTACTTGGCTACCAAAAATATTTTTATAAGTTAAATAATTTATCTCTATGATCTCGTAATCATTTGGAGCTAAAATTCCGAGTTTCCATTAATTAACAAGCATTCCTAGTAAAAAAAGTATTTTATTGAAATTAAATTTTAATAAGCTTTATTTTCAAAAATTGACCTTACTAAGACTCTTTTTTTGACTTTTATGACCTCATATTAAAATTTCACTAAATTTGGACAAGTTTTCCTAAAAGCTCTAAATCTTTGCAGACGCCTAGACCAAATTAGTACCAATAGTTAAGGTCTCATATTCTACACTCTTTACAAAAAGTTCATCCATAAAACTTACTTATGAGATAAAGGGTTTGTTTGTAATTAAGATACTTTCCTATTATAAGTAGTCATTTAATAAATATAATTCTAACATTGGGTAAATAACTTAGGGTATTGTAATCTCATACGATTTGTAAGCTCTCAAGTTGCCTCATTTGCACTATGCCTACTCCACAACACCTTAGTATACTCAACATCCTTTTTCTTAGTCTTTATGTCCTTCTCTCCAAAATCTATACTGGATGCTCTACATATGTAAATTCTCTTTTAACTCTACTAGTGGAACTTCTAATATCGTTATCAGATCCCTTACAAACTTTCATAGAGTTGAGACATGAAAAACATTATGAATCCCTGTCATTTCATTTGGCAACTCTAGTTCATAAGCCACTTTCCCAATCCTTCACTTTACTTGATAGGGTCTTATATATTGAGGGCTTAATTTCTCCTTAATACCAAAACATCGTAAACCTCTTATTAGAGACACCTTCAGAAATACTCAATCTCTTACTTGAAATTCTAGCAACTTCCATCTCACATTAGTATAGCTTTCTTTGTCAGTTTTGTACTATTCACTTTCATTCCCTTATCACTTGCACTTTCTCTATAATATCATATAGTATGGTTGGTTTGATTGTCTGTTATTCCCTATCTCATCCCAATAGACTAGGGATCTACATTTGTGCCTGTACAATACTTTATATAAAGCCATCTAGATAGTGCTATAATAGCTATTATTGTAGGCAAATTCTACCAATGGTAAGTACTCATCCCAATTTCCTCTAAAATCCAATACATAAGCCCTAAGCATATCCTTTAGGGATTGTATAGTGCGTTCCAATTACCTATCACTTTGTAGATGATATGCATTGTTGAAATTGAACTTAATTCCCATTTTTGCTTATAGAGATGAATAGAAATGGGACATGAATCGAGAATCATGATTAGAAATAATTGACACCAAAACTCCATGCAAACAAACTATTTCCTTAACAGATACTTGTACCAACTGAGATATAATTGCGGTCTACTCCAATGCCAGGAAATGTGTACACTTAGTAAGTTTATCAACCACAACCCATATCGTATCATGTTTTTTTTTTTTTTTTATTCTAGGTAATCTACTTATAAAGTCCACTATTACATGATCTTATTTCCATTCAAGTATGGGAAGAGGTTGTAGTAATCCACCCAACTTTTGACATTCTACTTTCACCCTTTTGATAAGTTATACATTTCAAAATGTACTACACTATATCCCTTTTCATTCAACTTTACCAAAACTTTTGTTTCAAGTCCTTGTACATTTTGTTATTCCCAAGATGTAGGGAATATCCTGTGTCATGAGCTTCTTCTAAACTTGACCTCTTAACTTTTGTATCCCTTGGTACACATACCCTTCCTTTGAATATCAATATCCCCTTATCATCAATTCCAAAGTTAGGGTATTTTTCTAGGTTGTTCCAACTATTTTATTGTTTCCTATCTCATTATTGAGCCTCCTTTATGCTTTTAAGGAATGTAGGTTACATTTCTAAACTTGACAACTATAAACCCCACAACCAGTCACTCTAGGTTTCGATCGGTTGAAAGATCCAATCAAGCCTAAATTATAAGTAAAGCAAAAAATATTAGTAAAAATGATCCAATAAGTTCGAATTTAAGAAAATAAGCAATAAAATAAAAGAAATATAAATATTTCAAATTTTAAGTATATAACTCGTTATTTTATCGAAAATGCATAAAATGCATTCTGATAATTAACGAATCTCTAAAGATAAATTATATGTATACTAAAAATCATAAAATGACCTAAATAATATTTAGGAATATTTATTTGTACAATATATAAATTTACATGTAGGTAGAAATACATGTAATTACTTAAAATATGCGAAATATGCTAAAATAATACTAAATAATTATAGAAAATTCATAATTAATTAAAGAAAAATGAGGAAAAATCCAAAAATGGGGCATAGCAATTTGGAGTTAAAGAAACGAAATCAACTAATTAAAATGTAACAAATAGAAAGTCGAAAAAAGAAGAGATAAGGTAGTTGTCTAATCAAATTAATGCACAATAATTTTCCTAAAGCTTTATAAATAGTAAGAAAATTTTAGAAGCTCATTTGGTTAGTTTGGAGAGTGAGAAAAATAAGGAGAGGCGAAATTGAGAGAAAAATTAAGGTTAGCAAAAAAAAATAAGAAAAACTGTGCAATTAAGGGCATAAAGGGAAACTAACACCAGACGAGTAGTTGGGAGTGGACGGCTACTACCACCACACGGTGGTGGTAGCACTTAGATCGGCTGACATGGCTACGGCGGCCGGCGGTGGCCGGAGCCACCCAAACCGGTGAGTTCAACTTTTAGCCTGATTTGTGTAATTTTTTAAAAATAGTAAATATTCTTAGAAAATTATGATTTTTGTTATTCTAGAATAATTTTGTATGTAGTTTTTAGGAAAATATTATTTTGATGAAAATACATCCCGTAATATATAGTCCTTAAGAAATCATGCAAAATCGAGCATGTTTCGGTTTCGAAATAAAATAAGGCATAAATTGGGTAATTTAGGGTTAATTAAGTAATTAAATGGTTAATTACTGATTTAGTGAATAATTATATATTTTAGGATGTTGAAATTTGATGAAGTATGATACTTGTAGCATTTAGGGTATTAGATGCAATTATTAGGTTAATTATGTAGTAGATGAGTAATAGGGAAAAATAGTAAATTTTAAGTTAATTTTGTAAATTAAGGTAATTAATAGTAAAATTTGATTTAGGATGAATTTAGACACTTTGAAATAATAATTGATGTTAGGAGATAGTAATTAGAGTGATAGAAATATTAGATGTGTATTATAAATATAATAGGTGATAATACATAATATGTAATTATTGGAAATATAATAAATAGAAGATATTAGAATAAAAATTGATATTATATAAATAATAGGGATATATAATAAATCTGATAGAAATCTTGAATTTATGTAATTATATGAAAAATGTAAAAATTTCTCACATTAAGAGTAAATTCGGTATACTATTAAGGATTTAAGTGTACCGGGTATAATAAAATACTGACTAGAGGTAATGATGGTATTTAAGATATTTGGAAGTAATGTGATTAATTCCACATTATGAATTGAAATGAATTTCTAGGATTTGGGTATAAAATAGTACTTAGAAATCGAACTAGAACCTAATTTAGAAATCGATGCGGAAACTAAACCCGAACCTAACCCTAAACCTAAAATAATTGGAAAAGACTTAAGCCCTAGATAATTAGGTATATTAATCCCTAAACAAAACATAACAATAAGCGTTATATGATAAAACAAACCTATAATAGTTATATGAAAAACTGAAACCACGTTTGTGTTATAGGGATGATCGGCGATAGCTTGAGTGAGTCGGACCTCAAGTGAGTGAGCAAGTAGTCGAGGTAAGTTGGGATTAATACGATGCTATATTTTAGAGGCTTAAGATTATGCTTTGTTGTGCTTGTTAGATAGTCTGTTGTGTGCATGTGCTTGATTATGAGTGATGTTATGATTCTGTTTGTTGTTCTATTTTATATTGTATGATTTGTATGAAATGATTAATCACCTTAAACTAGACCTAATCAAATATATGATTTTTAATCATAATTGGACTTGCATGGTAACCCATTAGGAGAAACCTAGGATTCTCCGACCACATACCGACCCTTTTAAAAGGGATAGCACAGGATAAGGGTCCCTTCTTCATCCTTAGTCGAACTAAGTGATAGGAGAGGAGGTCACGGCGAGGGTAAAGTCAATGGTTCGAAGATAGTCATGGGAGGAGTAGTGTCTCCATTGCACAAGCTTGGGTTTGGTCGTGAGCTGTTGCATTAACAGAAACTCTTCAACTCGGATTAGAGCGAGTGCAATTTCTCTAGTCTTACGACGGGCTGGACAACGTCGTGCAATGGCATTTGCTTAAATATGCATTGCACCTAATAAGTTGGTTGATAACCTTATTATGTTTATGGTATAGTTTTAAGTCCTCCATCCTAACTTGTTGAGCTGTGATTGCTCGCATCCCTATAGACGTCGTGCAGGTGTTGGCTAAGAAGTGGCATACAACTACTCTGAAGCTAGCAACTGTTGGATCTTGGGGAGTGAGGAAAAACATTTGAGGAATAAACATATATTTTTAAGGTCTAAGATTTTATTTTAGAATTTTTCATTTCTGAATAATATAATAACTAGGAAATATATTACAGAGAAATATTATAATCGTTAATTATAATAACTAAAGTTTAGTGTATATATATATTTTCTCACTTTCTTAGGTAAATGATTTATTTAAATTATAAACTGTTTACTTCAAAGTGGGTTAATCGTGGACACCTTGTGTAGATCAGGTCTAGGATAGCGGTTGTAAGGCCAACTTCTATCTTATAATGGTTTACACGGCGGGACTATTACGACTCTGCTGTTTCGGGGCATGACACCAACCTAGGTCCGCCTTCATCAATCCCTACCTATAAACTCAACTTTTCCATTTCTTCAATTAACTCTCGCTTGTTTGTGATTAGCACTACAACACTACTAAACTTTTCTTGACTTAAGGCATTTGCAATTGCATTCACCATTCCATGGTGGTAGTGAATTGGGAGATGATGGGTTATTGACCACTAGCCTACTCACTTACACACGCCCTAGAGGCCTCCAGTTCCTTACCTAAATAATTCTCTCTCGCTAACCTGCTGATGATAAGAAATAGTATACAGGAGGTAGATGGATGAATTCCTTGAGAGCTTTAGGTTGTTATACTATGCTCTGTTCTCTCTCTTGTGCTGATGCTGACTATCTTCTAGCCGAGGGCTCTATGCCGAGTGATCTAACCTTTGGTTATTGAGAGTTCCTACAAAGTAATGAGAGCTAGCCACCTACCCATCGAGTACTTCTCTCTCAGCTTCCTTCCAACTCTCACAACATTCCTTCTTATCATGGCCTCTTTGTTTCCACGACATCTTGATTCCTCTCACCTACTGTAAATAGAGAATCTTTATATAGAGCAAATGTTGTGTTGCCACCTGTCCATTTCATCTAACATTGTACTATTTTTTCCTTTTTGTCGTTTTTCCTCTTTGCCCCTTTTCATAAGTACTAAGAATCCCCCATTTTTTATGCCTTTTTGTAATTTCTTTATTTGTATTGTTGTTGTAAGGACATACTGCAAATAGTCCATTCTCCTTATAAGCCAAAATCTTATCTTACCCTATAGAATAGACATTTAATATGAAGTTCATATGAAACTACCCTCTTTAAGTTTATTTTCACACACTCTTATCTAATCTTACCAAGTAGCTTAGGATTAGTGGTGGGTAGATCTTGACATCAACTTATGCATCATATCAAGTGAAGTGTTAAGTCGTATTGTATTTGTTGGTGTACCACATCCTCCAAGCAACTTCACATTATCAATTCTAGTTAGTTTGCTGGCCTGTTCACTTTATTTTCTTTGATATTTCGAAGGACCCAATGGTTTAAATCTACTATGGTAAGTCTTAACAATAAATGAGCTCCTAGGTATATCATATAATTCCTGTTATTAGAGCTTGAGGTTATAACTAAGAGCTATGTGGTGATAGTTCCTACTAGTTTACTATTCGTGATACTTTGTTTTCATTTGGAAGAACAGAGCAAGTTTATTGCTCACAGTTCGTGCGATATTTGTGTAAGGATTTCTTATATGAAGAGTGTTTTTTAATGCTTCATTTTGAGAATATTGAATCCTAGTGTTCAAGGAAAGATTAACAATGCTGAGAGTGATGCTCATGATTATGGTTGAGTTACCCAACAAACACCATGCACTACTGATGAGTAGATACAAGACCTTATTGCTATTATGGCAGATTTAGCTGTTTCAATATAGAGAGTCTTAGAGAATAAGTTGTGAGAGAGAGTTGTTGAACAGGGTTGAGAAATGAGAGATAGGCTAAGAAGATAGATGAATGAACCACGTACTCTAGAGCCCATTCCTGTGAACCATGCATCACTACAATGTGCCAAAAGAATGGCAAGAAGGAGGTTAGAATTGGATGAAGTAGAAGAGTATGAAGAGGAAAAACAGTATATTGAAGTTGACCAGTGTAAACTTAGAGCTCCTAGGGGTACCGAACACCTTAAAGTATATTCTGAGCTTTAACAGGTCTGGTAGTGCTGCCGACTACTTAGATTAGGAGGAGAAGATCAAGAAGATATTCAACTTCTACGATTATGAAGACGCTGTTCATATTCGAGTAACTGCATTGAAATTTTCTAGATATGCAATAATGTGGTGGAAGAAGCTATAGAATGTTCACTTGAGGGCTCGATGAGATATCTAAACATGGAATGACATGAAGAGAGTTATAAGAAGTAGGTTCATTCCTAAACACTACAAGTAAGACACTATCCAATGTTTATAAGATTTGAAATAAGGTAACTGGTCGATAGGCGACTATGTTCGAGAGTTTCAAATACTCATGATTTGATGTGATGTTGACGAACCCGAGACGTGAACTATCACAAGGCTGTAGAGTTGTGCGACTCTAGATGAAGCCATTAGGGTAGCATAGAGAGTCGAAAGGCAAAGGCAGAACTAAGTTAGTCGAATGCCGAATAGTTGACCTATGTTGTAGAACAAGTGTAGTATGCTAAGCCGATTAAGGAATGACCAAGAATCAAACAGTTCTGAGATAAAATAATGAGGGCAAGTGCCGATCGATTAGAAGAAGGCCAAGGTAAGGATAAGGCCGAGGAACCTAAGGTTCGAAGAGACCAAGGTTAGAGCTTAAGAAGAAAGACTCGATAAATCAAATGCTTTAAATGTCTCAATTTTGGACATGTGGCTAGTCAATGTCTGAACCATCGAGTCATGACTATAAAGGGAGACAAGCCCCAATTTGAAGTAGAGAGTGCGAGTGAAAGAGAGGAAGAGATGGGAGTTGAATAGATGCTAGAAGAGTTGCAAGAAGACCTTGATGCTAAGACACCTCTTGAGGATAGTGCCGAGTACTATTTGGTCGTTCAACGATCTCTTAGTACATTTGTAGCTGATGAGAATGAGTAGAAGGAGAACTTCTTCCGTACAAAATACTGAGTGAATGGAAAGCTATGCAGTTGGAGCATTGACGGAGGGAACTGTACCAATGTCATATCACAAGGCCTAGTTAAGGCCATGAAATTGTTAACCCTCCTACACCCTAAGTCGTATAAGATTCACTAACTGAATGAAAAAGGAGGCTCAGATGTTGCCGAGTAGGTTAGAGTATTGATTACCATTGGTCATAGGTATAGGGATGAGGTGTTGTGTGATATCCTCCCTATGTTCGCTTCTTACATATTATTCAGCTAAGCATGGCTATTTGACTTGAAAGTGCTACACGATGGGTATAAGAACACCTACATGTTCTAGAAGGATGCGAAGAAAATTATATTGACACCCATGAGTCCTAAGGAAGTGCAAATAGCCTAAGAGAAGGTTGCTAAGTCACTGCAGCGGAAGTCCTTAGTGATTTCCTGAGCTTAGTTTGCCTAAGAAGTCAAGGTTGAGGATTATGTGCTCTTTTTAGTCTGGAGACTCTTGGAGGTGAGAGAAGCTGAGAGCTTACTTGCCAAGGTACTACAACTACTTTACGACTATGTAGACCTATTTCCTAACGAGATTTCAAAAGGTTTGCCTCCTTTAAGAGGCATTAAGCATTGCATCAACCTTTAGCCTAGAGCTGCCTTATTAAACTGACCCACTTATAAGCTTAATCTAGAGCAGGCAATTAAGCTAAAGAAATAAGTGGATGAGTTGGTAGACTATAGATACGTCTAAGAGAGTATGAGCCTATGTGTTGTACCAGCCGTACTAGTACCTAAGAAAGATGCATCATGGAGAATGTGTAGCGATAGCCGTACCGTAAACTAATTTACCATTAAGTACCAATATCCGATCCTTAGGTTATATGATATGTTCGATGAGTTACATGGTGCCTAGATCTTCTCGAAGATTGACTTGAAGAGTAGTTACCACCAAACATAAATAAGACTTAGAGATGAATGGAAGACAACCTTCAAGACAAGAGATGGTCTGTTCAAATGGATGGTAATGCCGTTTGTCCTAATTAATGCGTTGAGTACTTTTATGTGACTAATGAATCATGTGTTTAGAACTTTGATTGGCAAATGTGTTGTAGTTTATTTTAATGACATTTTAGTCTTCAATGATGACCTTATCACTCATGTTGAGCATTTAAGATCGGTGTTTGACATCCTCCATGCCGAGAGCTTATTAGATAACCTTAAGAAATGTATATTCTATCAAAGCAAAGTTATATTCCTTGGATATGTCATTTTAGGGAAAGGAGTTTGAGCTGATGACGAGAATGTAAGGGCCATTTGTAGACGCCTAATTTTTACTCCTTTATAGTCCTAATTTTTATTTTTATAAAAAGGGTCCTAATTCAAAAATAAAATAATAATCAAAATAAATTTTTTTTAAGAAGATAAAAATAATAAAAATTGAAAAATGATGAAAATAAAAAAAATGAGAAAAAAGAAAAATTAAAAAGATTTTTTTTTAAATTTTTTTTAAGAAGTAAATTATTTTAGAGTCAAATCGTTTTAGTTTAGCTTAGCTTAGCTCAAGAAATAATCATTTTAGAGAGTCACGTGGTTTAAGTATAATTTAATTGTACTGAATGTCAAGGCACAAGCCAACGGCTTAATGGATAAGTATTGAAGTATCGGATTGGATTTAATTTGAAGTCTTAGGTTCGAGTCTCGCTAGGCATTTATGTCTTTTATTTTTCTATCTTTTAAAAAAAGCGAGATGAATAAATGGGATTCATATCTAATTAAAATCATTTGAATCTAGTTTGATTTTATTAAATCAAATTTGAAATTAATTTAGATCAAGTTTAATAATACAATATATATGATTTGATATGATCTCATTTAGCTTTTATAAATACAAAAACTCCCAAAAGAATCAGCATCGGCTCTCGTTTGTCCAACAAAATCAGTCCTTGTCGCACAACAGTAAGATGTCACAGCAGACCATCTCCTTCGTCAGAATAGCAAACACGCGACTCACATAGACATACTACATGAAGGCCGCCATCTTCATTCCAAGCCGACATTTAAACTAACCCCACGCTGGTCGCAACTGTCCAACGCTGCAATCTCTGTCATACAGATCACTGTAACAATAGTAGCAGCGCATAGGATAGTTGTCACCGAGCATTGATCAGCCTACAATTGCAATACGATCAATAAGCAACCAGCCGTAGAACCAAACAGCAACACACCTGACTCACTTGCGACTGCACAATGGTTCCAACACCGACGAACCACATGCACTTATACATAACCAATTTCAACTACCAACTCATGCTCCAACTATAGCAGCGCCGATCAACCTTACGTATCCACATCTGGCCATACGTCGCTGATCAAGCTCACCTACAGTACGTTGACGAACATCACCATCCTCAACAGTACGTTCCATTAAGCATTACACAACCACTCACCACACAATCCAAGTACTGATCACTTCTAATCAGCCATACCTACGCCACTTCATTCACGCTTGAGCAGAATGCCCAATCATAGCAGCAGGCCACACACACATGCCTCCGTTGTTGCACTGTCTACTACCATACACAATAGCCATTGGCAATTCATCCCTGTGTCGATAGTTTCAACAACACCAAGCAATCCCTTCACCAAACAACCTAAGTTAGGTTTGGTTTTGAGTTTTTTTTTTTTTTATTTGTTTCTTTATTTATTTAGTTATTATTATTATTTTATTAGTTATTTAGTTAAGTTTATGACATGATAGGTAAATAGATATATATGTATATATTTATATGCTTAGGTATTTTTTAGTATTAAGTTTTTAGGATATCTTACTTAGGAAATTATTTTTTTTTTAAATAAAAATTAATAAAAAAGCCCTTTTAAAAAAGTAGATCTTTTTGAGATTTTTTTTTTAACAAAAATGCTCAAAGAATTAGGACCATTTAAATTTTTGAATAAATTGAATTGAATAACAATGTAAACTCGGTCAGTTTTTCAAAAATAAAAATAAATTAACACATTAAAGTTTTTGGAAAGAACTACGATCATCTGATCCCGGTTAACGGATACGTAGACATCTTTAGGGCGACGATAAAATATGTAGAAACTTAGGTTCTTTTTCTTTTTATTTTTAGAAGAATAATCCTAATTTTGGTAAATAAATAGTAGTACCCGTTAGGGTTTAATAGGTTAGCCCCCGAATTTGGAACCCTCTATTTCTTCATTTAAATTGAAATCAAAGACCGGTAGCCAAATCATAATCAATCCACCTAATTGATTACGGTTTCTTTCCTTTTTTATTTTTTATTACAGTCAAGTGGCGACTCCAAAAATTATTTTCAATAAAAAACTGGAATTTCTCAATTTCTTTAGTCGAAGGTCAATATTAAATAGGTTAGGGTTTAGTATTAATTAAGAAATGAGAAATCAATTTTAAATAGAAACCGAAAAATTGGACTTGACATTCTAGCAACTCTACTAGGGAATGCTAGAGGGCTAGCCACTAGAAGTTGCCGAAAATAGGATTATTTTTCAAAAAAAATAAAAAGATGAAATAATAAAAATAATAAAAAAGAACTTAGGTATGTTATTTTATGTATTTGTTTATTTTATTTATTTTTTACTAACATTTTTTTTGTTGTTGCAGTTTATTTAAGGGGGATAGTTTTGGGGGGTTTACTTTTATTCTATTCTTCTGCATCATAAATACATGGTAGATACGGTCAGAACCAGGCCATCTTAGGACTTTAGGAAGGGAGCCATTATATAAGCTTCGGATGTTGTTAGGTAACTAGTTTTCGGGGCCGATTAGGCTACTTTACTCAAGTTCAAATGCGACTACAGAATCGTTGCTTTGAAAAACGTAATGGTTGCAAAACTTGAGAACCTTTAAAACCCACCCTTTTGCATTACATGAAAACTTTTCTTTAAAAAAATTGCAAGAACCTATGATGTGGCAAACCTAAATGGATAAGGGCAGCTATGAAGTTGCAGTTGTAATATTTCCTTGTAAATGATTTGTAATGATTTTTTGTAAAGTTTTAGAGTACGTTGTAATTGTAATTTTGATTTTGATCAGTCATGGCTAGATTAAGTCAAGAGCCTTTTGAAGACATTCATGTCCACCTACTGCATTGGCCACAAAAACTGCTTTAAACGTGGTTTTGACTCTTTAGCCCATATAAGCAAGAGTTTATCAAGAATAGGATTGGGCCCATCCTCTCTCTACAGAAGATCCCCATGAACATCACTCTAGTACAGGCCTTAATCTACCTATGGGAGCCCGAATCCACTAGTTTCTGTATGGGCCTACACTAACTAAGCCTAACTTTAGAAGAATACTCCCAATTGTTGTGGGCTCCTATAATCATTGATGATGTCTATATCCCAGACTTAGAAACTATAGCACCAAAGATCTTCAGCAAGTTGTTAGGAATCAGAAAAATTGAAATAAACCAGGTTCTCAATCAAGGAAAGACCATTCGATTAGAGGATGTCATGGACTGGTTTTCTACTGAATTGAAGCATAGAGAAAAATGCGAGGTTTTTTATGTAAATTTAGAACCATGGCACCAGTATCGAGTCAATGCTTTTATATTGGTGGTCTTTAATATTATCTTATTCCTTGATGATAGACGCCAAGTCCACTTCAGAATTGCGGAACTCATAACCCAATTCCTTGAAGGGAAATCACATGTCCCAGCCCTTTTAGTCGAGTAGATCCGGTCACTGAACCATCTCAAGAAAAAGAAACGAGGAGACCTAAAGACTAATACGGTCCTATTGGTGGTCTGGTTCGTTAGCCACATGAGAAGTTACCAACTTGATTTCAATCGGGCTGAGTTTACTCAGCAATATGATCTCATCAAATCTTTTAGAGAAAGAATTAAGCTACTAGAAAATATAGCTAGTCGCTACTGGGTCCAATACCTTCAGAGTATGAAAGCGGAAGAGTTGTTGTTAACACCCAGGTGGTTTGCAAGCAAGGAAATAATAAGAAGGTGTGAAGACTTCAAGGTGATCCCTCTAATCGGCTTCAACCTCTGCACCAGATACGTCCCTGCCAATGGACTCATTGAGGACATGATCCCCAGACCATCATTAGAAGCTATCTCATTGGACTTCCTTAACCTCGGCATGATGGTGGCCGACAAAGTAGCCAAGCTTCAGAGCATCCGAGCTCTTTGGTGCACAAGAAAGGCCACCCCTACTATTAAAGGGATAACAGCTAGGAGCCAGAGAACCAAAGGATTTCTTTATCACCAACTAAAAGGACTGAAAGATATGGAAGACAATAAAGAGAAGGGGGAAGTTTAAGTTGAAGCTGAACCTAAGAGAACGAGTAAAAGAGAACAGGAGTTGCAAAACCATTGCAAGGGATATCATTAGAAGATAAAGGCATTAAAAGCACAACTGAAGAGGACTAAGGGCAAAGAAGACCAAGCTCCTAAGATCCGAAAGAAGAGAAAGATGCAAGATAAGCCTACTAGCCATTAGGAGATTAGATTTTAGATTTTAGATTATTTAATATTTTCTTTAGAATTCTTTTTTGTGAACAGAATGAGAGAAGTAAAGCTTCACAATTACAAAAAAAAATAATAATAATAATAATAATTAATAAAAGTTAGTTAGGTTTTGTCACATCAAAGGTTTCTTCCTAATTCTTAATTTTTCATTGCATTCGTGTGACATGCATCTTGCATCTATACGATTAACTACTCTTTCTTAGGAAAATGTAATATGTACTAACCCTTTGTTGAGTTGATCTTCGCCAAATCAAGTAAAATTTCAAGATAGCTCCCAAACGTTAAGTCTTTTAGAGAAGTCCGATTAGAACACGTTCCCAAACCAAGATGGCCACTACTTAAGGAAATGACGGAGACCTTGAGATCAATGATCCCTCTGAGCTGAGGTTTCATTCCATAGAAAGGGCTATGGAAAAGATGGTAGAACAAATGAGCTTCTTAACAAACAGCATTGCCTTACTAAGAGCCACAACACCAGCTAATGAAGAAAGCTCTAAGACTCGTTATGAGAAAAATACATAAGTTCTTGAAGCAGAGCATGAATATCAAAAAGACCCATTCGAATCAGAAGGAGTTTACTCAAAAGACATCCCGACCTTCGAACCTGACACGTATGCGGCCCCAAGACCTATTGACTAAGGGCCTAGTACGAACAGCTTAAAAGAACTGGAAAAGAAATTGACACAATAGATAATTGAGAAGATGAAGGTACTTGTAGGGTATGAGGGATTTGAATAGGCGGAGATCACTGAGTTTTCCGTATATGACATAGGATCATACCCAAAAAAGTTTAAGGTACCAGAATTTGAAACGTATAACGGGATGGGTTGTCCTAAGCTCCATACCAGGTTGTACATCAGGAAGATGGGTAAATATATTCAGTATGATCCACTTATGGTACCGACATTCCAAGATAGTCTGACTAGATTAGCCCTAACTTAGTATGCCTAACTTGATTTGAATTAGATAAATACATGGGAGAAACTTGCTAAAGCATTTTATGAACAATATAAATTCAACATAGAAGTAGCCCCAACTATGATGGACTTAGTTGCCTTACGGAAGAAGAATAACGAGTCATTCAAAGAATACGCTCAAAGATGGAGGTCCTTAGTTGCAAGAATCTCTACTTCTATAACCAAGAAGAAACTCACATCACCTTTCATTAACACCTTGGAAAGGCCCTACTTCTCCCATCTCATCGGGTACGCCTCATCCAGTTTTGCTGAAGTGGTAGCGGTAAGGTATAGGATTGAAAGTGTTGTCTCTTCCTGTAAGCTATAAGAGCCAGTAGATAGAAGACCACCAGTGTCATCATCTGGTCATAGACCAGTCGGTAGCAAGCCTAAAGAATCTATAGTTGGTATGGTAAATTCAAATGCTAAACCAAACGCTCAAGTCACTTTTAGGACAAATCCTCCTTCTACTCAGCAACCTTTTAGAGACTAGTTTCAAACTAACAGGACTTATAGACAATTTACCAAGATACTCGTCCCTTTAAGTCAAGTCTTCGAGAAGTTGTGAAGGGATAATTTGATATGGTACGAACTTCTTAGCGATCGATACCGACCAAGAATCTTTGACCCTACAGTAAAGTATGAATACTACTGTGGACAAGTGGGGCATTCGATTGATGTATGTTGGAGATTGAGGATTAAGATTCAGGACTTGATCGATAAAGGGATAGTGTAGTTAGATTTTGTGGAAGCCCTAGTTCCTAACGTTAATAATAATCCCTTACCTAACCACAGGGTGATGTTTGGTATGATTTTTTATGATTGTGCTGTTAACGTCATTGGTTTAGATAAGAAGCCTAAGGTTTTTGAGTTTTATATTGGCAACCAGATTCCAGAAGTGAAGGGGTACACATTTTACATATCGTTGCCACCAGAAAATTATAAGGCTACTCCATTTAACTATCACCTAGTAAATTAAGAAAAGCCAAGTCCTCTAGTAGGGGGCATTACTCGATTGAGAAATATTTATCACCTAAGAGAGGAGCATGGGAGGAAGGTCATATTGAGAAAATCAAACAATAAGACGATGGCCGAACGCGTTGAAGGGCTATCAGCCTTTACCAAAATGATCAAGTCGAGTGAGTATAAGATCATGGATCAACTTAGTAAGACTCTTGCATAAATCTCGTTGATGAGCCTGTTAATCGCATCTAAACGACATAGGGTGGCTTTGTTTCATACTTTAAATGAGGTGAAGGTCCCTCATGAAATTCTAATTGAGAAGATGGGACTGGTTACTAATTCTATCATCGCAAATGGATCAAATTTCATTTTCAACTGAAGAATTAGGCGAAGAAGGGAACAAACATACAAAGCCACTCTTTATCATGGTAAAGAGTAACGACATAATCATCACTAGGGTGCTCATTGACAACAGATCATCGCTTAACGTCTGCCTACTCACCACCTTAGATTTGCTGGGCATCAACACATCTGCAATTAAGCCTTCTTCCATAACAGTTAGGGCCTTTGATGATTCTAGAAGAGAGATTGTAGGGGAGATTGATTTATCCATGAGTATTGGCCTTCAGTACTTTACTATTCGATTCCAAGTCATGGACATTCCAAGATCTTTCAATCTACTCTTGGGAAGACCTTGGATTCATGCAGCAGGGGCCATACCCTTGAGCCTGCACCAAAAGTTGAAGTTTATCTCAAATGGCTAGGTGATTACAATTCTGGGAGATCAAGATTATGAAATCTATAAGGAGACGGCTATAGCCTACATAAGAAGTGAGGGACAAGAGGAGCTGGGTTTACAGATGTTTGAAGAAGTGAACATGATCACCAATCTCAACAGAAAAGATGATAGAAGAATGGGATTCAAGGAAGGCCAACCTACAACCTTGGCTACAATCCTACCCTAGTAGAAGAATTCTAGAAGAAACAACCGAGGGGCAAGAGAGATAACAAATTATACCATGCCTCGATGACCTTTCCACCGCTAGCTGAGATATTCATACAGGAAGAGACTCAAGCCTAAGAATCGAGCAAAGAAGGATCAACAAACTCACCACACAAGTTCCAACATCATTTGAATAACTGGTTCTCCATCTCGGCGAATGGCAATAGGTCTTCCTTAGGGTAAAGGGGTGACCTGTAGTTAGAATTTTTTGAATTTTTATTTTCAATAGTCATCATTTCAAATGTATTGTCAAACCTTTCGTTCAAAATTAGTTAGGCCTTTATCTCATTTGAGACCCACTTTCATTCATTCAATGAATCTTAGTTCGTTTCTTTCCTATGTTGCGTTTTAGTTCTCTTTTGCTTACATACACTTTTCTTTATGCATTCTCATTTAGATCCAATGAACCAAGCGAAAACCAGGAATACCTTGTGCAGGTAAAAAATGAGAATATCGATATTGCTTTCAGCCCTACTGGGTTAGTCGTCAGGAGCGATGTCGATGACTACAGTAATATATAAGAGGAATGGAAAAAACATGAATTGGGTAGAATCACTATTGATGAACCGATTGAGACAATTAATGTGGGGAATAAAGAAAATCCTAAGAATTTAAAAATTGGGGCAAGTTTAAAAGAGAAACAAAAAACAGAAATGATTACATTTTTAGCCGAATATCAAGACGTGTTTGCTTGGTTGTATGAAGATATGCTTAGGTTGGACCCATCGATTGTAGTTCACCATTTACCCACATAAGAAGACGCCAAACCAAAAAAGCAAAAATTGAGGAGATTTTGACCTGACATCTTGCTAAAAATTAAAGAAGAAGTGAAGAAACTACTGGAGGTTAGATTCATTGAAGTGTTGAATTACTCGGAATGGGTAGCTAATATTGTTCCAGTAATGAAGAAGAATAGGAAAGTTAGAGTATGTGTAGACTTTCGAGATCTCAACCAGGCAACGCCTAAAGATAATTTTCCATTGCCTTACATTGATGTCTTAGTGGATAACACGGCTAGAAATCATCTATTCTCTTTCATGGATGGTTTTTCGAGATATAATCCAATTCGAATGTCCGAAAAAGATAAGACAAAAATGACTTTCGTTACGATTTGGGGAACATTTTGCTACAAGGTGATGCCATTTGAGCTTAAGAATGCAGGCGCAACATATCAAAGGGCCATGGTTGCAATTTTTCGTGATATAATGCATAAAGAAATAGAAGTATATGTTGATGATATGATTGCAAAATCCAAAGAGAAGGAAGATCACTTAGAAAACCTGAGGAAGTTGTTTGATAGACTGAGGAAGTACCACTTGAAGTTGAATCTAGAGAATGTACCTTTGGTGTGACATCAGGAAAATTGTTAAGGTTTATAGTCAGCCAAAGAGGTATCGAAGTCGATCCTAATAAAGCCAAAGCCATAATTGACATGCCTCCTCCATAAACACTCAAGGAAGTACGAGGATTGTTGGGGCATTTAAATTACATAGCCCAATTCATATTACAGTTAACAGACAAATGTCGCCCTATTTTTAAGCTATTAAAGAAGAATGCAAAGATCATCTGGAATGAGGAATGTGAAGAGGCTTTCACGAAAATCAAAGAATACCTCATGAAACCTCTAGTGTTAGTAGGTTCTAAACTTGGAAAGCCATTGTTTTTGTACTTAACCATAATGTCTGAATCCATGGGATCTGTGCTTGGCCAAAAGGATGAAGAAGGGAAAGAGTGAGTCGTTTACTATCTAAGCAAGAAGTTCATAGAAGGGGAGCAGAAATACTCAGAGGCCAAAAGAACCTATTGTGCATTGGTCTGGGTCATGCATCGGCTTAGACAATATACACTTTATTATCAGATTGAGTTGATAACACAACACGATCCTTTGAAAAACTTAGTTGAAAAACTAGCTCTCATTGGTAAAGTTTCAAAGTGGCAGATGTCACTGATAGAATTTGACATTAAGTATGTGAGCCAAAGTTCACTTAAGGGGTAAGCTTTGGCGGATCAATTAGCGAAGAATCCTTCTGAGGATACCCCTTAAGAAGCACAGGTTGAGTTTCCTGATGAAAGTATCTTGGTAGTAGGAAATGTTTCTAATTGTGAAGTAGTCGAAAAATCTTTAGGGTGGAAAATGTTCTTTGACGGAGCAGCTAATGTGTCCGGATGTGGAGTCAAGGCAATTTTGGTATCGCTTGAAGGTACACAATTTCCGATGGCTATGAGACTGGCTTTCCTATGTACTAATAATATTGCAGAATACAAGGTGTGTATTTTGGGACTCAAAATCGCATTATTTAAGGAGATACGGGAGTTACAGGTATATGGAGATTCTTCGTTGATCATAGGCCAAGCTTAGGGTGACTATAAGACGAAAGACCCCAAATTAGTACCTTATCGCCAACACCTGGCCGAGTTGATAACTAAGTTAAAAAAAATTACATTCGTGTACGTACCAAGGGTTCAAAACCAATTCGCTAATGCTCTTGCTACTTTGGCATCAATGATCCAGATATCAAGAGGAGAGGAGATTCAACCACTTAAAATTGAAATTGAAGAAAAGTTTACTTTTTGTTTGGCAATAGAAAGTTCATGTGAGGAAAAGCCTTGGTATCATGATATCAAAGTGTTTTTACAACATGGTACATACCCCAAAGGAGCAGAGAGGAAGGATAAAAAATTAATTAAAAGATTGGTAGCTTAATACTTGATAAGCAATTCTACTCTGTACCGACAATCATTTGACAGAACGCTTTTACGTTGTGTAGATGGGAAAGAGGCAGAGATGCTAATGAAGAAAGTGCACAAGGGAGTATGTGGCCCACACATGAATGGCTACATGCTTGCTAAAAAAATCATAAGGATGGGATATTACTGGTTAATTGTAGAAGCGGATTGTATCGGACATCTTAGACGCTGACATTTGTGCTAGATCTATGCGAACAAGATAAATGCTCCACCTCAAGAATTGCATACATTACCAACACCATAGCCTTTTTCGATGTGGGGAATAGATATCATTGGCCCGATCACTTTAAAGGCATCTAACGAGCACTGATTTATATTGGTAGCTATTGATTATTTTACTAAGTGGGTTGAAGCCTCATCCTAATCTAGTATGACGAAGGGAGTAGTGGTTAAGTTTATCAAGAGAGACATATTGGCTCGGTATGGTATGCTAGAGACAATTATTATTGACAATGGTACAAACCTAAATAACAAATTGATGTCAGAGTTATGCCAAAACTTCAGGATCATTCATAGAAATTCTACTCCTTATCGGCCCCAAATGAATGGAGTCGTAGAAGCGGCCAATAAGAGCATCAAAAGAATTATTGAGAAGATGGCCATTACGTATCAAGATTAGCATGAGATGTTACCATTTGCACTCATGGCCTATCAAACTTCTATCAGAACATCAACAGGGGTAACGCCCCACTCGTTGGTATATGAAATGGAGGCTGTACTACCAGTAGACGTCGAGATCCCATATCTCAGAATATTGTCAGAAACTCAGTTAGATGAGGCTGATTGGATAAAGAAGCGTATTGAGCAGTTAAACCTAATTGATGAAAAGAGGCTGGCAACTTTGTGCCATAACATTTGCTATCAGCAACGAATTGCCAGGGCTTTCAACAAAGAAGTATGACCCTAAAGTTTTGAGTAAGGAGATATGGTGCTTAGGAAGACGTTGCCTAACACAACTGATTCAAGAGGGAAGTTTGCTCCAAACTATAAAGGGTTTTATATTGTGAAGAAAGTATTGCTTGGGGGAGCTGTTATCATGTCTCAAATGGATGGTCTAGACTTGAAGGACCCAGTAAACACCGATGCATTGAAGATGTACTATCCTTGAACATAAATGAAATTTTTGTTCAGATTATGAAATGCAAACAATTTTACTATTACTATGGTTTCATTTTCATTTTCTACATGCAAAGTTAGTGTTCCTAGTAGTCGTTAGCATTGGATAATATCCTTAGCCCTTTTCTTGTTCCACTAAAAGACCCCACTTCTCGCTCTATCCTCTACCTAAATAAACCTTACATACAAGAAGCATAAGAAAAAATACACTTAACTTGAAGCAATGCCTATTGATAAAAATTCTTTTAATACTTTATTGTGGTTAACCCCTTAAGAAAGGGAGACTTATTTCCTATTTTTCAAGATAGGGCCATCTTTGTTCAAGAAATGAGTATGTTTTACATTCATTTCAGGTTTAAGTTGCTTTCACAGAAACAAAAAAGAAAAAAGGGGGTGGGTAGGGGCACTAGGGCTTAGAAAGAGATAGGAAAAGAAGAGCAAGAACAAGAAAAGGCATTGGTAAGGGTTAGAATTGTTGGTTCTAATCGGATTGCTCAATAAGACATTAGACTACTTGGGAGCTATCATTGAAACCAGGTAAGTGGTTCTAAGCTTGATAAAACATTGCATTGGCAATTGGTTTCCCCCTAAGGATGACAACTTGTTTTCCAAAAATAATTTCTTAGCAAGACAGCTAGCTCGTAGAGTATGGTCCCAATCCAGAGTTCCTCAGACTCCTAGTCGTCTAACTCACAGAACATTACCCGACTCAAAATTTCTTCAAGGGATTTAGCAAGCTCAGGGAGCGTTATCTCAATTAAAAGTTTTCCTTGTTTTTAAGTCTTAGCCAGCTCAAAGGGCGCTTTGACCGCCTTGGTTAGTCAACTCATCAGGGCACGACCAAGTTTCCTTGTTTTTAGGTCTTAGCCAGCTCAAAAGGCTCTTTGACCACCTTGGTTAGTCAACTCATCAGGGTACAACTAAGTTTCCTCATCTTTACATCTTAGCCAACTCAAAAGGCGCTTTGACCACCTTGGTTAGTCAGCTCATTAGGGTACGACCAAGTTTTCCTTGTCTTTAGGTCTTAGCCAGCTCAAAGGGCGCTTCCATTGCCTTGGTTAATCAGCTCATCAGGGCACGACCAAGTTTCTTCATTTTTAGGTATTAACCAGCTCAAAGGGTGCTTTGACTGCCTTGGTTAGTCAACTCATTAGAGCATGACCAAGTTTTCCTTGTCTTTAGGTCTTAGCCAGCTCAAAAGGTGCTTTGATAGCTTTAGTTAGTCAGCTCATTAAGGTACAACCAAGTTTTCTCATTTTTAGGTCTTAGCCAGCTTAAAGGCGCTTTAACTGCTTTGGTTAGTCAACTCATTAAGGTATAACCAAGTTTTCTTATCTTTAGGTTTTAGCCAGCTCTAGGAGTGCTTACCTAATTCATCTAGTTTTTTGTTTTAGCTAGCTCAAATGGCGCTTTGACTACCTTGGTTAGTCAGCTCATTAAGGTACGACCAAGTTTTCCTTGTCTTTAGGTCTTAACCAACTCAAAGGGCTATCTGACTGCCTTAGTTAGTCAGCTCTTCAGGGTACTACCAAGTTTTTCTTGTCTTTAGGTCTTAGCCAGCTTAAAGGGTGCTTTAACTGCCTTGGTTAGTCAGCTCATCATGGCACGACCAAGTTTTCCTTATTTTTAGGTCTTAGCCAACTCAAAGGGTGCTTTAACCGCCTTGGTTAGTCAACTCATCAGGGCATGACCAAGATTTCCTTGTTTTTAGGTCATAGCTAGCTCAAAGGGTGCTTTAACTACCTTGGTTAGTCAGCTCATCAAGGCACGACCAAGTTTTCCTTGTTTTTAGGTCTTAGCCAACTCAAAGGGCACTTTGATCACCTTAGTTAGTCAACTCATTAGGGTACGACCATGTTTTCCTTGTTTTTAGGTCTTAGCCAACTCAAAGGGCGCTTTGACTGCCTTGGTTAGTCAGCTCATTAGGGCACTATCAAGATTTCCTTGTTTTTAGGTCTTAACCAGCTCAAAGGGCGCTTTGACCATCTTGGTTAGTCAGCTCATTAGGGCATGACCAAGTTTTCCTTGTTTTTAGGTTTTAGCTAGCTCAAAGGGCGCTTTGACCGCCTTAGTTAGTTAGCTCATTAGCGCATGACCAAGTTTTCCTCTTTTTTAGGTCTTAGTTAGCTCAAAGGGCACTTTGACCGCCTTGGTTAGTCAATTCATTAGGATACGACCAAGTTGTCATTATTCATTTTAGGGATTTTTGCTAATAAGTGCACTAGCCCTTGCTGTTCTTCATTTCAAATTAATCGTCATCGAGTGTCTTAACGTTTCTTAGGATAAAGTCATCTCGAGACAAAAAACGGTCTCTTTTGTCTTTATAGCAAAGTTTTACTCAAACTTTACCATAAAGAGGGGCAGCTGTAGACAACTAATTTTTGCCCCTCTGTAGTCTTAATTTTTATTTTTACAAAAAGGGTCCTAATTCAAAAATAAAATTTTTTTAAAAGATAAAAATAATAAAAATTGACAAATGATGAAAATAAAAAAAAAAATGAGAGGAAAGAAAAATTTAAAAGAGTTTTTTAGGAAGTAAATTATTTTAGAGTCAAACATTTTAGTTTAGCTTAACTCAAAAAATAATCATTTTAGAGAGTCATATGGTTTAAGTACAATTTAATTGTACTGAATGTCAAGGTACAGGCCAACGGCCTAACGGATAAGTATTGAAGTATCAGAGTAGATTTAATTTGAGGTCTTGGGTTCGAGTCTCGCCAGGTATCTATGTCTTTTATTTTTCTATCTTTTACAAAAAGTGAGATGAATAAATGGGATTCATATCTATTTAAAATCATTTGAATCATGTTTGATTTTATTAAATCAAATTTGAATTAATTTAGATCTAGTTTAATAATATAATAGATATGATTTGATATGATCTTATTTAGCTTTTATAAATACAAAAACTCCCAAAAGAATCAGCATTGGCTCTCGTCCATCCAATGAAATCAGTCCTTGTCACACAGCAGTAAGACGTCATAGTAGACCATCTCCTTCGTTAGAACAGCAAACACGTGCACTTATGGTATAAAGACATTTAAATAACCCCACGCTAGTCGCCACCGTCCAACGCTGTAGTTTCTATCGTACAGATCACCATAATAGCAGCAGTAGCGCATAGGACAGTTCTCGCCGAGCATTGATCAACCCACAACTACAACACGATCAACAAGCGACCAATCGCACGACCGAACAGCAGCACGCCTAACTCACTTGCGACTAGACATTGGCTCCATCACTGACGAACCACACGCACTTACATATAACCAATTTCAACTACTAACTCATGCTCCAATTGCAGCAAAGCCGATCAACCTTGCTTATCCACATCCGGCCATACGTCGCTAATCAAGCTCACCTACGGCACATTGACGAACATCACCATCTTCAACAGTATGTTCCATCAAGCACTGCACAACCACTGACCACACAGTCTACGTATTGATCACTTCCGATCAGCCATACCCACGCCACTTCATTCATGCTTAAGCAGAACACCCAATCACAACAACAGGCCACACATACATGCCTCTGTTGCTGCATTGTCCTTAAACCACTACAGCATGCAACAGCCATTAACAATTCATCCCTTTATCGATAGTTTCAACAACACCAAGCAATCCCTTCACCGAACAACCCAAGTTAGGTTCAATTTTGAGTTTTTTTTTTAATTTTTTTGTTTCTTTATTTATTTAGTTATTATTATTATTTTATTAGTTATTTAGTTAAGTTTATGACATGATAGGTAAATAGATATATATGTATATATTTATATGCTTAGGTATTTTTTAGTATTAAGTTTTTAGGATATCTTACTTAGGAAATTATTATTTTTTTAAATAAAAATTAATAAAAAAGCCCTTTTAAAAAAAATAGATCTTTATGAGATTTTTTTTTTAACAAAAATGCTCAAAGAATTAGGACCATTTAAATTTTTGAATAAATTGAACCGATTAACAATGTAAACTCGGTTGGTTTTTCAAAAATGAAAATAAATCAACACATTAAATTTCTTGGAAAGAACTACGATCGTCTGATCCTAACTAGTAGATACGTAGGCACTTTTAGGGTGACGATAAAATATATAGAAACTTAAGTTCTTTTTCTTTTTATTTTTAGAAGAATAATCCTAATTTCAATAAATAAATAGTGGTACCCGTTAGGGTTTAATAGGTTAGCCCCCGAATTCGGAACCCTCTGGTTCTTCATTTAAATTGAAATCAAATACCGATAGCCAAATCGTAATTAATTGACCCAATTGATTACAGTTTCTTTCCTTTTTCATGATTACGATTGGGTGGTGACTCCAAAAATTATTTTTAATAAAAAATTGAAATTTTTCAATTTCTTTAGTCGAAGGTTAATATTAAATGGGTTATGGTTTAGTATTGATCAAGAAATAAAAAATCAATTTTAAATAGAAACCGAAAAATTAAACTCGACACTATTGTTGAGTGGCCTACTCCGACTAGTGGTATTGAAGTCAAGAGTTTCCATGGTTTAGCTTCATTCTATCAGAGATTCATTTGGAACTTTAGTTTCATAATTGCACCATTAATTGAATTGACCAAGAAAAATAATGAGTTTAGATGGTTTAAGAAAGCTCAAAAAAGTTTTGAAGATGTAAAATATAAATTGATGTTTGCTTTAGCACTTGCCCTGCTAAATTTCAAGAAAGTTTTTGAGATAGAATGCGATGTGTCTAGTGTCAGCATTGGTGCTGTCCTTATTTAGGAGTGTTGTCCAATTGCCTATTTCAGCAAGAAACTCTACAGTACTACCTTAAATTACTCAACATAATACAAGGAGTTTTATGCCTTTGTTCGAACATTACAGAACTAGTAGTATTATTTGTTGTTGAGAGAATTTATCATCTACTCAAATCATAAGTCTCTTAAGCATCTCTATAGACAATAGAAACTTTCTCAACATCATGCTAAATGGGTTAAATTCCTAGAGTTTTTCTATTATGTCATCTGGTATAAGAAAGGGAGCACCAACACCGTGGCATATGCTCTTTCTCTTCGTCATATGCTCATCACAACATTATAAGCCAAGGTACTTGGATTTGGCACCTTACTTGATCAATATGAACATGATCCGCATGTTGGGCCCTTAGTGGCTAAGTGCAATGTTAGGAGAGCCGCAGATGGATTGTACTTAAATCAGGGGTTCCTAATGAAAGGTAAGTAGATCTGTATGCCAGGTGGTTTAGCTAAAGAACTACTTGTTTGAGAAGCTCATGTTAGGGGTTTGGCCAGCCATTTTAGGGAAAAGAGGACAACTAAGATATTAAAAGAACATTTCTATTAGCCTAAGATAACAAAGGATGTGCATTGAATTCTAGAGAGATGTGACGTGTGTAAACATGCAAATGGTAAGAGAGAGTTATATGGAAAGTACACACCCCTACCTATACCAGAGTAGTCATTGACCGACCTAAGCATGTATTTCATGCTTGACCTTCCTCGAATGCTGAGAAAACATAACTCAATCATGGTAGTGATTGATTAGTTTAGTAAGATGAGCCACTTCATTCCCTACCACAAAACTAATGATGCTTTATTTGTCGCTAACCTCTTTTTACAAGAAATTGTGTGACGGCTTGGAGTACCACGAAATATTGTGTTTAACCGTGACTCAAAGTTCATGAGCTTCCTTTGGAGGACCCTATAGAAGAAGTTCGGCACTAAACTCAAGTTCTGTACTTCTTGCTACCCCTAGATAGATGGCCAAACTGAAGTTGTAAACAAGATAGTTGGCAACCTCCTGTGAGCCACTGTTAGGAAGAATTTACATGACTGGAATTTATGCCTGCCTATAACCGCTCTACTCATAGCTTGACAGGAAAATCTCCATTTGAGTCATTTATAGACTTAACTTAAACTTACCCCTAGATTTAATTATCAATCAGACTACATAAGGGGAAAGCCAACCTAGCCAATAGTGAGCCAAGGAACTTTAGAAGTTATATCAGAGAATTGCTGAAAAATTGGCTAAGACTATGGCCCAATAAAAGGAACAAGGAAGCTAAGGAAGGAGATGGGTCGTTTATACCCCTAAAGACCTTATTTAGATTCATCTTAGTAAGGAATGCTTCCCTAACAAGAGGACAAACAAACTATCTCCTAAAGCAGATAGACCTTCCAAGATCCTTAGGCACATTAACGATAATGCCTATGACGTTGAGCTGCCCAAGATGTATAGCGTATCAACTACATTCAATGTCACCAACTTGACTCCCTATGTGCCAAATGATGACGAAGATTATGATTTGAGGGCAAATCTCCAACAACTTTGGGGAGCTGATAGGTTATCAACCACTGGCCTACTTACTTGCATACACCTCAAAGGCCTCTAGTTCCTCACTCAAAAAATTCTCTCTCATCAACCTGCCGATGATGAGAAACAGTACACAGAAGGTAGATGGTTGAATTCCTTAAGAGCTTCAATTTATTATACTATGCTCTATTCCCTCTCTTATGCTAATGTTGACTATCCTTTAGCTAAGGGCTCTATGCTGAATGATCTAACCTTCAGTTGCTGAGAGTTCTTAATGAGTAACGAGAGCTAGCTTCCTGTCCACCAAGTACTTTTCTCTCGGCCTCCCTCCAACTCTCTCGATATTCCCTCTCATCTTGACCTCTTTATTACTGTAATATCTTGATTCCTCTCACTTGCTATGAATAGAGAATTTTTGTACAGAACCAATGTTGTAGTACTACCTATCCATTTCATCTAACACCGTACTATGTTTCCCTTTTTGTCATTTGTCCTTTTTGCCCCTTTTCATAAGTACTAGGAATCCCCCTTTTTGTATGCTTGTTTGTAATTTCTTTATTTGTATTATTGCCTAATGACTTACTATAAATAGTCCCTTCTACTTGTAAGCTAAAATCTTATCTTACCCTATAGAATAGGCATTTAATATACGGTTCTTGTGAGACTACCCTCTTTAAGTCCATTTTGACACACTCTTATTTAATATTGTCGAGTAGCTTGGGATTAGTGGCGAGTGAACCTTGACATCAACTTGTGCATTATATCAAGTGAAGCGTTAAGTCATGTTGTGTTCGTTGGTATGTCATATCCTCCGAGCAGCTTCATGTCAGCTACTCTAGTTAGTTCGCCAACCTGCTCACTCTATTTTCATCGATATATCGAAGGCTCGTTGGTTCAAATTTGCTATGTAAGTCTTAGTGATAACTAAGCTCTTAGGCATATCAAAAGGTCATAACCCTTCAACAACTCTAACCATCTTCTCTGTCTTAAGTTTAATTCCTTTTGGGTAAAGATGTACATAAGGCTTTTGTGATCAGTATACACCTTACACCTTTTCAACATATAGGTAATGCCTCTAGATTTTTAATGCAAATACTACTATGGCTCACTCAAAATCATGAGTCGGATAATTCCATTCATGTGCTCTAAGTTATCTTGATGTATAAGTGATCACCTTATTGCTTTGCATCAATACATACCCCAAACCATTCTTTAAAGCATCAAAATAAATTACGTAATCCTCAATTGCATCAAATATTGTCAATATAAGAGCAACTCACCAACCTCTTTTTAGTTCTTGAAAACTTTCCTCATACTTATTATTCCACTAAAATTTAACTCATTTTCATGCCAATTAGGTCAATGGCATAGCGATCTTAGATAAATCTTGTACAATTCTTCTATATTATCCCCCAATGCCTAAGAAACTTATAACTTCTATTACAATAGTTAGCCTAGCCCAATCTATTACTAGTTTAACTTTTGTAGGGTCAATTGCTATTCCCACACCTGATACAATATGTCTAAGAAATCTTACTTGCTCCAGTTAAAACTCACATTTCTTTAACTTTGCATAAAACTGATTTTCCTTTAAGGTTTGTAATACCTTCCTTAGATGCTTAACATGCTTTTCCCTATCCTTTGAGTATATTAAGATATAATCGATAAATACAACTATAAATTCATCTAAATATTTCCTGAACATACGGTTCATGATATCCATGAAAGTAGCTAATGTGTTGGTCAGTCCAAATGGCATCGCAAAAACTCATAATGTCCTTATCATATTTTGAAAGCTATTTTAGGCACATCTTCTTACTTAATCTTCAATTGATGATATCTTGATTGTAAGTCTATCTTTGAGAACATAGTGGCTCCTTTTAATTGATCAAATTAATCATCGATTTGAGGGAGTGGGTACTTATTTTAATTGTTACTTTATTCAATTCCTGATAATCTATACATAGCCTTAAATTTCCATCTTTCTTCTTGATGAAGAGTACAGGTGCACCCTATGGTGACATACTTAGTCTAACGAATCCTTTATCCAACAACTCCTAGATTTGCTTCTTCAATTCTACCAATTCAATTGGTGTCATATGGTAAGGGGTTTTAGAAATAGGGGCAATTCTTGGGACAAGATCTATGGTAAATTCAATTTCCATATCAGGTGGTAACCCAAGTAAATCTTTAAAGAAATCTTTGGGACACTCAAATACTATAAGTATGTCCTCCAACTAGGTTTCCTTATCTTAGGTGTCTACTACTAAAGCTAAGTAGTTCCTTAGCTTAGGTGTCTATTACTAAAGCTAAGTAACCTATGTTACCTTTACATATTAATTTTTGTACCTTATTAGCCAAAATCACTCGAGGAGTCACCCTACATGAACTTCCTTAAAAATGAAATTTGTTTCCATAAGACCACTTAAATGTTATTGTCTTCCCTTCATAAGCAACATTCACTCTGCACTTAGTCATCTAATCCATTCCCAATATTACATCAAAACATTTCATATCTAGAGCAACAAACTTTGTAGGCATCTTGTAAGTATCTAGACTCACTTTCACATCCTTTAACTTATGTTGTACCAATTATTCCCCTCTAGAAGGATTTGTAACTATTAATTCATATGCTAAAGTCTCTATAGAGAGTTTATTCCTATCAACATATTCCTTTTAAGCATACAACTAGGTCACTCTAATATTAAATTGAGTATGGGAATAACTATCTCTTATGCTTACCAGTCCTACAACAATTTATTATATTACTATTTTCAAGTACGACTAATTTACCAGCTATCAACTATTAATTACACAAACATTTTAAGTTATCAAGTTCAAAGATCATACCTACTACAACCTAGTCATCCTTAACTTTGTCTCGCTAAACAACATACAACTTACCTTACACTCTAGGCATAGGTCCTTCCTCTTTAGGTTAGTTATTTCTATTACTAAGTCTTAGTTTATTGGCTTGGTTTTGCTGGTGAATCAATCCTTTACATTTTTAAGCAATATGGCCTCGTTGATGGCATCGATAACAATATGGCCTCTCATTACTTAGCTTGATGCCCAGCCTCCCCTTAACTATTACACTTCCTTTGCAATCCTAAGCATTCCCAAGCTTAGTGCTTAACATTACACTTCGAACATGGTTATGTCTCTAAAGGAGGCCTTCTATTCTTCCCTACTGATCAAATAGGCCTCTTTCCTTTAGCTAAATTACTTTTGTTATTAGTACCAAAATCTAACTTCCTTTTCTTACTCTCAATCTCATCCATAGCCCATCGAATATCATAAGCTTGCTCGATTAGACAAGTTTGATTCACAATATTAGCATTTCTCACCAACCTGGTCCTCTTTAACTCCACTTGATAGTAAAAATTAAGTCTAGCTTTGAACTGCTTAACTTTAGCAACATCACTATTCTAACAGCTTCAAGAGCAAATTTCAGTAACCTATTGAATTTCCTCTCATATTCTTCAATTGTCCTACCCTACTACTTAAGCTTATGACACTCTTTACATACTTAAGAAAATAATGCTCCAAAAAACTATCTTTAAATGCAACCCAACTAATAAGCTTTGGTAAAATTTGCCTCTTTCCTTTCCATTAGTTATTTGCACCTCCATCTAAAAGAATAGCAGTTATCTCAACTTTCTTATTTTCCTCCACCTCATGAGCTTCAATAGCTTTTTCCAGTTAGTTAATCCATTCTTTTACCACGAGAGGATCAGTGTTCTTCTCATCAAATGGTTGCACTATTTGCTACACTCAAGCTAACTTGTCTTCACCTCCGCCAACTCTTGCTAGTGTAACTACAAACTATTATGTCATTTCCACCATATGTTACTGTTGGATAGTATTGGGTTGAGGCTATTATGGTGGTTCTTCTCTTTGCTCTTCTAGGATTTGATTTATTAGTGGCCTTCTATGTCCCCTTCGATTCTCTTTCTGAACAACACCACATGAAGTTCCACAAGTGAGTACTTCTATAGTTTCACTAAGCTATGACACTTTATTACCAAACTACCCCACAAATCTCACACATACCTAAAGGTTATGGTCCCTAACTAATGGTCTGATACCACCTAAAAGATGTCACATCCTAACTTAGCACATGATATTCCATCACATAGGAATGCATGTTAAAAACTAAACTTAACCTACTTACTTAACAAAAGATAACTTTATGTATGTAACAATTCGGATGCCAAAATGGAGTTCAGCTCCACTTTAGTTTCCAACTTATCTATACATCTTACTGTTTACGTCAAAACATGAACTTTTTTTTTTTTTATCAACAAAATAGTAAAACTTCCATTTTAGTGGAAGTTCCTTCCAAAAGAAGCTGACTCTGTCTAATGCTCTCAAAATGTATCCCCTTTAATGTTAGGCCCATCTTGTTCTTGCTAACCTAAGAATAAAACATTTTATTCCCTTAGCTACTAAAGTTGAGTTAGAGTGGATAGCAAGCTATACAATCTAGATAATATCACAAATCACACAGTTCATACAACAATAGCATATTCAATCTTTATTCTTACAATAACCAAGTCAAGTATATCTTTCTAGTAATGCGCAATCTTATACTCATATGCATGGCATGCATTGGTACTAATATCTTAAGCTCACCTAGCTTTTATATCCGTTTAGTCGACATACCTAGACATTTGGATGTAATGTCCAGGAACCTAAAGACTACAAGAAGTAGTTTGGAAATAGGAATCCCAACCTTAATTCCAGTATATTAGACTACAAAGAGTAGTTAGGTTACTCAAGCAATACGAATCTATATGCTTTAAAACTAAGTTCATAAAACCATTGTTTTGTTAATTGCTTAAAACTTCATAATTTAAAAATCCCAACTTGTTGGTCCCTTCTTATTTCATGTCATGACATGCCATATTATGCATCAACAACTAAGTATATCATTCAATACAACCAGTTTTTGAGTTTTACTCAATCTAGATATCCCAATGTAGTTTTTGGACTCTCTTTAGTATAAGTTTAATCTTTTACTTTTGGTTCATGTAGGTGAACACCAAGAAGACAGTGTTCATTCTTACTTTCCTCTCTAAGAAGGTGCAATACCCAAAAAAACATTATATCTATAGTAACATAGTATCATAACAACCAAAGGTTAAATCACATTCAATCGGCACAACATCAATCAACATGCAATGTTATGAGTTGAAATAATGTTTACTCCAAGCATAGGTTAGGTCCACTTATCTAGTATTAGTAGTTATCTCAAATATATGCATCAACATTGCGTTACTCCTCAACCATATTACTTAAAAGATATACACATAGTACCATGGTTGGCTACATATCAAGTGTATGTATGTATTGTAGCTTGATATTAGCATGTTGGTTCTTAGTTCACTCTAAATGATTTTTTACTTAATCTCTAACTTAACTTCAAATTAACTTCTAACTTAGCTTACGAATTACTTCTTGATCTAATCTAACTTCAAAATTGCTAATCAAATACTAGTTAACTTGCATTCTCAATTTACCCATTCAAACCCCTAGTATTTCGCTTAACTTAGTTATCAAAGTTTAACTTGCACCAAGAACTCTTAAGTATAATAGCTTCTGATTTTGTCTCTAATCTAGCTTCTAATTTGACTAAAATACTATATTTGCCTATAAAATTCCCTCTTTTCAACTAAACTAAGTTACGTCCAACAATGAGTACCTCAAGTATTATTGATACTTAAAATTGGGACAAAAAGTAACTTAGACACTTCACTCACAATTGCTTTGCAAAATAAAACAAGTAAGGCTATAGGGTGTCGGGGTGACTTCGGTATGGCCACTCCGATGTCTAAGTAAGTTAAAGGGATTAAGAAGAAAGTAGAAAACTAGAAGAAAGCATAAGAGTGTCTAGAAGAACCTACTATTTATGATTCGATCTCCTTTTGTAGCCATAGCTAAGTTTAAATTTGGTAACTGTTGCCTCCAAAACTTGGCACATGCATTAAATTTGAACTTAGGGCCACCTCTCGATTTTAAGGGATATGGCTGACATCATAGTGGCCGGTTAGTGATTACTTACATAGAGAGTCTAACTGTTTAGGCTTAGTGTTAAAATTTAAACCCTCTAAGGCTTATTAGGTTTTCCAATTAGTAGGAAGTTATATGGAGCTAAATAAGGTCATCCCAATCTATACTAATCAAGTTGTTTTTCCTAGTGCAGAGGCATTTAGTTTATCGAGCTCCTTGAGCTGACCTATATACTTGGTGAAAGATAAAAGAGGTTAGGAATAATAAAGGGAAAAGATATAGTTTTGCAATAGATCAGACACCATCCTAATTAAGTTGATCTTAACCTTAAGGAAAAAACCTCTATCAACAATTTCCCTCAAACTCCTCTTGATGGGTACGTTAAGTAGACTAATGACGTTCAGTTGATCAGGAGTTCCAATTATACTCCTATAATAAGGGTAGCTTTAGGAGATTGCATTAGTACTTAAATCTTAATTGCAAGTTTTATGCTCTAACCTTAACTACATTGGTCATAATTTATATTTGAAGTATTGATTCGTTTTCCTCTTAGCTTCTTATGGAAGCCTTTCATCTATCAAACATAACACTTTACATCTCACCATGATTTGTACGGTTATGTCAAAACCCATGTGTGCCCTTTAGGAAATGTCACTTAATGTAGATCGTTCAATCTAATAACGTATGTATGATAGTATAGATCACGTCAAATGTTAGTTGCAACTTTGTACGAATCCCCAAAAACCCACATTCTCATGTTATATTTTTGTCTCTTGAGTTTCATATTCTCTTTCTTCTTCCCTTTCTTTCTTACTATAAATTTTCATATCCCTTGCACAACTTCTTCCTCTAATCATCCTTTTCTTCAGTACACATACTATACATTCCTTTATTCTTCTCCTTCCCTGTTAATCACATCTACTAGGAAAGCAATGTCGATAACCAACTTCGATGACTTAACTTGTGCATCACAATGGAGCTAAGAACTATCTACTATACGTTAAGTAGGAAATTCCCTTCCTCATGAAGATCTCCCTAGCATGGCATACCTAAAAGTCACTAATTGCCCTTAAGACTTATCAAGGCTAATTGGGTTAGCTAGAATCAATGTCCTCAGATCATAGAATTAGGAAACTTCCATTTGAAGACTACCCTGTAGACAATGAACATAATTATCAAGCTCTGCCTTTGTATGTTGGGATTGAGTAAGACATGAGTCTAAACGACATCACTAGTATGATAACTGAATAGGAAATCAATGCCTCGAGGCTCGGTTTCCGTAGCTTCCCTTGAGCTTGGACAATTAAGAGACCCTAACTACATGAACGGATTATTGCGCTCGAAGACCAAGAGTTTACCCTTTTTGAAAAGTACTTTGAAGTTGATCTAAGATTACCTTTTCCTATTTTCTAGAGATCTTATTTTACTTACCATCACTTGTGCCCTTCCATCCTTACCTCGAACTCTTATAGGCTATTAGTAGCCCTTAAATGCACTATGAAGATTTGGAGGTTAGGGCTATAACAATTGTGCAGATACTTTTCATGTTGAAAAAGAAAGACGGTTGGTTTTATATATGTACCTAACCTTATAGGAAGTTTTTAGTAAGGTTAGAATCCTTAATCCATGATTGAAAACAGAAATGGGTTATAGTTAGGTCTTTTACTCGGCTAGATTTTCTCCTTATTTGGAGTTAGCTGATCAAACTATCAAATATCAAGCACCTTCTCCTCAGTGACCAAAGGCTCATGATACAATCTCAATGGACTATAATCATAGATATTTCCTCTAAGACGTAGATGTCATAATTTCCAAGTATTCTAATGGTGCTTCAATCTTCCTTAGAGACAAAGCTCGGGTAGATGAAGGTGCCAACAATACTTTTGATGGAAATATTAAGGGCACAAAATGAGGGCATTATCATTGATCAAGGTACAGGTTTATGCGATCTTTGCCTTGCTGAGAGGGGCTTGTTAGAGGAGGAACCTCTACATCTACTTCGAAAGTTGAGTGATCTTCCTTACCTATGCTTGACACAACATTTGTAAGTTCCTTTATTTGTGTTTTATTATATCTCCAATCTATTTTCTAGAATAGTAGTCTGTAGACATGTCGCTCAAAGAATACATCTCAAAGGATTTATTTACCAAGCTAAAGGTTAATAGGATGAAGAGAAAAGAAGATCCTAAAAAGACATTGGCCAAGTAAGTTCCTATTAAGTCCCTGACTAAGCTCTTGACCAAAGCTCTACTGAAAGCTCTCACAAAGCCAGCTACAAAGCCTACTGCAGCCTTAGCCTCCAAGTAAAAGGAGAACCAACAAACTAAGGGGACTAAGGATACCCAATAAACTAAGTTTACCATAAAGCAGAAGGTCATCAAGGTCATCGAACCAAAGAAGTGACCTAATACTCAAGAGTGCCTACCCTTAAAGAGAGACCCAAATAGGGGAAAAACTTCTAGGAGTGATAAGCTAAGGGGTAACTCTAAAGACCCTACCGTAGGTAAAGAGAGACCCTTCAAGATTCCAAGCTCAATTACACCACCTCAAAGGTAGAACACTAAAGTGTTACAATTCTTCCCCTATTAGAATGTCAACACCATTGATTATACCTTAAGGAATGGTCGGGTTGAATTGGAATTGATCAAGGGTATTAGTTTGCCCAACAATATTCAACCTTTAAAGAACATGGTTAAGTTCTACTAGAACTTAGGATCTGATTGCTTGTTATGCCTCACTACCTCTGACTACTATGATGTAAGTTTTTTTCCCAACCTTATAAGCTTTAGCTAAAAAAAACTCATTATCTAATTGTTCATCTTTAAATTTCCCAAAACTCCTAACGCCTCATGATGATTGTAGAGGCTCTTGATGAGGAGAAGAAAGCCATAAGTTGTTAATTCCAACTTATCTTTGGTCTTTTAATTTACTTGAACTAACAATTCTCTCACTTTTTCCCTCTAGATTGCCAAAGAAACTAAGAATCAAGTGGCTAGTGTAGAAGTTAAGAAGAAGAACCATCAAGAGAAGTGGGGCAAGGAAAAAGCTAAATTAAAGGAAGAGAAGACAAAGGCTGAGGAGGATCTTAAGGCCCAAAAGGAGAAGGCTAAGAAAGAGGCTAAGGCTTGGGAAAAGAAGGAAACAACCTTAGTAGAGGAACAAAATAAGTGCTCTCGGCTCATGTCCAACCTTTGAAGGACATAAAATGAGATTAAAACCCATAAAAGCAAACAAAGTGAGGAGGTTGCTCACTCATAGAGCACATATGAGGAGTTAAAAATAAAGATGGCTAAGGTTGAGAAGGAGCAATGCTCCATTTACTAGTAAGCCTATGGTAAAGCCTACAAGGATATTTAGGAGAATGAGGAATACAAAGATCTAATGCGAAAGAAGGTTTTAGATGGAATCAATTTAGCTTGAGGGGAAGTCCTCATTCACCACCCTGACTATGACCTTAATTGTTTAGATTTTGCTAAGTGAGATTAGAGAGGGAAGCCTCTATTAATGAGGTCAATACTGGAGAGGCTATAATGGAAGAGCAACCAAGTGAAGACATAGGTATTCTTGTAGTTGATTCCACTAACACATAAGAACTGATTCACACACCTAAAGTCCTTAAGGTACCTATTCCTAATCCCTTGACTAATCCTTAGCCTAACTTTACTCAAGAATCTGATGTCCCAAATAATACCTCTACTTAAGTTCCAAAGAAATGACTTTCTCTTTTTTCATTTTATTATTATTGATGAAGATTTGTTCCTAGGTTGGTATGCTAACCTTAATTAATGTAATGAATTTATGAAAGACTTTCTCAATATTTTCCTTTGGACTTTAGTATCATTCTTGTATTGCTTGATACTCGTATGGCAACCTATTAACTTCTTTTTATTGAATTTGACTACACTTGTGAACTTTAAGATGCTCATAAGTTACCTTAGTATATTGTTGTGGAACATAGAGTAAAATCCTTGCAATCCACTAGTTTGAGAGTCCTTAATGGGATCCTAATGTAATTGATTTGCAAACCTTATAATGTTAATAGATTGTTTAATGCATGTTTGTAACCTAAGGCTTCTAATTAACTAGTCATGTGATTTGGCTAGTTTGAATTTTAGGTCCATCATCATTCAATAGCTTAGGACCTCCACATAGCTTATCATCCATTTGGTAGACCTAGAGCGATTAAGTTTGTAATAGCTCGTTGCCTATTTATTAGACTTAAAGCATTGTTCTTGTTGTCAACCAATGACTTAGGGATGCATAATAGCTCATCATCCTTGAAAGGATTTATGGCTACCAGGCTTATTGCTCTTGTAAGAGCTCAAGGCTTTTAAGTCTCACTGTCCTTTCTTACCACTTAGAGATCTATGAATATCCTTTTTCTCGTTGTCTGTTGAATATAGGACATAGCGACTTAACGCTTTATAGTTTGGTTGTCTCCCTTCAATAAGGCTTAAAGACTTTCAAGGCCGTTTCTTACTAAAGAGATAGGGCAAAGGTCATATATTTGTTTATCATTATATTACATTTTTGTGGCAAGCATAGTAATAAAACAAAGTAAAATATGAAGTAGAGCAATTTCAAACAACAAACATGCACTTTACTATATGCAATAACGGAAAAGAACTAGGTTAGTCCATTAGCTCTAACCTTTCATGACATAATTACATCACATATACATAAATAAATAGATCATACCAATTGGAAAGAAACAAACACTTTAGGAAATCTATGGAATAGGCCTACTTACAAACATGTCATAAATCACATAAACACCAACATTGTAATGTGATAATAGGAAAACACATGAACAAATAAACAAGCAAACATATCTTCTTCTTTTCTTTAGATATCCATCATTTAAAGTATAGTATGAGGTTAGTAGCATTCCATGCCTTAGGGATTGGTTGTCCATTAAGCCTTTCTAGCCTGTAGGCATGTCCATTCCCTATAACCTCTTTCACTCTAGCGAGATCCTTCTAAGCAAGGGTAAGTTTCCCTTAGCATTCCCTTGCTCTTAATGCTTCAAGTTTCTTGTAGACCAAATCATTAGGTTGAAAGCACTTATACCTAACCTGTTTATTAGGGTACCAAGTTGCCTGCTATTGATAAGAAGTGAGATAAGCCTTTGCCTATGCACATGTCTTGTAAATTGTATCTAGATTAGCTCGGAGGCCAATGTCATTAAACTCAGGGTAGTATGCTTGAACCCTTGTACTCTCCACTTGCAATTCAATTGGCAATATTGCCTCGACCTAAAAGCCAGTTGGTATAGGGATCCTCTAAGTAGTTCTATACCCTACAAAACGTTAGGTAGCTCGTTGACCCACTCGCTGCCAACTTGGTCTATCCTTTTCTTCAAACTTTGCAAAATCACCTTTTTCACTACTACCTAACCATTGCTTTGGGGGTGAGTAATCATTGTGTAGTACAACCCAATCCACTAAGCTTCACAAAATTCTTTGAACTTATCATTGCCAAACTATGACCCATTATCTGTTATGATAACATACATAC
This sequence comes from Lumnitzera littorea, assembly GCA_024138015.1. Classification (NCBI taxonomy): domain Eukaryota; kingdom Viridiplantae; phylum Streptophyta; class Magnoliopsida; order Myrtales; family Combretaceae; genus Lumnitzera; species Lumnitzera littorea. The sequence continues at coordinate 74,478,205 of JAMXBB010000004.1, read as the reverse complement.
CCTAAACTTGCTCAAAATATTATTGACCACAAAAGCCTCAATGCTTTGTTATATTATGCTTGCCATAACCTTAGCCTCTACCCCTTTAGTGAAATAATCTACTGTCGCAATGATATATTGTCTTTGGTTGGTCGTCTTTGTGAACGAACCAAGTTCATCCATTCCCTACTAAACAAAAGGTTAAGGACTATAGAGGGATCAAGTATGAGCTCGAGGCTTGCTTAATCAAAGCATTCCTTTGACATTGATCACAAGTTTAAGCTAGAAGGAGCAAATCTTCCTCATTGTAGGTAACCAATACCTTAGTCTTAAAGCTCTAGCATATAGAGCTATAGCTTTAATATGATTGTTGCATACCTTAGAGTGTAAATTGGAAAGAACTTGCATTGCTTCAAATAGTCGTAAGCAACTTAAATATGGCATGCTCATTCTTCTCTTGTATAAATTTCCATCAGTTATTGTAAAATTTGCTAATTTGTAGACAAGTCACTGAATCTCCTTAATATCTTGAGGTAAAGTTCCATCCTTCAGATACTCTAAGACAAGATCCATCCAACAATACTTTAGATCTTTCTATTGAAACTCCAAACGTTCTAATGGTTGCACTTTCGTGCTCTTCTTAAGCAAATATTCAATGAAGATCCTCTCTTCTTAGTTTGTAAGCCCATAAAGGCTAGCTTAGATAATTTGTTAGCTGCATAGTTCTCTACCCTTGGAATCTTCATCAATTGCCATGTCTTAAAATTTGAACCCATCTCCTTTGCCAGTTGTAGGTACCTGATCATGTTCTCATCTTTGGCCATGCTACTCTTTACAAACCGATTAACCACTAATTGGGAGTCAGAAAATATATTTAGATGCTTTGCTCTAATCTCTTTAGGTAGCTTCATCCCAACTAATAGTGCTTCATACTCTGATTCATCATTGCTACTAAGAAGCTATGTTTCAAAGTATAGGAGATTTGAGCTCTCATTAGACCAATCAAAATTAAACCTACTCCACTTCCCTCATTAGTTGACGAATCATTGACATTCAACATCTAGATTAGCTCTTCTATACATGAGAATGACCTCTTGATACTCATAAATTCCATTGTAAAATCCACCAAGATCTAAGCCTTATATACCTCTCTAATTTTGTATTGTATCCCAAGACCATTAAGCTTTAAAGCATATTTCATGATGCATCTTGAAGCATCAAGCTTATGTAGAGCTTATATCAATGGCTGGTAGGTCAACACAATGACCTAGTGGGTTTTAAAGTAAGGTTGGAGCTTCTTAATCACTACAAAAATAGTTAAAACAAACTTCTTTAACTTTGTATATCTTAACTCTAGTCTTTACAAAACGTGGCTTACATAATAAACCAGCCTATACATCTGCCCTTTTGCTCGTACTAGCACAAAAAAGAGAGCTTGATCACTTATAGACTATTATAAGTAAAGTCACTCCCCTAATAGGCTTAAATAAGATTGGAGGTTTCATTAAAAACTCTTTCAAGCCCTTAAAAGCCTTCTCACAATTCTCAATCCATTAAAACTCAAATGAATTCCTCAAAACTTTCAAAAATTCCACACATTTTCAGCATTCATAGAGATAAACCTATTTAATGTTACTACTCAACCAGTTGACCTTTAGACCTCCTAAATAGGCTTTAGTGGCTCCATGTCAAGCATGGCCTAAATCTCATTTGGATAGGTGTAAACATCCCATTTTTACACTCCTTAGATTAATCTCTAATTTAGGAACACTATTTTTTTGGAGAAGGCCAAAAAATAAAAAATATACCAAAATTGAAAAAGAAAATGAGAAAAAACCAAAATATCAAAAAATGAGAAAAAAACCCTAGAAAAATTCAAAAAAAAAAGAAAAAATCACATAAAAGTATCGTATGGTGATCCATTTAGGTAGGTTTAAGGTGGAAATAATTTTCTAACATCCAAAATTGTTCCCGAAGTTAAATTAAATATGTGAGACTTAACCAAATTAAAAATTTTAGACAAAAGTGAACACTTATTGAAAACCAATTTTTCTAGCCTAAGTTCAATTTGCCAATTTTGAAATTTCATTCTTCTAGGAGTTCATGGCTTAAATAGTACCTAAGTTGGAGTTAACATTAACATTTTATGGTCATTTGAAATTTCAAATAAAAGTTGAAAGCAAGTAAAAACCAAGTTCTTAATTTTGCCAATTTGGTAAATTTTCAAAAATATTTTAGACATATGTTTATTAGGCTCCACTTTTTCTTGTAGAGCATAGTGCAATTTTCTAAAAATGGGAGAAGGAAAAAATCGAAAATGGAAATCATTACAAAACCAGTGACTAAAAGGGAAAGGAAAGAAAAAGAAAAAAAAATTAGAAAGAAAAAAATAAAATAAAACAAGTTGACACCTGTTGACTTGAGGAAGAATCACATAGCACTCATATTTAGGTGCCACATGGCATCATCTACATCTTGGCATGTGGTGTTGACATGGTGTTGCGTAGCTAATGACATGACACCACTTACATTCCACTACGTGATGAATGGTTGACCAAGGTCAACCCTCTCTCGCTTTCTTCTCTGCTTCTCTCTTATTAAATATAAAGTTAAAGCTTTGTTTTATTATAAAAATTTCAAGTGTACCCAAGTTATTTTTCACCCAATTTCATCAACTTCTTTGCCATGGAAAAATCAGAAAAATATGGAAATAAAAGCTCATGAAGTGTTCCAATTGGATATGTGGAAATTTTAAATTTTCATTAAGGGAAATAGGTGAAAAGAAAAAAAGGAAAATTGAATCACTAACAAATACGCATATCATATACTCTTGTTTCTTCTAGCAAAATTAATGAATCTTTTTTTTTATATGAATGATATAGCACAATATAAAATGAATAAGGACATCTTTATTGAGCTATGTGCACTTTTAATTTCCATTATTTCATGCAAAAATGCGATCAAATTTGGCCAAAAATAAAGAAAACCGAGACACATTCAAGAACTTGCTATTATCTTAAAAGATTTAAACTTTCCCCTATATGGACATTTTTTGGCCTACAATTACTACTCCACACTATAAATAGAGACCTCCTTCATGCATTCATTCAACTTCGAAGTATTAAAAACCACCACAATACATGCAATTGAAACTTTCTCTCTCTAAGTGTCCATAATGCTAAAACCACTCTCTTTCTTTGATTTCTCCAATTATAGAGCAAATTGATCTGAGATAAAATTATGAAATATTATACATTCGTCCTTAAAAAAAGCATAATAGGTGGTCTCTTTTAATTTCATTTTGAAATTTGAATTTAAAATTTTAAATGTGATATTAAGGTTTCTTTATATCAAATTCAAAGTTTTCGGAGAAATTAGGAGGCATGTTACTTGGTTTTCTAGAAATTGAGAAGGGAGAAAGTGGGGGCGGGGGCGGAGATGGAGGTACGGGCTAGGGTGGGGTAGTATGTGGGTAGACTTGAAGTTTTGGGTGTTAGGAGTTCAATGCCATTGGGCTAACTTTAAGAATTGATTGGAATCCACCTAAATCAATCGTCGATTCGTTGCCCCTATAGGTAAGTTTTTCAACCCTTATTTAAACACATTGTCTTGTTTGAAAAAGAAATAGGAAAAAGAAGAAAAGGTAAAATTTTAAAAAATTAAAAAAAAATGTGTTTTGATCTTTTGTTTTTATGAATTCACTTGGATAATGTGTTTTTTAATCTATTTAATGTTGATATGTTAATTTTAATTTCCATTTACTTTACATTATGTTTGTTGATATTTAGTTAACATGTTTAGGCTTTAAATGAATAATTTGAGTATTTTACATGTTTATGCTTTAATAAATAATTAGTATGCACATTTTAGTAAATAATTTGCATATTTAGGTTTTAGTTAATAATTAGCTTTAATGAATAAATTGGAACCTTATTTTTTGTTAATTAAATTAGTATTTTTTCCATGATAATTTGCTTCTAACTTGACTCATTAGTAGGTTTAGTAAATAATTAGCCTAGTAGTTTTAAAAAATAATTTATTTTGATTGGTTTCCTTTGTGAGTAGTTGGTAATTAGCATGTTAAGTTAATAATTTACTTGTTAATTTGCAAGTTTAGCATGTTTAGGTTCTATTAAATTAGCATGTTATAATCTAAGTGTCTTTTACCTTATTTGCCATAAATGCATGATTATGATTTATTTATATATTTATGAATAAAGGGATTTTCAAATAAAATGGAATTTTCTCCAAAAAATAGTTTTCTTATCCATAAAATGTTTTTCCAAAGGAAAATAAATAAATAAATAAATAAACTAAACTTTTCCATAAGTTAGGGATTTTCCTATGATTTTTCAAAAATGAACAAAAAAAAACCGTTTTTCCCAAATTAATAAAGTTTAATAAACTTAAAGTGAAAAGAATTTTTCAAAAATAAAATAAACCAACAAACTAAAGTTTTCATCAATTGAGAACTATGTGGACTTGATCCCACTTTACAAGTATGTAGGCACTTCAGGCAACCTAAAATAATAAAAAAATTTGTTTTTTCCTCTTTTACATTTTTGTTTTTTAAGAAAAGCCCAATTTATTTGAAAAATATAGTTAACTCCCATTAATCAATTTCGTGGATCTCTTTTGTGGAAACTGCTTAGGTTTTAATGAGTTAGCCTTTGAGCCCAAGTTTTCTAGTTTCTATTTTTCTAAGGTTTTTTATTTATTTTTTTCTTGAAGACCTAAGGGCTAGTAGTTAAAATTAGGGTCTATTCACCGATGAGCCTTAATTTCACTTTTTTTCCAATCTCGATTCAGTAAAGGCTTCATTTTTCAAAAGAGATTTTTTTAGAAAAAAGAAAAAAACATTTTCTTAGCCTTATTGAGAGATTTATGCTAAGCGAGTTAGGCTTAATATAAATCGAACTAGGAAAAGAGGGAAACCAAATTTTCAGTTAGATAAATTTGGCAACTCCATTAAGGAGGGTTTGTGGGCTAGTAATAAAAGAAGTCTATAAATTAAATAATTAGGCCCTTGGTTTTGTAAAAATAAAATAATAATCAGGCTTTTCTTTTTCATGGCTTGATTCTTTCTTAATTGAGCTTTTCTGTTCTTTTCCTTTCACTTCTTATAGATACTTATACTAACTCTTATTCAAGTGTTGCAAGGAAATCCATAATATGAAAACACCCAATGTGTCTTAAGGCTTTTCTATGGGGAAATCATGAAATGTGTATGTAGATGAGTTCAAACCTGGATTATCCTACAAACCTAACATAGGAGCCATTGTTTAAGTTTCAGGTAATGTGGTGTAACCACTACTGAGGACCAAGTTAGCTCATCCTACTCAAGTTTCAAATGGGCTAGTGATCTAAATAAGGCCTTTTGAAACCTGTGAACACTTAGAACCTACCTAATTGCATTCACGTTCATAAACCCACAATTGAAAAATAATGTGGCACTTTGTAAATAAATGAAAGTTGTAACTTCATTAATATCCAATTATCTTGTTAACCATTTTATAGTTTGTAAAAAAAAAAAAAGTAACCTTATAAATATTCATAACTCCTAGTTAGTAGCTTTGTAGCCAACTATAATCTAACAACTCATTACCTCCCTTAGGACTCCTTGTAGATAATTTTTCCAAAAAAAAAAAACAAAATTCCTTCTAAATATTACAATCATTTTTCCCATATCTTGTAAATATTGCTACCAATTTGTAAAATTATCATTAATCTTGCAAACATTTAGCACTTGTAAAGTAATCACTAAAACTATCAAGATTATAACAAAATATGTAAAAAAATTATAAAATAATGTTTACTCGTGAAATACTTGTAATCTATCTTGTGAATATTTGCAATCCTTAAATAAAATCTCTTTTCTATTATAGTTTCCTCATAATCCATCACAATGTAAATTTAGAGCTTCTCTTTATTAGTTGTTACCTTTTGTCACCTTTGTAATAAACCTCTTTTAAAGTTACTTAATTGTTCCTTTGTCTTAAAAGGAAATAAAAGGAGAAAAATATGAAAAAAGATTAAAAAAAAGAGAGGATAAAATCAAGGGCTTTTATTCTTCTTCTAAACTATAAATAATTGTTTTCCTCTATGTTATTATTTACCATTGTACACTTAACTACATCTTTAGATTATTGTCACCCATAGGTTTCCTTATAAGTTACTAGCCATATAAATAATGTTTGCCACCATTGTAATTAAACATCTACTCCATTAGATTACCTTATAAAAGCTTTATATGTAAAATTAAAGGGCCCTTTGATTAATTCAACCTGCCGGTCTTAAATACCAAAAAGGAAAATAAAAAATGGAAAAAACAAAAAGCTAAAAAGAAAAAAAAAAAAGAAAACTCAATGTCAAAACCCAAATAACCTTTAGAACCTAAATAACCGTTACCATTTACCATTTCCTTAAGTTGTGAATAATTATCTCATTTCAATTTATCAATAGTTAGAAGCATATAAGATTAGAGCACTACCATCTTTGTTAGTATATTTGGTTGTCATTTCTTCCCTCAAGTTATCAAATTAATTCTATCTATCTTTTCACTTGTAACTAGCTCTTTGAAAATTAAAAACAAAGTAAAAATATCTCAAAAATGGGAGTCTGTTATTTTATTGTGAATAATACTTTCCCTTTAGGATAAAAGGGTTGTAAATATATAATTGTAAATTTATAGTTATTTGTAACCTACCCTATAAATATTTGTAATTCTTAAATATAAATTGTTTTCTACTATGTTGAGTCCATTACCTTATAAATTTAGAAGTAAGTTTTTGTCACCTTTTTTATTAGTTTGTCTCAAAAAAATAAAATAAAAAAACTAAAAAAGAAAAAAAGAAAAAGGAACCTTTAAACTTTTCCTAAGTTGTAAATAATCTATTCTCATTTTTTTTTTTGTCTTATAAATTGTTAGTCATATAATTAACATTTGTCTTTTTTTCCTTTTTTTTTATTACCCTCTCTTTAATAAAATGCAACAACTTTGTAAGGTATAATTTCTTTTTCATTAGATCTCCTTGTAAATATTGCAATAAAAGAAAATTGAAAAATAGTACTTGTTTACCATTTATCCTTTCCTTAGGTTAGAATAAGCTCCCTTCAATTTGTCAATAGCAATCGTTTCCTTAAAAACTGACACCACTAACTATAGTCATCATCATGTTAAGGATTGTCAAAAAATAAATAAATAAAATAAGAAGAGGAAAAATGATAACCTAGAAGAAAGAAGAAAAAGAAGAGCTTTGCTTCTTTGTGTAAATTTTTCTTTAGGTTGTCAATAGTTGTTATTTTACTAGTTTTCACTCATTTGTTTAATCCTATTAATTTAATTGTCATGTCAGCCATGTTACCCTTTTAGTTTGTCACTTTCTTTAGGATTTTGTAATTTACAAATAGTCACCACTTTTGTTAGGGTTTTAGTCAACTTCCAGAGCATTATCCCTCTTTCATAAACACTTTTAGACTTTAAGCTAGCCCTCAAAGTACTTTCCCTTCTCCAATTATCTTTAAGGTTTTAGTCAACCTAAAGGATGCATTCCCTTCTTTAATCATCATAGGGTGCTCCCCCTTCTCAGTCATCTTTTATGATCCTAGCCAGCTCATAAAGCACTGCTCTATCTTACAGTTCCTTTATGGTTTAAGCTAGCTTATGTGGCACTTTCTCTTCTTACATTTGATTTAGGGCACTCTCCCTTCTTTAATCATCTTTAAGGGTTTTAGCTAGCCCAAGTGGTATTTTCCCTTCTTCAATTGCCTTTTATGGTTCTAAGCTAGCCTATAGGGGTGCTTTTTCTTCTTCAATCATCTTTTGTAGTTTTGAACCAGCCCATAAGACAATTCTCCTTCTTCAATTGTCTTTAAAAGTTTTAAGCCAGGTCACTTTCCCCTCTTTAATGATCTTAGCTACCTCATCAAGTACTATCTAGTGTTAACTTTCCATTATGGTTTTAGAAAATTAAAAAATAATAATTAAAAAAAAGATAAAAAAAAAGGTTTTTATTGACATGTAAGAAATCCTTATAGGCTTTAAAGATTGTTTTTCAATGAATCAGCCTAACCTAAAGCTTATAGTCATTTGCTTTAAATCAAGTTTGAAGTAGATAACATTCCAAAGTTCTCGACCCATGAAACCACATTCCAAGAAACCATTGAGATTTGATCTTAGAAGGCAAGGCTTGCCAAGAAACATTAGTGGAGATAAACCCAAATGCCATTCTTAACCTACCAAAACGAAAAAAGAAAAAAAAAATGTAAACCTGATATGGAATAATATATGGCACCTTTCTACTCACTCTAAGCAAGGGTAAAAATTCCCCATCCACTCCTAACCCTAAACATAAGACTTTCCTATAACCTATTCATCTACTTAAACCCTTAGAAATATAACCTATCCACTTTACAAAGCCTATGATAAATTAAAGCCTACCTCAACTATTACTTCATCATTAGGGTATGAAGAGAATGAGCTAAACCAACAAACCCTTAAAGAAAGTTGATTAAGCCCAAACTATTGATTCTCAATTAGGGGGCATCTTGACGAGATTAGAAGACCAACTTAAATGGCTTGTTTTAGGGTAAATAAAGGTGAAAATGAGTTCCTTGATGAATAAAGGTGTATGCCTGTTGATTAAGTTAGGGGCATCTAATGTAGGACACTTTTTAGAAAAATTAAAGATCTAACAAGTAAAGGTATCCAATTAATTGAAGAGTTTACGGTGAAAAGAGGCAAACCAAGTCCCAAACACTCACCCTAAACACACTTAAGAGTGGAGTGACATCAATGTAAGGGATTAAGATTCGATCCTTAAAGGAGTTCTATCTTAAAATTAATTTATAGGTTAAAATGATGGTAATTATTCATTTCTCTATTCTAAACACAATATATATATATATCTTGCCAACCTCATTAAGCCCTTTAAAGAAGTGATTTTCAAATCAAACCTTTTCAAGAACCACCTTACACTAAGGCAATCAAGAGGGTAAAGTCGTCAATCTAGAGGAAAAGGTTAAACTAATTTATGCTTGGCTTAGTTGCACCAATTCATGGGTAATTATTACCATTGATAACTTGTTCCCTTTGAATGGAAGAAGAGACTCAATTATAGAAGATTTACATATTTTAAGTTGTAAGCCATTCAAAAGAGAAAGGAAGCAAGCATCTCCATTCCATCAGAAGCTTACGAAAGAAGCTCAAAAAGGAGTGAAAGGAAACAAAGAGAGAGAAAGGAAAAAGTGAGAAAAAGCCAAAAAGAGAATATCAAGAAGAAAGGAAAAAACAATAAGAAAAGAAAGGAGAGAAAGAAAGGAGGGAGAGGAGGGTGAGTATAGGATAGGGGGTAGGTGGGCAGCGAAGTGGGCATTGATTTGTATCCTTTAGGAAAAGGCAACAAGTTAGAAATAAGCACTAGAAGATGATCGAAGCCTAAAATCTCCATATGCCTTTTAAAACTTAAAAAAACCTAAGCACATCAAGAATAGAAGACTTACAGCTTAAAACTAAAGGGCCATCCTATTCTATGGGCCTTCTTACAGCACCACCCAAAAGAAGCTTTCCAATTATACAAGTAGGATTATCATTACTCATGAAATTAGGGACAAGCTCATTTTAGTTTTTCCTAGGGGTTCCTAACTTGTAAACTCGAATTTAGAGGCTAATTCTTTCAAAATAGGCCTATTCATCAATCCCTTTTGAAACCACCAACCAAAAGCCTATAATGCATTACAAGTCCTAAAAAAGGACCTAGCCAATTGAACAAGGCATGCCACTTATAAGATGAACCATAATTTTTAGAATCTAAAACCAAGAGTGAAACATGAATTAAGAGAATGAGGATGATGTGAACACCTGTAGTCCAAATCCAACAAGCAATGTTTCCATAGATGACATATGTCATTCACTCCATGTTAAAGATTAAGGCCTAAAGCATTGGAAGCCCAACTAGAGTAACACATAGAAGAATCTCATCAAAAGAAGCCCAAGAGGTCATTTTAGCCCAAGCTTAAGTGTCAGATAACACTTACAAGAGAGAAAATGACTACGAGTTAATGAGGCAAGCCTACTATATAGTAACGATCTCCAGAGCCTATAAGGCCTTATTACTTGTTAATAATTTGAAAAAAAAAAAGTTTTGCAATAAGGGCCACAACCCTAATTTTCACAAAAAAAAAATGAAATTTAAAAATAATTAAAATAAAAAGGGAAAATTCCCAAAATAATTAAGAGTTTATAGAACTTTTCATTCTTACTTTTCTCAAACCAAAGTCTTCTAAGCCTCCTCACAAGCCTAATTCAGGTAGTTACCTACCTTCAAAGAGTCTTCTCTAAGTCCATTCAAGAACTTATATTAGCCTTGATGACCAAATCATTATCAATACCAACTAGTTATGTCTTCTTCATTTTGAGATATTTACTCTAGTAGCTAATTTTATCTATTCCAACAAGTCCCCCATGTTCAATCAAAACTCAATGTCAATTTAAGATAGTGATTGGCCCATCCATACAAGTTAAATCACATCTTCATAGTCTTTATGGTAAAGTTTTTACTAAACTTTACCACAATAAGAGGTAGCGATAGATACTCCATTTTTGTCTTCCTTAGGTCCATCTCTAGTTTAGGAACCCTATTTTTTCGAAAAAGGCCAAAAAATAAAAGATGTACACAAATTGAAAAAGAAAAAAACCAAAAAAAAAAGAGAAAAAAAAAACAAAAGAAAACCTAGAAAAATTTTAAAAATAATAATAAAATAGATAGAATCACAAAATGTGTCATGCAATAGTCCATTTAAGTGTGTGTATTGGGGGGGTTGGTGGCATTGGGGTGGTTTCAAGGTGGAAATAATTGTGTAAAGTAAAAAATTACTCCTATAGTCAAAATAAATTTCTGTAATTTGACCAAATTAAAAATTTGAAACAAATGTGGACATTTGTTGAAAACTAACTTTTCTAGTTCGAGTTTGGTTACCTTATTTTGAAAATTCCTTTTTATAGGAGTTCAAGGCTTTAAACAATACCTTAATCAAAGTTAAAATGAACGTTTTATGTCCATTTGAAATTTCAAATAAAAGTAAAACCCGGATAGAAACCAAGTTCATAATTTAGTGAAATTGGAAATTTTTTGAAAATGTTTTGAACAAATTTTTATTAGGCTCTACTTATTCTTATAGAGTGTGGTGCAATTCCTAGAAATAAGAGAATTAGTCAAGTCTTATTTTAGGGTTTTTTATTGCAAAAAAAAAGAGAGAAAAGGAAAAAATCAAAAATGGAAAATGGTATAGAATCAATGGTTAAAAGGGAAAGGGAAAAGAGAAAGGAAAGAAAAAAAAAACGAGAAAAAGAAAAAGAGAAAAAATAATAATAAAATAATTATAGGTGCCAAGTGTCATCTAAACAAGGTAACATGTGTCAACTAGAGGAAGTGCCAAGTAGTACCACCCATACCTTACCACATGGCACTAATGTAGCAACATGTGGCCAACGACATAACACCACTTGCGTAGTGCATTGTTGACCAAGAAAAGCCCTCTCTCCCTTCCTTCACTACTTCTCTCCTTGTGAATCAAAAGTTGAAGCTTTGTTTTTCCATTAAAATGGTAAGTGTACCTAGCTTATTTTTTATCTAAAGTGTGATATTTGGGTATGTGCAAACTTCAAATTTTCATCAAAGGAAATAAGAGAAACCAAAAAAAAGGAAAATTAGATGACAAATAAATACCCATATCATACATCTTTGCTTATTTTAGCAAAATTGGTGATTCTTCTTGTAAATTAATGATATATCACAATATAAAATGAACAATTTTCCATTGTTTCATGCAAAAATGTAATCAATTTTTGAGGCAAGAGAAAACAATCCTTTGGACATACTTTATTTAGATTGGCGAAGTCAATGTACATCTTTTACTTTCGATTTTCCTTTTTCACCAAAACATAATTGGCGAGCATTGTGGGATAAGGCTTTTCTATAATAAAACCCGCCTTCAACAACTTTTACACCTCCTATCACAAACTGAGGAAGATCTAGTCATAATAGACATTGTATATTGTATGAAGAACCCCTGATTGGTTACCCTTCCAACTAAGAACTCTTCATACAATATACAAGGCTCTACAACATACTAGCTTGCCAGAAACATAAAGATTCAAATGATACCATCACATAACATATTTATATAAAATTTAAACTACAAAGTTTACACTAAGTAGTAATTTAGTACATCTAGGTCTATATTAGTAACAAAATAAAAGTACATAAGTAAAAGTCTACATAATTAGTTCTCTCAATACACTGAATGAGCCACTCTTACCTAAGTCCCCAAGCTAACCTCTGGCATTCCCCGACCAGTCTCAACGAATAAGCTATCCTGCAGCAAAAGTCTAAGAAGATGTAAGCCTAAGTTTAGTAAGCAAAACCCTCAACCACACCACAAGTAAGTTATAAATACATTATATTCATATACATTATATTCACACATATGAATGAATAATCAAATAGAATACCAAACAATAAGTATAGTTAACTAGTCAATATACGCAACTTAGATTTAACACCCTTCGAAGTCAAGGTTGGAGTATACACAGCACTAGTCAAATCTAGGTATTATACTAGAATTTACTTTACTATGGAACTCTATGTTCCGTACTTAAATCAAACAAGTCCTTTATTAAAAAAAAAAAAAGTTCTAGTATAATCATGAGTGGGCTCCTACAGTCCACACTCACCCTTAAACAAAGGCCTCTAGACTCAACCCTTAGTTAGGTGGTTGACACCTCCAACACTTAGTATTCCCACATATTAAGGTAAGGTCATTTTGTATGAGTGCACTGTATTGAACTAATAAATTTATACTAACAACCCCCGAATGGCCTTTCTATATCTCCGTGTAATGTGACAGCCGGAATTATGTTTATGTAATACACGTTGATGCATGTACTAATTTCTTCTTATGAGCTAAGTATAGTTAAGTCCAATTATAATGTAATTATCTAATAGTACACACAATTATTATCTATACTACCATGTAACAGACAAATTATTATTTGTACTTAAGGTAAATTCACAATTCAACACATAATAACATATACAAGCATTTCCCGACCCAATACAACAATCAATTAACAATATCATTTAAGTCCACTCTCTGCAATCACATATAAGTATGGAATCATAGCGTAAATTCTCACTTAGCCATGATGACTTACTCTAGTCATAGTAGTCAATCGAAAGATCCTCACCCACATCAAGATCACTTAATCATTACAATATAATAACGATAGTAAGTAATTAAATTAACCAATGATTCTAAATATCTATTTACCTAATTCTACTTAGATTACTATCAATTTTTATCCGATTAGACTTTATCACTAATTGTATGTAACTTTTTTATTCTATTTCTGATATTTATGAACTTACAGTTGTTTTTCATCGTTTTTGGACATACGTTCTCATAGTGATGTCCGTTTTGGACACTAAAACCTATGTTTAACAATATAAACTAAATTCATTGAAATTCTAACTAGTGAAGCTTAATTATTCTTATTACTTATGTTTATATCATATTTTAGTACTTAATGATTTAATTAGCCATTAGATTCATGCACTTAGATAATTTTACATTGTCTTTACTAATTTATGTGCTTAATTAAGACTAATTCAATTTAGGATATGTATTAGGGCTTAAAGGATTTTCGACCCATACATACATGTATACATATGTATATTAGATTCTTAAGTAAACTTATAACTTATTATTTTTAAAACTTATGTTATTGCTTATGTCATCAATTGATTATGTCATTGCTTATATCATCCATTACATATGTATACTTATCCTTATGTATTCATTGACTTTACACATAAGTTATGTATATACTTATACTTCCATTATACTAGTATGTATACTTGTATACTTATATGTGTACTAGTACATATACCCATATATACATATGGTTACATACGTATTTTTATACGTATTTTCGTATGCATAATGTTTCCTCTTAAGAAAGCTTCATAAATTTCATATTTTTACACTTCAAGAGCTTATTTAGCAAGGTATATGTATGTATAGTTAGTATACACCTCATTTTAGGTTATGTACATAAAGGATACTTATATATAAGGGTCTTCATGCATGTATTTATCAAATGTATTCCTATGTTCATATGCTTAAGTATATATATACATGTGTTCTTCCATTTATTGAGGATTTCCTACACTTTTAAGCATCAATATGGAGCTTCCACTCTCAACAACACATATACACATATTACATAAGCTTCTTACACTAACCTAACCTATTCATCTAACTACTAAATAAGATAAAAATTTACACAATAATACGCCTTCCTCTTGCTTGAAATATAAAAAGGAAAGTTAGTATATATGTGTTATTGGTTTGTGTTAGTAAGTAAAGTTGTGAAAGTGAAATTTGGAAAGTTGAAGGTGACAAAGCAAAAGGGAAGCTCATAGTTTGGGAATGGGGGAAAAAGATTCTTGTATTGTCTTAGTTTATGTTTTAAAATGAGAATATGTAGGGTCTAGATGATGGAAGGGAGTGGACAACAACAAGGGGTAAAATTGGAAAAAAATAAGTATAGAAAGTTAAAATAAAGGAAGGAATTCTCTAGATGACAATGATATTTTGTTAACTTTTCAACATGTTGACTTAGTTAACCTTTGACTTGGTCAACATTTTAAAATTACATATAATCTAAGTGTACATAACAAAGTAATTAGGAAAATTAGGAAGAAAATTAAGGAAATGAAAGGAAATATGGGGCTTATTGAAATGGTTAGTAAGAATAGGTAATGAAATTTTCCTTTAGGTATTTATATCCTATATAAATCATTTAGTAAGCTATTTAATGTAATTATCATGAAAAGTATCATTTAGGGTACTAATACTTACTATATGTAATATAATCATCAACGAAGCTTTTAACTTTATATAATATTAATCTAGTTATATAATTAGAAGATGAATGTGATCTATAATGCAATATCCTGGATCTTAAAGGATTACTTTAATATTATATGTATTTATGAATGATTGAAAGTTATCTTTAATCTTTTACTAATGATTTGGCAAGATACTAAGGATATATTATCAATTAGGGTTTTATAGTAAGTCATGATGAATTAATACTTTTATATCCTCAAAGTTATAGTTTAGGGTTTTTATCACTTTCAAATGAAATCTTTAGTGTTTCATATATTTAGGGTATAAAAATTTTATATGCAATTGATTAGTTATTTTAAGGTTTTCACTATTACTAGCCTTGTAAACTCTTAGGAATATCTAACATACTTGAATCTACTTCAGATATTAGGTTAAAAAATTTAGGGGTTTACATCTCCTCTTCAATTGTGACTTGTGTCTTTAGAGTAAAATGTCTTTTCCTCTATTGTACAACCTTTACACTTAGGTTAATATTCAGTTTGTGGATCATAACCTCTTTAGGGATCCTAAGCATGTTAGAAGGAGATCAACCAAAGATGTCTTTATTAGCTTAGAAGGAACATACTATGCTTTCCCTCAAATCGGTTGGCATGCTAGCTTCGGCATTGGTAACATGCTTGAGATTGTCACTAAGTTCAATTGTTAATGTGTCCTCAATAGGCTCTCTTCTTACCTATTACCGATTGCTCAAACCTTACTCAATATGGTATACTTGATCCCTCTTTAAGGCATTCAAATACAGAGTTTAGGTTAGCTATTGATCTACATAAAATGTCCTATTCCAATTGGAGTGGAAAATTTTGCCTTCTAGCAAGCAATTGACACTACCATCTTAAACATGTTGATGGAAGGTCAGCCCATTATGCCATTTTAAGGCAAAGGGCAGTCCACTATTATGAAATCAACTTCCTTTTCAACTACGTTCTCATCATCACCGATCTATAAGATTAGGGTGACTACTCCTTACACCTTAACTAGTTACTTGTCAAACCTGTATAGATTGTATTTATATTGCTACATCTTAACATTATCAAGCATAGGTCACATTTGGTCAAATGCATTCTTGAAAACGATATTTGTTCAACTCCCTATATCCAGCATTACCTTTTTAACCTCAAATTCCACTACCCTGGTCACAATGACCCAGGCATCATCATGTGGGAGTCGAATTCCTTACATATCCTTTTTCTAAAAATAAATTCATAGTGCTAATCCTATGCCTCTTTCTTCTTAAATTCAATACATGATCTCCTTACATATATGATGACTTCGTTATGGACAAAGCATTCCCTTCTATTGGTTTATTGAAGATCACATTAATAACGCTTTGGGGAGCTCAGTTGTCCCCTCTTTCATTGTCTTACACCACCAATTCTCAATTATTAGGTCAAGCCTCCACATTTTGGGGTTATTGTTCAATTTTCCTCCTTTGCGTAGGTTATTTAATGTGCACCTCTCTATCAATCATGAATTTTCTCGAGTATTCCCTTTGAAAAGCATCCTTAAGTGAGTTTTTCAAATGTATGCACTTGCCTATATTATGAGCTCGTTCTCTATGGAAATCATAGTACTTGTTAGAGTTCTTCCTTGTAGGATTATGCTTCATTCCCCATACCAAAAAACCTTAGTTACACACCTCCATCAAAATATATGACATAAGTTGGTTAAGGGGGGTATGCTAAGCAAAATTTGGAATCAATCTCATCCAATCCCCAAGAGGTTAGGTAAGCTTACAATAAGTATCAAAATTCCTTCCTAACCTATCTTTCATGGATCCTTTATATTTTTCCAACCTTCTCTCGTGCTTGCTCTTCTAGCTTGCATTTGGTCTTCTTATTGAATAAACTTTTCCAACCTCTTGGTAAAGTTATCCTAGAAGGTTAGCGATTGCTTGATAAGGTACTTAAAGAAGTTTAACTCTTCCTTGACTCCTCTATAGATGGCATGGAATACTGTCAGGCCTTATTTTGATTTCCTTAGTTTAACTTATATTAAGCTCAACCCATTTAATATAAATTACCTAACATTAAACTAAGGAAAAGAAAATGTTTTTTTTTAAAAAAAAAAAAATGGAGTCGCCAACCGATTCAATTAGTAAAAATAAAATTAGGATTTTCGGGCGGGAAAACCCTAATTTGACAACTAGTTTGCAAATTTTCTAAGAAAATAATTTTTAGAAAAAATAAACTAGAGAAAACCAAGTTCGAAGGTTAACTTATTAAAACTAAGTTATCATGTGAAAATTAAAAGAAATTGATAGGCTTTATTTTTTTGTAATTTTTCTAATAATATACCTAAATAGGCAAAAGTAATTAAAAATTATTTTTTAATTATTATTTTTATTATGAATTTTTAAAAAGGGGAAAATTTTTTTTATTTTTTAATGGTTACCCTGAAAGTACCTACATCTCGCTAATCGGGATCAAACCGATCATAGTTCTTTCTTTTTTTATAAAATATTTAATGGGTGGGTTATTTTTATTTTGAAAATCAAGCCAAATTTACATTTTTTAATCCATTTATTATCTCAAGAAAACAAACCTAAAAAGAATCTAATTTTCTGAAATTAAACAAAAAAACCTAATTGTCTTTCTTAAAAAAAAAACTCAATTAAAATTTTGTATTTTTCCAAAAAAAAAATGAAAACCTAAGTTTCAAAATATATTTTTTATTTAAAAAATGATTTTTTCAAAAAAACCTAATTTAACAAAAAATTTGCAAGAAAATAATCAATAACTAAAAAAAAAACCTATACTTAAACAGAAAAAAATAAATTAATAAGGAAAAATAATAAATAAATAAATAAATAAAATAACTAACTAATAAATAAATAAAAAAAAATTACCTAGGTCGGGTTGATCAATATTGAGCAATGCTAGACATGCTCGAACAATACTGAAGGTAAAGACTAGGTGAGAACGGGAAAGCGCCTGAGCATGCGCGGGGCATATACTCAGGCTAGCATGTAGCATAGATCTGGGTGAGAGCCTGGGCATATGGGTACAACATTATGGGCGAGAGTTTGGGCGATACAGGTGTGGATCTGGGCATACTATGGGCAGTAGCTCAAGTAATAGTAGGCAAGGATCTGGGCATATGATGGGTGACAATGAACATGCTGTAGGCGATAGCTCGAGCAATAGAGGGTGGTGATTTGGGCATACTGTAGGCGTGGATCTAGGCATGTTGTAGGCGGTAGCTTGAGCGAAGATCTAGGCGATGCTTGGGTAATGGTGCTGGTGGAATATGCTAGGGTGTTATGGTGTTAGGGTAGCACGTAATGCTTATGTAGCATTATATGGGGGTGCGTGGCAATTTGTGGTGACGTGTGGTGGCGCGTGAGGGTATAGTGGTAGCACATAGGGGTTTATGGTGGCACGTAAAGTGATGTGGGGCATGTGTATTGTTTTGTTAGGTGTATGTGATTAAAAAGAAAAGCTTCCTCGAATCCTTAGCTAACGCATTATTTATAAGTTCTAAAATCAAATCTTTCGTATCAAAGATATGAAAGATTTGTTTGCGATTTAACCTAGATTCACCCTAGCTTCTAGAAACCTTAGCTAGTTTAGGCCTTTCTTTTAAGGCCCGACCCAATCTAATTAAGCCCAATAAATCCTGATGTTGAGCCCTTAAATTGGCTTAGCCCCAAACTAATGGATTCAGCCTGTCTTAATAACTGATCTGACATCTCAACATAACCTAACTTAATATGACTTGACTCTTGACTTAACTTCCTATAACCTAACTTGATTTTCTTTTTGCTATTTTTTCATTTTTTATATTTTTATTTTCATTTTTTTATTTTTTATTATATATATATATATATTTTTTTTTTTTTGTTTATTCATCAACCTAGGTCAATTAACAAAAATTGGCAAAAATGAGGTGTCTATAGCTACCCCTTTTTGTAATGAATTTTGGTTAGAGCTTTGCTACAAAGACAAAAGAGATACCCATTTTTGCTAAATCCTACTTTTAAACTGACCAACTAGGCTGTGTTTTATTTTGATAAAGGACATCAACTTGAAATATCGATGTAAAGAATAAACTGTCCATCTTGAAAGGACGGGGCAAATGAATGCCTATCTCAAAAGAATAGAGCAAAAGGTTAGGGGGAGGGGGGGCCTATCTTGAAAGGATAAGGCTTAATAGTGTTTATCTTGGAAGGATAAAGAAAAAATTTCAAGGGTGGTCTATCTTGGAAGTATATGGCTTAATGGTGTCTATCTTAAAAGGATAGAGAAAAAATTTCAAGGGGGGGCTTATCTTGAAATGATAGGGCTTAATGGTCTCTATCTTCGAAGGATAGAGAAAAATTTTCAAAGGGGGCCTATTTTAAAAGGAAAGGGTTTAATGGTATCTATCTTGGAAGGATAAAGCAAAATTTGAAAGGGTAAAATTCACTTCTTTTAATTTGGCAAATAATTTAAAGGGGATAGATCTCTCTAAGATTCCTTTTTCTTTGATTTGAAAAGGATAGTTTTCTTCAAAAAAATGATTTTACTTTGGTAACCCAAAGAGGATAGATCTCTTCGAGGTTGGTTCTCAAAACTAACTTAATTCCTCTAAAGATTTCTTTTCAAATACTTTTAAGATTATTTTATTGGGACTGAAGGATTTCTTAGATAGCAACTGATTGGTATGCTCACGCTGACTCTCGATATTCACTCATTCAATTAGTAGAATTTCTCTAAGTGTCTATGCATACTCCTTCTTTCTCTTTTCTTTTTCTTTTCTTTCTTCTTTTATTTTCTTTTCTTTACCATGCTCATGCTTTGAATTTGCTTTTCTCAATACCAAGTTTCAATTTCCATTCTCCATGACTTCTGAATGACAAATCTCTTTTTGAAAGAAACAAAATTAAATTATTAGGAACATTCGATTTCAATTCTTTTGGTGATTCAAACTAAATGGTAAGTGTTTGGTATTTAAGTGTATGAGGCTAAGAAACAAGGTTTATTGGTGGAGTGTTTGTTGGTCAATAACCATTTGAATTCAAAAACATTCATGGATATCAACTTTATTTGTAAATGATGAAAGATTAACTATAAACTATTCAAGAAAAATTGAATTCTTATTTAATCTTTGTTTTCATGGATAATACAACTTAATTGCATCTAAATTCACCGATCCTCTTAATTTCAAGCCATCCATCTCTATCAACATTAATGTACCCCCTAATAATACCCTTTTCACCACATAAGGACCTTCATAATTCAGAGCAAACTTTCCCCTAAGGTCTTTTGCATTTGGTAATACTTTCTTTAACACCAAGTTTCCTTCTTTAAAGTACCTTAGGTGTACTTTCTTGTTAAAAGCTTGGATCATTTGTTGTTGGTAGCATTGACCATGATATACTGTTGCAAGTCTTCGCTCATCTAGGAGATTCAAATGTTTTATTCTCTTCTCCACCCACTCTGCTTCATTGAGTTGAGTTTCTACCAATACTTGGAATAAAGGTATTTCTACTTCCACCGGTAGTACTACTTTAGTTCCATACACCAATGAATACAGGGTTACACTAGTAGAAGTTTTGACTGAGGTTCTATAGGCCGTAAGAGCAAAGGGAAGTATCTCATGCCAATCTTTATATGTGATTGCCATCTTCTCGATGATGCTTTTGATGTTCTTATTTACGGCTTCAACGACTCCATTCATTTGAGGTCAATATAGAGTTGAGTATTTGTGATTGATCTTGAACTGGCAGTACATTTCATCCATCAACTTGTTATTTAAATTCGTCCCATTGTTTGTAATAATTGACTTGGGCACACCATATCTTGCAATAATGTCTCTTTTCAAGAATTTGACCACTACTCCTTTGGTCACTATAGCATATGATGCTGCTTCTACCCACTTAGTAAAATAGCCGATTGTGACTAAAATGAATCTATGCCCATTTGAAGCTGTTGGCAAAATTGGTCCGATCATATCAATTCCCCACATTGAAAAAGGCTAAGTAGCTAACAACATATGTAATTCATAGGGAGGAGCGTTAATTTTATTAGTGTACACTTGACAAAGGTGACAATGCCTCACGTGCGATGCAATCTGATTTCATCGTCATCCAAAAATACCCCATTCTCATGATCTTTCTAGTTAGCATATACCCATTCATGTGAGGACCACAAACTCCTTCATATACCTCATTTATTAATTTCTTAACTTCTTCTTCATCTACATACCTTAGCAGTTTTGCATATGCTGATCTCTTATATAATGTAGCTTCACTTAACAAGAAATGAGTAGCTAACCTTCTTAAAGTCCTTCTATCTTTTCGATCAACATCTTTAGGAAATTCCCCTGTTTGAAGTAACTTCTTGATATCGTGATACCAAGGTTCTTTTATTCCCTTCCCTTCAACTACAAGGCAAAAAGTCGATCTTTCTTCCACTTCAATCTTTAAGGGTTGAATTTCTATTCCATTTGTGACTTTCACCATTGACGCTAATGTCACCAATGCATCAGCTAATTGATTCTAGGTCCTTAGAATGTAAGTGAATGAAATTTCTTGGAATTTTTCAACTAGCTTGCTCAAATGTTTGTGATAAGGTATCAATTTCTCGTCCTTTATCTTATATTCTCCTAAGATCTAGAGAATTATAAGGGAAGAATCTCCATATACTTCTAATTCTTGTATTCCCATATCTAATGCCATTCTAAGCCCCAAAATGCAAGCTTCATATTCTGCTATGTTATTGGTATATAAGAATGTTAATCTTGTTGTCACAGGAAAATGGTTATCCTTAAGCGACACTAATGTTACTCCTATTTTACATCCAAACACATTGGTTGCTCTATCAAAATATATTTTCCATCCCAACTTCTTACCACCTAATTCGTTTACCATCATCACATTTTCATTAGGGAATTGTGCTTCTGAACCCTCATCTTCATCTTCTAATGGGTATTTTGCTAATTGATCAGCTACTACTTACCCCTTGACTAAATTTTGACTCATGTACTTGATATCAAACTTAGAGAGTAGTAGCTACCACTTTGATATTCTCTTAATCAACACTGGCTTTTCCACTAAATACCTTAATAGGTCATGTTTTGTCAACAACTCTATCAAGTAATAGAGAGTGTACTACTTAAGTCTATGCATTACCCATATGCACAACACGTTCTTTCCACTTCTAAGTACTTTTGCTCACCTTCCATGAATTTCTTGCTCAAATAGTATATAGGATCCTCTTTTCTTCCCTTTTTGTCTTTCTACCCCAACATGCATCCCATCGATTCAGGGAGAATTGTTAAATAAAGGATCAATGGCCATACCGGTGTGGGACTGATCAATACAGGAGGATTCATGAGATATTCTTTGATTTTAGCAAATGCATGCTCACATTCTTTGTCCCACTCTACCACAGCATTCTTCCTCAATAGCTTAAACAATAGCTTGCATTTATCAGTTAACTGTGATACAAACCGAGCAATGTAATCCAATCTCCTTAATAATCCCTTAACTTCTTTGACAGTCTTAGGTGTAGGCATGCTTACGATCGCCTTGACTTTATTTGGGTCTACTTCAATTCCTCTCTTACTGACTACAAAACGCAACAATTTGCCCGAAGTCACTCTAAAAGTACATTTTTCAAGATTTAGCTTCAGTTGAAACTTCCTCAATCGCTCAAATAATTTGCACAAAATATCAACGTGGTTCTCATTCTCTTTAGATTTTGCGATCATATCATTCACATAAACTTCGATTTCTTGATGCATCATGTCATGGAATAAGGCAACCATGGCAAGCTGGTAAGTTGCCCCAGCATTTTTCAACCCAAATGACATCATGGGATAACAAAACATTCCCTAAGTGGTAACAAACATTGTTTTAATTTTATCTTCTTCCACCATTTTAATTTGATTATACCCCAAGGAACCATCCATGAACGAGAAAAGATGATTCCCAGCTGTATTATCTACTAATACGTCAATATGAGGCAAAGGTAAATTATCCTTTAGTGTCGCCTGGTTTAAATCACGGAAATCTACATAGACCCTAACTTTCCCATTTTTCCTCAATACTAGCACTACATTGGACACCCATTCGGAGTAATCCAATACTTTTATGAATCTAACTTCTAATAATTTCTTGACTTCTTCTTTAATTTTGAGGAGTGGATCTAACCTAAACTGTCTAAGCTTTTTTCTTTTTGGTTTAATTTCTTTCTTGGTTAGCAACTTGTGAACCACAATAGACAAGTCTAAACCGGGCATATCTTCATAAGACCAAGCGAATATCTCCAAGTATTCAGATAACAATTGTGACAACTCCCACTTCTAATTGTTTGTTAAATTACCACCAATTTTCAACTTTTGTAGATTTTCCTCTATTCCCAAATTAATCACCTCCATTAGTCCATCAATAATCACTTTACCCTGCTCATGTCGATGCCAATTCTCCTAAATTTCATTTGGAGTCTCAATATCATCTCTGATGTCTGACCCAACAGGGCCGAAAGTGATAGTGGTACTTTCATTGTTTACATGAGTGAGATATCCATTACGTTCATCATTTTTATTAGATTTGAGGAGTAAAGGAAAAAGAAAAGGAAAACAAATAAATAACAAGGAAGAATTGATAAAAAGAAAGAAACAAATTTTATTGGATGAATTAATTTAAATTGTCTAACAAAAAAAACACCTAACTAATTGGACTAATTATCGAAATCAAATGCTCTTAATTAATCTAATTTTATGTTTCTAGAGAGACCTATTTATGGGAATGGAAAACCATTTACATAAAGAAACTGGTATGTTGAATCTTCTCTGTCATTCGGACTGATGTTGCATTGTTGAGTCAAGGCCTTAGATAAACCGACTACTTCAGGTTCTTAAACATCAACTGGTGCTGGGATTGTCTGACGGATGTCCAAAAAATCCATGTGAGCATGGTGCAGCTGATCCTTCTTTTACTTTTGGTTTTAGTCTTCATTTCTTAAATCTCCTCTTCAGTGGGCTCATATCTAAGCCCAAACATTCCAATCTATTAGTTAGGCTATTTCAAACGACCCCATGCCCCCTATCCTACTTCTTTAATCATATTGACTTCGTTGAAAATCCGTAACCTTAGCCCTTCCAATTCTTCATCGCTGACATAGGGTATAGTCGTTTCTTTGTAAATTTCATAATCCTACTCCCCAAAAATAGTAACCGACTATCCATCGACTATGAACTTCACTTTCTGATGTAAGCTGCACGGAATTGCCCTTGCTGAATGAATCCATGGTCTTCTTAGTAGAAGATTGAAAGTTCGCAGGATGTTAAGAACTTAGAAAGGAATAGTAAAAACCTACGGGCTGATTTTGACCTGCAACCCAATTTCTCCAATTATTTCCCGTTTTGATCTGTCAAAAGCCCTTACTGAAATCAAGTTAGGCTTTATGTCATTCTCCTCTATACCTAGTGGATTTAGCATCGTTAATGGACATACGTTCAATGATGATCCATTATCTATTAGAACTCGGGCAACTACTTTCCTTGCATAGCTAACCACTATAAAGAGGGGCTTTGTGTGTTGGTCTCCTTCTTTACCTAGCTCGTTTGGCGAAAATGAGATCTGATCCATTGCAAATATCGAGTTTACCACCAGTCCTAGTTTTTCCATAGAAATCCCTTTAGGTACTTTGACCTCCTTCAGAATTTTAATCAATGCCTCTCGATGAGTATCTGATGACAATAGCAAACCCATTAAAGAAATCTGGGCTGGTACCTTGGCTAGCTGATCCATTATCTTCTAATCTTTATCTTCTATATCTTTAAAGATTTTTCGAGAAGCCTCTTCTACAGTGGATTTCCTCTTGGCTTCCTCAAGCTAATCATAAACTCGTTTGGTTTACCGCTTTGTAATCTAAAGGTGCTGCTTTATAATTCTCTAGGGTTATTAGGAAATTGAAAGCGATCTTCTTAAGCTTTCCCGAATCCTCAACTTTCTTCGTCTTTCCATCATATTAAAAAATCAACGACTTAGGCCCTTCTCCAATCATTTCAACCATCCCAACTGCCTTCTTGGCTTCTACAATGAGCCTATCTTCTTCCTCAAATTCTAGACCCCATCCAGTAGGTAGGGCGCCATCGTATAAGGTAGGTGAACCGGCATAGTCCACCAAATACTCAAACTTCCCGATTGGTTCTCCTAGGGTGTCAACTGTCAAATCTTTAGCTTCATATCTCTTTTTAAGCTCCTTCTAAGTACTTCTCTTTCGTAGTTTTGGAATTGTCATAGCCATGATATCGCCTTTCTTTATCTTTCCTTCCTTAAGTAGTCGATATATCACTGATTTAGTTCGAGCCCTATCCTACATATTCATATCCTGCAAGTACTCAGCCTTCTTTAAATTCCATGCTATCTCCTCAATAGTGATGGGGAGATTGTCTAGGCCAATTTTTGGTTCAAAAGCCTCAACAATGATCATATTGATTGAATGTCCATGATTCGATAGAGGGTTGTTAGCCACATTAGGAGTGGGAGTCTGGATGAAATCTAATTGAACCAATTTCGCATCAATAAGATCTTGGATTTTTTGTTTGAGTCTCCAACATTGGTCTATAGAATGCCCTACTTGCCCTAAATGATAATCTCATCGAAGCTCCTGGTTATAATGTCTTGGTCTTTACCCTTCTCTCTATATTTCAAATGTCAAAAGATTCTCTTTCCTTAATCGTGTGAGAACCTGGCTTAGAAGAATGAGAATATGTGTGAACTATCTTCTTTGTAGGCGGTTGTTCTGATTTGGACTCAGCAGGGGATTAGGTCCTCCAATCATAGCCACTAGGGTTATGAGTCTGATAAGGTTGCCAGATTGACAACATTGATAGTGATTTCCTTGGCTTTGTTGGAAAATCTTGGGGGAGGTACCTTCTTTTCAATTGTTTCAAGATTAAGGAGCCTCTTAGTAGCAATGACTTCCTCAATTCAGCTTTCTAAGGCTACAATTTCTACAAAGATAGAGGCAAGGTACCCAACCAAGTGTTGGTAATATGAGCTTCTAAGCATATTAATGAAAGCAAAGGTCAAATCCTTTTCAGTTAAGGGTAGAGTCACCCTAGTTGTCATGCCCCTCCATCTTTGGGCATATTCTTTAAAATTCTCATTAGTCTTCTTTTGTAAATTGTTCAAATCTTACATGGATAGGGCCACTTTGATGTTGAATTTATACTAGTTATAGAAAGCCCGTGCTAACTTATCCTAAGTATCAATTTCATTTAGGTCTAACTGGGAGTACTATGTTAAAGCAGGCCCCGTTAAGATGTCTTGAAAAGTCTAGACCATCACCTTGTCATACTTCGTATATTTCTCCATTTTCCTAATGTGCAACCTGATGTGGAGTTTTAGGCAGCTAGTCCCATCATATTTCTCAAATTCCAGCACCTTAAATCTTTCCAAGAAGTCATTGTCTTCATAGGTCGGCAAACTGATCATTCCCATTTGCTTAAACCCATTCACCATTTCTAGGGTTTTCATCTTCTTGGTTAACCTTTACTTGACCTTTCTTTCCATTTCGTAGTGTTTTTCTTCGATATCCTTCCTCCATACCTTATTAGGGGCTAATTCTTCATCTTCCAGTTCAAGCGGAGAGGTCATTTCTACATTTAGATTTAGGTTCGCTTGAGATCCTTATCTATCATTAAGGATCCCAATAGCTTGAGTGAGAGCTTGAATCTATTCAACCATCTTGTTCATGTTTTCTTCTAAAGTCACTACTCTCAAATTGGGCTCGGTTTAACTGATATTTCTAGTACCCTAAGTCAACATCCTTGCCTTAGAACAAGTGAATATCGAGCTTCTAGTTGAGTCTACTCGTTTGGACACTATCTTCGAAATCCTACAGAAAAACCCAAGTTTTAGACTTTTTGGTGAATTAAAGGTTTTCTTTTTTTTTCTTCTTTTTGTGACATTTGTTATTCCACTATTTGCCTCTTTTTTTTTTCTTCTTCTTTAAGAGTAAAAAAAAAAACGAATAATAATAATAAGTAAGAGACTATACAGTCAATGAAAATTAGTATTTACTAAAGCTGCAAATTTATTAATCATAAGATCTAACTAATAAAATGGACTAAGCGAAAGGAAAAGAAAAACTCCTAACTAATTTTCTAAAAAAAAAAAACTTAAATCTTGTATCTACAAGAGTCGACCGATCTAGTTGAGACGAATTTCATTAACTTCTCTCATAAGTGTTCGTACAATAATATCTCTTTCTTGAATCTTTCTCCTCAAGAAATGATTTTCCTTTAGCAATCTCTCATTTTCCAACTTTAACTCTTCAACAATCCTCTTACTTTCCTGGAATTAGGCTTTAACCCTAGCACATATGGCATCTTGGTAAGCCCACTCAGGGGGTGAAAAACGTACTAGATTCGACTCGTGTCTAAATACATCTAGAGCTTCATATCATATCTTTCCAATTTTCTCTAACTAATCATAAATGAACTACTTGGTGGCTCGGTATTCTCTAACTTTGCCCCTCAAAGTTCCCACATTGACTATCTTCTTGACTTCTCTTTATTCCCACAGCTGCATGAGTTTTGCTAGTCATTGGATTAGAGTAGCCATGGATAAATAAGGATCTTGATAATTTACTATGACGATATCTAAGGAGTCTTTATGAGCTATCTCTTGCAGTAGGCCCAGCTGTCTGGTAACACAAGCAAGGAAATATCCGGTATAGTCCATAATACCAATAAGGGGAACTCCTACACAATCGATGCACCCCAAGATAGCTTGAGTGCAATGGCTCCATCTAGCTATCCACATAAAGTTTGCTAACTGCATTTTGTTGATAATTGATACCTATCCCTTAAATTAAGCTTCATCTAGTACCTTGTGGTGGTAGGCAAATTCGTTAATCAAGTCCATATTCTCTATCAAGGACTCTCTAAGAAGATTCCCTCCATACCCTTATATGTGACTAAGAAACCATATGGCAAGGATTGTAGGGTTAGCCATGAAATAACTGTACCCCTACTTCTTTAAGTAGGTAAGTGTCCTGAACTGTTCTACTAATAATGTCGGTATATAAGATTTACCAACTAAGAATTTAGTCAATAACTCGACAACCCTATAATGGACCTGACCATATCTGAAGGAAAACAACACTATTCTAAGCACTGCTATAATAAAAGAGTTGACCTTCTTTTTAGCTCATGATTCATATCCTCCGTAAAAGATCTGGCAATATTTTCTGGTAAGCATTTGGGCTTGAAAACCACTTCACTAGTCTTAGGATACTAAGACATTTTTGGCCCTCTAACGATAAGAATGGAGCCAAGGCTAACTTCTTGATACCCCAACTGCATCATAAAGATTTTCTTAAGCTAGACTCTAAGATCAAGGATAGCTATGCCTACTTTGAGGGGCAGGGCACTAAGTAGTTGAGAGTATTATTCTATGGTAGGTGTCAATACATGTGGGCCAAAGTTGAAAACTATAGATTCTGGATCCTAGTAATAGATGAGGGCCTGAATTAGAGGCCAATGGAGCAAGACCTGCGTAAGGGATATGACTAGCCCGATCTTCTTGTAGACATAATTTTGCTTAGTGGGGAAAAGTTGGTTCAACCAATTTTTTAGGATGGCTTCGGAGAAGGAGTACTTATCCAATTGGACTTCATAGACGAGCTCTAAATTGATACTACCCTGACTCTCCATATCTATATTATAACAAGATATAAATGAAATAAAGATGCATCAATTATTTACAATGAGGACACTAAATTTTGAATAAAGTTGGATGTGATGTTAATAATTTCGCAGCTTTTTTAAAGATTTTCTTAGAAATTAAGTAGTCTTTCATTAACTAAAGACAAAAAAAAAAAACGTATAATATAAGGAAATACAATATTCATAGAGAAACAAGTGTAATCTAATATATATGTTACACACATATGCAATGTAGTAGGGATGATAATTCATAAATTATAGGAATTATAATAAATCCATGGTCAAAGAGCGTCCCTATATATAAGTATAATCAAAATACGATTTAATAAAAATGAAGCTCATGTGTACTTATATATAAGGATTAGTAAATTTTTTTGAAAAATGGACGATAAACTAGCCACAAATTAATTCAGGTTTTTCCTATAATTTAAAAATGACTACCCTTTTTTTGAAAAGAATGATGCAAGAAAGTGGGGTCTACAGGTTTTAGGCTCAGTAGCTCCAGGGCTTTTTAAAGAGAAGCCTAGTGGGCTACATCGAAGCTTGAGTAGGCTCGCTTATTACAACTAGGCAGGGGTAATGACCCTAATGACCTAAAGGTTACACAATGGCGGCCCATCCTAAGTTACTAAGGTATCTCATGTCCAACTACATATAAACACACATATGGTTACTTGTAAAATAAAAAAAAAAACCCTATCCCTATGAAGGCCCATTGGGCCAAGCCTTTTTTTTTTTTTTTTAAGGCCTATATCACTAATAAACAATTAGTACAATTATAATATAAAAAAGAAAATAATAATACAAAAGCCCATTAATAGTTTTTTAATTTTTAAATGGCTAGCTCACAAGTAGTCCTTAATGGAGTCGCTAATTTTGTCAAGCCTTATTTCAATTTCCTTAGTTTAACTTATATTAAGCCCAGCTCGCTTAATATAAATTATCCGACATTAATCTAAGGAAAAGAAAATGCTATTATTATTATTTTTTAAATGGAGTCGCCAACCGATTGAACCGATAAAAATAAAATTAGGATTTTTGAGTGGGAAAACCCTAATTTAACCACTAGTCTGTGAATCTTCTACGAAAATAATTTTAGAAAAAATAAACCAGCTAAAACCAAGTTCGGGAGCTAATCTATTAAGACTATATCACCATGTGAAAATTAGAAGAAATTTATGGGCTTTATTTTTTTGTAATTTTTCTAAAAATATTAAAAATATACCTAAATAGGAAAATGTAACTAAAAATGATTTTTTAATTATTTTTTTATTAAGAATTTCTAAAAAGGGAAAATTATTTATTTATTTTTTAACAGTTACTCCAAAGGTGCTTACATACCTGCTAATCGGGATCAAATCTACCGTAATTCTATTTTTTTTATAAAATATTTAGTAGGTGGATTATTTTTATTTTGAAAATTAAGCCAGATTTATGTTTTTTAATCCATTTATTATTTTAAGAAAACAAACAAAAAAAATCTAATTTTTCAAAATTAAATAAAAAAACTAATTTTCTTTCCTAAAAAAAAAACTCAATTAAAATTTTTATTTTCCTAAAAATAAAAAGGAAAACCTGAGTGTCAAAATATATTTTATATTTAAAAAATGTTTTTTTCAAAAAGACCTAATTTAACAAAAAATTTGCAAGAAAATAATTAATAAATAAAAAAACCTACACTTAAATAGAAAAAATAAATAAATTAAGAATGAGAATTAATAAATAAATAAATAAAATAACTAATAAATAAATAAGTAATTACCTAGGTTAGGTCGATCAGTGTTGGGAGGTGCTGGACATGCTCGGGTAATATTGCAGGCAAGGACTGGGTAAGAATGGGCAAGCACCTAGGCATACGCGAGACGTGTATTTAGGCTAGCGTACGACATGGATCTAAGCGAGAGCTTAGGTGTATACGGGCAACACTATGGGTGAAGGCTAGGGTGAACAACTAAGCGATGCACAATGAGCAAGGAGCATGCACTCGGGCGATACTTTAAGCAAGAGTTCGGACGACACAAGCTTAGATCTAGGCGTGTAGTGGGCGTATTGTGGGCGATAGCTTGAGTGATAGTAAGCTAGGATTTGGGTGTGCGATGGGCGATAGTGAACATGCTGTGGACATGTTGTAGGCAGTAGCTCAAGCAAGAGTAGGTGATGATCTAGGCATATTGTAAGCTTAGATCTGGGCGTACTATAGGTGGTGGCTCGGGTGAATATTTGGGCAACGCTTGGGCGATGAAGTTGGCAGCGTATGCTAGGGTGTTGGGGTAGCGCGTGATGCTTGTGCAGTAGTGTATGGGAGTATGTGGCGATATGTGGTAACGCATGGTAGCACATAGCGATGTAGTGATGGTACGTAGGGGTTTATGGTGGCACTTGAAGAGATTAAGGTGTGTGTGCTGTTTTGTTAAGTGTGTATGATTAAAAAGAAAAGCCTCCTTAAATCCTTGGCCAACGCATTATTTATAAGTTCTAAAATCAAATCTTTCGTATCGAAGATACAGAAAATTTGTTTGCGATTTAACCAAGATTCACCCTAGCTTCTAGAAACCTTAACTAGTTTGGGCCTTTTTTTTAAGGCTCGGCCCAATCTAATTTAACCTAATAAATCCTAATGTTGATTCCCTAAATTGGTTTAGCCCAAAACTAATGGATTCAGCCTGTCTTAATAACTGATCTAACATCTCAACTTAACCTAACTTGATATGACTTAACTCTTGACTTAACTTCTTATGACCTAACTTGATTTTCTTTATTCTATTTTTTTCATTTTTCATTTTTTATTTTACATATATATATTTTTTGTTTATTTATCAACCTAGCTCAGTTAACAAAAATTGGCAAAAATAAGGTATCTACAAATACCATACTTTTGTTACAATTGGTGATTTCGATCATCAACTAATTGAACTTATGAACATAATCCCCTATCAACTCTCCTTGCTTTTGCCTAGTCAAGGTTAGAAGTAAAGAGTCCTTAGCTAGAGGCTTACTAGCGATAAAATACTAGCAGAATTCATCATCTAATTGATCGAAGGAGGAGATAGAAGTTGCCTTCGATAAATTAAACTAATTACTAGTAAACTTCCTTAAGTTTGAAGGGAAGACATTGTAAACAATGGCATCAAATAACCCATAAAGTTCCTTTAGTGTTTAGAATGTACTTAAATGATCATCTAGGGTCTTCCTCCGATCATGAGTGTCAAACTATGGTAGTTGGACACTAAATGATAGGACTTTGTCCACTATACTTTATATGAAAGGACTAGCCTTTCTCCCTTTCATGTTATTCTCCTTCTTAGAAGCTCCTTCTGCGATCAACTTCTTAATGTAGTCCTTTAAATCCTACAAACTCATATCTACTATGGCTTTTTGTGGTAGATGAGCAGTTACATGTTCAATGCTTCTACCCATAAGCATTTACACAAGCGATGCAGTAGGAGCATGTACTTGGATCTACTAGTAGTTCTCTCCTACTCATGGCTCCTATCTTCACTATGGGTTATCCTCATCTATTTTGGGAGCCTTTCTTTATAGTTGCTGCAAGGCTTCTTCTTGGGTGACTAAACTAGCTTCTCACCTAACTTGTTGTAGAGAAGGAATAGAAGAAGAGGTGACATCCCTCTCATTAAGTCTCTAATGTAAATCTCTACTATTGGCTAGAACTTCCTCGAGCTCCTTGGCGAACTTAGACATAAAGCCTCTAACTATGCTATGCATGAACCACCATCCTCTTATTCTTCTTGATTGTGAGATATCTAGTTACGAATTTCAACCTAATGCACCTCAAGAGTGCACTATTGTGGTGATTGCTCTTCTTGATTTTCCCTAAGGGGCCCTACTCTCCTAAGGAGTGTTATTATCTTTTGACTTATTTTTACCACAGTAGGTGTTTTAGAACAAATGGCGCCAATTGTTGATACTCAAAATTGGGATGAAAAGTAACTTAGACATTTCACTTGTAATTGCTCTGCAAAACAAAAGAAGTAAGGCTATGGGAGGCATTGGGGCAACTCAAGTATAGTTACTCTGATGCTTAAGTTAAAGGGATTAAGAAGAAAATAGAAAACTAGGAGAAAGTAAAAGAGCGTATAGAAGAACCTACTATCTATGCTTTGATCTCCTTTTATAGCTTTAAATTGTACGTTTAATTTGAACTTCAGACCGTCGATTTTCAAGGACATGGCTGATGTCATGGTAACTGGTAAGTGATAATTTAGACAAAGAGTCTAACTATTTATGCTTAGTAGTAGAATTCAAACTCTTTAGGACTGATCGAGTCAAAGTCCAATCTATAGGTAACTATTATAAGCTAAATAAGGTCATTCTAATCTATATTGGTTGGGTTGTTCTACCTAGTGTAGATTATCGAGCTCCTTAAGCTAGCTTACACACTTGGTAGGTAGCCCATAAACCTAGGAATCATATTTCACCCTAACTTACTACCATTTTTGCTAAATTTTGTAAAAATACTAAATTAGTGTGTCTAAGAGGATTCCTTAGGTTTTGTTCCACTAAAATGACTAAAGTTTGAGCCCACATCCTCTTTTATAGGAATCCAAGTGATGGAACAATGTATGGAATTTTCCAAGTGTCAATTTGTTATATTACGAGGTGTATTATATATAAATAAAATATTATTTAATGGTGACAACTCATCCCATACTTTTCCATAATGTCCTAAGGTGTGCAATGCCATTTCTAGTTTTATCTAGGTGGTTTCACTATTTTTTAGTAATTTTTCTTTAATTTACTATAATTTCAAGCATTATTTTAGTATATTATATTGATATATTTACATATTAGGTACATATAATGTTTATAGCACTATTATATAATTACATTATGTGCTATTTGACTCCCAGCTTGTAATCATTTGGACTCAAATTCTAAGTTTTCGATAATTATCGAGTGTATCTAATGAGTTTTATTAAAATTAAACTTTATATAAGCTTTATTTTGAGAAATTGACCTTATTATGACTCTTCTTCTAATTATTATGACCTCATGTTAAAATTTTACTCAATTTAGACAACTTTTTCTAAAAGTCCTAAATAATTTCAAACGCTTTACCCTAAATCGATACTACTAGTTAGAGTCTCACAATAGTGCTTGTTGATAACTGGATTCATGTGGATGAAACTCAAGAGGAGGAGCAAGCATTAGGAGGAGGACATTGTTGTTAGTGGGGACAGTTGTGTTGCGAGCTGCATTATAGTTGGTCTCTATACAAATCTTTAGAAAATGAAATGAACTTTAGAAGGTAGACCTTGTCATTGGACCACTCAGTAAGATGCAATGTCGAGTAAGAGGAAAGGACAATGGCAAAAAGATACTTATGCAAGCCTTCAGTTTTAGCAAAGATGATCTTAATATAGAGTTGGGTAACAAATTCATAGGGTTGGTGATCTTTTGGTGAATGGTAGTAGTAAAGGGTTGGCTTCACAGCAAAGCCATCATGGATTTAGGCTGAGGAGAATGTGAACATTCGTAAGTTTTGAAGGCGATATGGGTGTTCAACTTAGGCTTAATGTGAAGTAAGTCTCCTTAGTCGGTTGTTTATTCATAAAGTAAGGTATTCTCTAGAGATAGGTTTAGCCTCCCGTAAGCAAATTAGTCGGGAGTTAATGTCACTCTCTTAACGATGACCATAATAGACAGAAACTAGTTGAGAACTTAGGCCTCCCAAATATATAGGGACCTATGACAATGCTAGATAGTACTCTTAAAGATAGAAGTAAGAGGGGAAAAAACTGGCTCACCTTCTAAAATGTAAGGAAATATATGATGAAAATGATGCCAAGTGTCAAACGAACACTTCAAGTAGGGTAAACCTCCCATCCCATGATATACTCACATGAATCCCCTTTCATTTGGAATATTCTCTTAATTTCTCTTATTGCCATGCTATATTCATTTCCACTTGAAATAGACTGATTAGGTCTGTAATATAACTTTTCAGTTTTCTATAGGATAATTTTTATTTAACAATTTTGGACCATGCTTCAATTATGTTATTTAAATTTATGTAATGTACTTATCTTATGCAAATATTTTATAAAAAAAATGTGGTAAACGAATTTCCAATAACCTTCTATATATAATTGTAATAAAAAGAAAATTCCATTGTGTATTGCAATATTATTTATTAAATATGTATTTTAAACTCTCAAAGTATCATCTTCATTTTAGAGTTGCCAATTGTTGGGAGTTTAGGCAAGGCAAACACTATCTTTTAAGAATTTACCTACCATACCAATAATTTTAAAAGGCACAATGTTCAAGGCCTTTATAGTCTAGTATCACAAGTCTTTCAATAGATCAATTGGATTTGGATTCTCTAGATATGCTTTCTTTATATTTTTCTAAATTTACAAATTAAAGATTCAAATTATTTATTTTTTTGGAATATCATATGGTATCATTATAAAGCCATCTTTTTTTATAAATTATTGATCACAAGTAGTATCTTAAGGAGATAAAATTTTTTAAAAAATTAAGTAAATTCAAATACCCATTTCCAGATGGATGAAATATAGTTTTCTTTCTCTATGGTTATAAAATTTATAGTAGTTAAAAAAAAAAAGTACCATAATCCAAATTCATTTCCCTAAATAAATTTTATGGCCAATTAACATAACCTTTGTTTGACTTTGATAATATTTCATAATCCAATTCAACATTTGGTTTAAAAAATTAGGCTTATAAAAACAAGTTAACTTTAAAAAAGAAAAATAAGAAAGAAAAAGACCTCGTTCAAACAGGAAGGATGGTGGCATTTTCTAAAAGTACTGAAAGCTTCTTAGGCTAGAATTGCTTATGCCAATGGATTAGGGTAAACCTAATTTGGAGCATTCCTCCATAGCTATCCATGTCCCTTCAATGTCAAAAGGAAGCATGCCCTCGCTTGGAACTTTGAAACTTGAAGTTTAAGGATTCTTTCCAAGTCTTATGGGCTAGTGAATTGAAGAAAGGCCTAAGTGCTCTAGCCCTAATTTGCTATTAAATTACAGGTGGTATATTTAGATAATTTAGCATTAAATAAATATTAGCTAAATTAAGAAAAAAAATGGAATAAACAAAAAGGTAATATATCTATAGTTAATCATTACTTGAGTGCATTATTGAAATTAACAAGAGCATGGAAGTGATAAAAAATTTAGCTCAACTTTTAATTAGACCCTATCTAAGTGCTTCTATCATAGCTCGATCAAGTGATTCTTTAGAGATGGCGGTAGTTGATCTCAATGGTATCTACGAATATAAATGTTAAGACATTAGGTAGTGGCAGTTGTCTAAAAGTTGCAAAGTCTATCAATGGCATCTTATGGCTAGAATTTAGCATAACCTTAAGAATAGCATTCATTGAAATGTTTAAAATGGTATGGTATCACTTGGGCAATGGAGGGAACTTTTGGGAATTATATTAAAAGGTTTTCTAAGTAGTTATATGATATAAGGTCTATTTGTAAGCATTTTAATTTTTATGGAGCAATTGCAAAAGGGAGTAGAATTTGGAAGTAAAAAAATATGTGTACTTTTAATATAGTTGGCTTGTTATGACTAAGTCACTTAATGAAGGGCATCATATTTAGCTTGTATATGAAACTTAACAACCACCCATTTAAGTTATATATTTGAAACATGTTGTTTTAGGATACTCTCTCTTTAGCTTACTAGAGAAAGAAAATACTCTTAATTGGAAAGGGCTCACACCACAAGTGTGTTATAACAACTTTTCTCACTTTCTTTAGTAAAGTGATTAGTTAAGCACCATTTTATCGAATTAGTGCACTAATTTCTTAGATTGTTAGCTCTTTTCTCTTCTCATCATCCTCATACATCATCTGGTCCTTCTTTCTTAGTTAATCTTGGAAAAGGA
Organism: Lumnitzera littorea; assembly: GCA_024138015.1. Lineage (NCBI taxonomy): Eukaryota > Viridiplantae > Streptophyta > Magnoliopsida > Myrtales > Combretaceae > Lumnitzera > Lumnitzera littorea. The sequence continues at coordinate 74,441,703 of JAMXBB010000004.1, read as the reverse complement.
AAAAAAGAAAAAAAAATTTAATTTTCTTTGGCTATTATAATTCTCATTCTCTTCATTCAGTGTTTGTCTCAAGTTCAATATGTCAATTTTAGCTTACTATTAGCCTTATTTTCTCCTTAGCTTTGGATCTTGCATTTCTCATTGTTATTTACAATATACTTAGTTGAATTTCTTCCTTATGCAGATTTGTGGCATCCTCTTCTACTACTTCTTTTCTTAAAAGTCCTAAAGTGGAGGAAGTTTTTCTAGAAGAGCCCTCTTTAGGGAATATTGATGGTGCTCCTAATGTAATAGACTTTTCAATTATAACAAAGATCATTGTAGATAATATTTTAAATAAAATAACAATGATCAATTTGTTGAAGAGTATGTAAGAAGATTATAGGTTTATAAATGTATCTCATATTAACACAAATATATATATGATATGTTTCACTAATAGAACTTGTTTACAAAGGGCTTTGGAAGAATCCACATGGTCTGTAGTGGGCCACTATATGATTATTAAGGAATGGAAGGGAAATTGGAGGTTAAGAGAGATCTCTCTAAATGCACCAACATTCTAGGTATAGATTCATGGTTTGTGTCTAAATCATATGACCATAAATAGTGTAAAATCAATTGATAATAAAGTGGGAGAAGTTTTAGAGATTGAGTTGTTGGCTTTTAGGAAAGGTGAACAAATGGCATTTTTGAGTGTTCGAGTTAAAATTCTAGTAGCATCCCTTTAAAATCAAGTCTGTAGGTGAATAGTGGTAAGGGTAAAAGATATAATGTTTTCTTTAAATATGAAAGGTTGAATGATTGTGGAAGATTGGGTCATCTTAGCAAACTATATGAATTTGAGAAAATAAAGATGATAATATGGGTCTAGGTTTAAAATTTGTTATGGTTATGAAGTGGGAGGATAAGGTGGAAGGAGTACTTGTAATTTGATCTTAAAGGAAAACATAAACCCTAATAAACCTCCACCAAATTCTTGCACCCAATTAACCTCAGTGATGCTTAAAAGCCCCTTTAGCCCCAATCAACCTCAAACACTAAACAAAATGAGCTTAAACACCTAAAACACCAAATTTGGAAAACCCAAACATACTTAACCTCAAACACTAAACAAAATCAACCTAAACCAATTCCATAGCTTAGAACTTCATCTTCAGCTACATTAGATTGTTGTTAGCCTATCATAATTAGAAACTACACCAAAACCAAATATATCTCCTGACTTAGTGACCATATTGAATGCAAATGAGAACCCTTACCCAAAAGAATTGAAGGGTAAAGACTTACTTGGGTTTGCTATGAAGACGATTATTCCATAATGTATTAAGAGGAGAGAATCTTGCATGTCAAAGATAGCTTTAAGGACTTCTTTATCTTCTTTGCTACTAAATACTGTTTACCTAACCTATGCATTTCAAAATTTGAACTTGAAAAGAAGAATGTCCATGGAGAGAGAACAAGTGGAGAAAAAAATAAAATGATAGATGATAATAATCTTACTATTGAGGCTAAAGAAAACATGGAAGTAATTGAGAAGGTTGCCAAATCAAAAGAAAAAGAGGTAAGAACTAGTAAAATGGTGTAGAGAAAGGTAGTAAAAAATGGATAAAGAATAATTAAGGAAACTATTAAAAAAGGAAAAAGAAGCAACATACAAGACTATTATAATTTATACTTCAGTGGAGGAGTATTGTGTAGTAAGCAAGTGGTTTGATGTTCTTGTGATAATTGGTGATTATAAAGGCGATGGTGGTTAGCCTCAAATAGTCACAACACAAGAGCAATGAGTTTCTTATGTTGGAACTTTTAAAGGATCAGAACTCCCAATACAGTTTGAAATCTACAAGTCTTAACAAACAAATTTGACCCTTGGGTCATCTTTTTTATGGAAATAAAGAACAATGAAAGCTTTCTTGAAAGGTTAAGAAGTAGATTAGGATATGGAGGAAGTTTCTTCGTAGAAGGAGTTTAGCTAGTGGTCTTACAATCTAAAGGAATTTAAGTATTGATTTTAATTCTATGGCCTAATTAGATTTCTATATAGATACAAATATGAGTTGGGTAGGTGGAGATGATATAGGCCATTTAACATGGATACATTCATCAATAGAGTTTAAGAAGAAAAAGGAACCATGGAATCAACTTAGAATTATGGTTAAGTAGAGGCTTGAATGGCCTTGCATATGTGACTTCAATGTAATGTTATTTGAGTATGAAAAAGGAGCTAGAGGAGTTGAAAGAGTAGTAACGAGTGGCTTTAGGGAGAGGGTGGAGGAATACGCTCGCAAGATTTAGGATTTATGGGACCGAAACTTACATGCCCCAATAAAAGGAAGGAGGAGCTTTGGTGAGGGAGAGAATTGATAGAGGCCTTGCCTCAATTGAACGAATAGAGAAATACCCAAATAGCAAAGTTGATCATGTCCTAACTATTGCTTCTAACCATGTCACTATGCTACTCCATTCAGTAGTTAAAGATAAAAAGGGAATAAGGAATTTTAAATTTGAAAACATGTGGCTAACTTCAAATGAGTGTAAAGAAGTCGTAGAAGATAGTTGGCATGTTTCAATAGAGTTGGCTATTTAGGATCTTATCATGCAGAATCTTAAGGCATGTAGGAAGTGATTGGAGACTTAGATCAAAAATACTTTTCCAAATAATAATAAACAAATTGATTGTGTTCTTAGAAATCTATCTTTGGTACAAAGTGATCTTAATATTTTAGACGGTAGATGAAGATGAGAGGTTATTTGGGATTTTAAATGGCTTATGAGAGAAAGAAGAAAAATACTAGCATTGAAGCTAGAAATAATTGGTTCAATTTTTTTGATTGATGTACATCCTCTTTTCATCATTTAACCATTAATGAAAGAAATAAAAATAGAATTTTGAAGCCTCGGACTAATGAAGGTGAATGGTTTGAAGATGGACATATTGCTCAAAAGTTTAAGGTTTTTTTCCCCAAGCGATTTTCTTCCTTAGGTGTTGAAAATGAGGATTGTTTAGAGTGCATTAATAGGAGAGTTGGTGAGGATATTAATGAAGTGCTTTGTGCTAATATTGATAGTTTAAAAATAAAAAATTATGTTTTTAAACTTAGAGGCTTAAAAGCTCTTGATCCAAATGGCTTTTCAAGAATCTTCTATCAATGATATTGGACTATAGTTAGAAAAGAAGTATCAAAAGTGGTCAAATCCTTCTTTGCTTTAGGTTTTTTTCCTAACTCCCTCAACTTTACCAATATTTTATCAATTCCTAAATGCCTTAATCCTCATAAAGTTACACAATTTAGCCCAATTTGTTTGTGTAATTGCTGATATAAAATCATATTAAAAATCTTGGTCAATAGTCCAAAACTCTTTTTAAATGAGCTGATATCTAAGAATCAAACTGTGTTATTGTTGAGAAGAATGATTCACAACAATATCATTATTGCTCATGAAATGGAATTGCAATTATTAAGGAATGGAATAGATAAGTAATAACTATTCCTAATAATCATTTTGAGTTATCATGAATAGATATGAAAGTACACCATAAAAAATGAAAGAATGACTACTTCCTTGGTCTTATAAAGGAATCACAATTTCTTATTTTTTTAGCAATAACCCATCCACTAACCAAAGGTAATAATATGTAGGAATGGAAAGAATAGCCATTATATCTTACCTTTATGAACTCAACTAAATGTGCTATGACAATTCTCTCACTCTCTTTGTACTTATCAATCTATTTCCATAGATTGTGGCAAAAATCTCTCTTGATTATTTTCAAATATTATGCATCATATGGATATTAGAAAACTAGTCAACCTAGTTCATTCCTTATATTAGTGCATCATATTCAATAACACTAATTGTCCATATCCTTTGATTTCCTTTATTATAAAATAAATCCAAAAATCATGAAAACAAAATATTTTTTTATTTAGATCCACTACAAAAATCCAAAAAAATATATAATTTTTATTTTGCTAGACAACACCGATTCAAGTTTAAATTCAACTATTGAATTTTGGGTGCATCAAACACGATGAGTAATATCTATTATAACCTCTTTTTGCTAAACCCTTTCCATATATGCTAAAAATATATAAGCAATTTCTTAAAATATTAAACCAAGAATTTGCCTTTTTATGCATTTCATTTTTGAAAAAATAAAAAAAGTATGAATGGTTTTTGTTTAGATTTTGAACAAAGTATTTTAAAAACCCACCCATTAATGGGAATTAGGATCCTATATGAACGATAATTATACGATAAGTCTGAGGACTCCATGAAATTTATTACAGAGATAATAAGTAACAAGCTTTTGCTAAGTTAAAAAGAATAAAACTTGCATGCAGAAAGAAAGTTTTATAAGGCATTAGTTATATAACAAAAACTACTATATTACATACAATAACCACATCATATAGTACCAAAGTTTTGAAGGAAGAAGATAAAAAGTGTTCGTGATATTAATAATGGTATCAGTAAAAGCCATAGACAACTCCATTCTTATATTGAGGATATTTACATTTCAGTCTATTGGCTGCTTCTATTGTGTTGCGTTGATCATCACCAACAATTAGTTGTTCTAATTAAACCTCTAAGATGGTTCAACTATTGTTGACATTTTCTCAACCATAAAAAAAAAAAAAAACAATTATGGAAGAGGAGGAAGTATAGTTAGCATCTTTTCACATAAAGGGAGATACAACTTTAATTCCTTAAGTCAGAGCATGAGAAACTTGAATTAAGTTAGGAAGAATTTAAATCATTATGCAACTTATAGTATTAACCCCCTTAGAAGTAATAAGTTAGGCGAATTGCTAAAACTAAAGCAATTGATTTTGTAAAAAATTATAAAAGGAAGTTTGAGCAATTGACAACCCAGGTTATGTCCTCAATATTAGAGTAAGAGTTAGGTATTTTTTGTTCGTCAACTAAAAGAATACATTGTAGGTTTAGTAAACTTACAGCATTTAAAGGCTCTTATGTATGTAATAGGTTAACACATCTTTATGAATGTCGTTAAATTCATGTCAAGGAAGATTTAGGTAGCAATATGTTGGTGAACATCCTACCTCCATTCAACTTGGATACCTTACATTACAAAATTATGCCACAAAATAGAAGAAAGAAAAGTTAAGTGTCTTTGTCTTAATTATGACGAGTCACAAAAGCAAAAAAGTTATTTTAGATAGTGTGTATGAAGAATCAAGGCAAGAAGCGCAATCAACCAAAGACATTGATGAGGAAGCCAATGAAATGGGAACCGATATTTGAGTTTGAGGTGATGGGCAATTTCCAAGGGGGATTAAATGTTACTATTCATGTTCCTCAAGATGAGTATAAGATTCTTTCTTTCAAACATATTTATACTAGAAGAAATATGGCAAAGAGGAGACTTGTGGCATTGTAATATCTTTGTGACTTTCTTTTATATGTGTGACATGTTTATATTAAAGGATAGTAAGAGCATATGTTAGGAACATTTTGTCATTCTTGTATTATGAGCTGTTTTTGTTAAGGGCATAAAGGCAAATGTTAAGATAGGTGTTAGCAGTGTACAAGTTATTTATTAGAAAAGTGGTAGTTAAATTTTATTGTCATTTTGTGAGTAAAGATAGAAAAAAAAAATGACAGTTTTTCAATCGCCAACATACCTAAATAAATGGAAAATTTCGAATGAGAATGGGTAGATCCTAGTTTACTGAGAAACTCTTGCTTCCCATAAGATCTAGGCTCCTTCTATGAGTAGCTAAATATCAATTATTCTTTATAAGATTTAGAGTTCTCTCTAAGTATTTCCATACACTTGAACAAATTAGGAAAATTTGGTAAAAGGAGAAAAAGAATGAAATAGACTCTAGGACAATCAAGATTTTACTATAATTTGCCCAATGATAAGACCAAAAACATGATCCTGTAACAATAAGGTTGTGGATCATTTTTTGAGATAGATCAGATGTTTAACTTTCCTTGAAAATGTACTTAAAACACGAATGGACTATCAGTTATCCTTGCATTAATAAGGGCCCCACTTTCTTATGTATGGAAAAAAAGTCCTTGACAATGACATGCCTTCATATATTAGCTATTCAGTTACAAGATCCCAAATAAATAAGTCTATTTCATGATTCCAATGAACACAAAAATTATAAGAAGAAACATAATCTACAAATCAGAAAACAAAAAGGAAAGAGAAAAATTAACATTATCAAAGGTTTCATAATTTCCCATCCTTTGATACTTGTATAAATTACACTGCCACCAGCAACCAATGTGGATCTCATTATTATTTCACAAAGATTAAAAAGAAAGAAAACCTGCAAGAAAACTACATTATGGCGCTGAAATGTTGTTTTTTTCATTTCAAGCGTCGAACTCTTCTTTTTATATCGACTCTTCCTTCTATTTATATCAATCAACAAAGAATGCATGGGCTTTTGGAATTGTGTCCATTGACTAGTGGACCTAGGTGTGAATCGTATGGCATGAGATGAGCTGTGAAAAGCTGAACACATGGCTGCAACTTAAAAGATCACGTAGAGTGGATTGCTATCTATTGAACTGGGTGTGGGCTTGAAAATTTATTGGCGCAGTTTTCTATTACTTTCTGGCATTAAAATGGAGTCAACAAGATGGAAAAACAAGATAATTAATGTGGCTTATAACTTCTCTTGGCATGTGTGATTTGCTGGAGACAACATGTAGATTGGGCTGACATTGCCTTTTAATTTTAATTGCTCTTGTCATTGCCAATGATGAAAAATTAATTGGGCTTTGCACACAAGGAGGCTTACTTTCTACATTTGTTGGCTTGAACTTCATTTAATCTGGACGTTAACTCAAGAATGAGTTTAATTCCCTCGTATCGCGCAAATCCAATACAAAATCGAGCTTATTATAAACTCTTGATCCCTTTTTGATGATTCTTCCGCTCAAAAGTACTTTTGTGTATGTTTTTTTTCCAAGTGTATATTATTCCTATTAAAAGTATATACAAAAATATGATAAAGTCGGGATAAAACATCTAATGTTACACTTATTAGCTATCCCTCAACTTTATATAATAGGTGTTTCACAAATTTGATGCATTCGCCTGAAAATATTGACTATACTGAGTTTCGCTCCCTCAAGAAATGCCAATGCATCAGCTTTTATTAGATTGAGTAAAAATTAAACATTTCTTGACCAGCCTTTAATGGAGATGTTGAAGTTACTTTCCAAACTTTAAAATTACATTGAAAAAGGTCAAAAAAAAAAAAAAGCTAAAATACTGGGTTTTGACGCAAAACAACGCCTCAAGTTGCTGCAATATTTTACCTGATTAGAGGAGGAAGATGATCATGGTCAATGATGGTTGACCCATATGCATAAGTGTACATATATAACATACGCAATGGAGAAAATTAAAAGGGAGCATATTTGTACACCTTAGTTGAAAACCAAGACTTTCTAAGTACAAGACAAATTTTGGGCTAATAATTAGCTAGTTTCTTTAAAGACGAATTTATGTCCCTAGCAAATAAAAAGACTGCCATGCACATATAAATGATATATTTGAAAACCTGTATGATTTAGCGGAATGATGGATTTGAGTTCATACATGGTTCGACTTACTAGAAATTTCTTTTTTTCATAAAGCGATAATTTTAAATTAGATCATCTCAATTAACTGAATTTAATCACACTTCATGGATTTGAAAATGAGTGGCCTTGACCCAGTCGAAGAAAATTAATCTTTATATAACTTGACCCCTTTTGCAAATAAAAAAAGAAAAGAAAAAAACTAAATTGGCGTTTTGCTAAATCACATATACTTATTTCAACTTGAAAAATTATTTTCTCTTCTAAAACTTGTTTCACCCATCAACAAGTTAAATGGACCCTAGGATGACCATTTTTTTTTTTATTTCTTTCTTTTTTATATTTTTTATTTTTGACAATTTCCTTCCATTTTTTTTTTTTTAATTTTCTCATTTTTGTTTTTTTTTTTTTATAATTTCCCCCTTTTTTCATTTTTTTTTTTCTAATTTTCTTATTCTTTATATTCTTTCTACTTTTTAATCTTTCTCTTATTCCTAATTTAGACTTTTCTTTGTTTTTGAAAACTAAGGCTACATGGGGTAAAAATAGAGTGTCTATCTAGCAAAAAGAAAGAGAACTAGCTTTATGAATCCAGCTTGAATATGCTATTATTTATAGAATGACTAGAAGCTTAGTTGTTACATGACATGGGACGGGCCTATCAGATTGCGTTATTGCAGTGCAGGAATATAGATCAATGGTGGCATTGTATAACTTAGTTAAGTCATATATTGTTTATATTTAGTTTTTGGAATATAGTATCTGATTAAGAAGGATTCGCAGCTCTAGATTCAAGTCGAGTCTTTTCTGAGAGAGGTGATATGATGTGGACATTATCAGGGCGACGATCAAGAGGTGAGAGAATAGACGACTCGAAAGCAACCAGGGTTGATTGGCTTTGCTAGGCGGTCAAATGGTTATGTCCATTAGATCTTGAGATTTGATTTTAGAAAGCTACATGACTTATACCCAAAAAGGAATGGTCATGACTCCAATTACAAGTAGCATACCGAAGAAAACCTGATCTTGACTCATTAAAAAAGCTCGTCACAAGATTATGATTAGCTAAGAGTTTGTTGGCAAGGGAAAGTTTGACAAAGATCATATTTAAATCATAGGAGGAAGCTACTTAGAAGTGCTGTTGGTTCTTCAAAAGGGATTTTAAGTGGTACTGAAGTTAAATATAACTTCTGATACTGTGAAAGGTTTGGATGAATAGCGCAGCTTTTGACAGCACGTAAAGGACATTTAAAGTCACTTCTGAACGTTGCTTTTGATAGCTGCTTCAAAAGAAGCTTCTGATAGAGCTCCAGAAACCCGAAGGCATTTTACAGAAGAGCTTCTAGCAAGCACATTAGAATCTTCTAAGAACAATGGTTTTGATGGATTCCAAAGTAGATTTTTCGGCTTTTATTGGATTTATTTTTCATAAATCTAACTTATAGTGGATTATGAAAAATCTCTATTGGATATTAAAATACTAAGATTTTATGAAGATTTTTATTTGTTTCCATTTCTATTCTATTTCTTTATTTAGCATGAGCCAAGTCTAAATACTTATATTACCCTTTGAATCATGTAAGTTTTTTATCGTTGTTTCTTCTCTAATCGACAATGTGAATTCATGTTACACACAGTGAAAGTGTTCTCCTTTTCATCTTATCAATCAGCGTTTTTTCTCTTTAAGTACGGTAATCATGTGATTAGGTTACTCATGTGTCATACCGCATAATTTATACAACCGTGTGGCATATCAGTAACAAAAGTACAAAATCCTTAGATAGCCCAGAGCAACTGCGATTGGACAATCCGCATTAATTGTTAACCACAACCCCTATGAATTCTAAAAAACTGTAACTCCTTTCATTATTTTTGCACTTTCATTTTTTTATTCTTCTTTTCTTCTCCTCCTTCATTTCCTATTCTCTCCTTACTTTGCGTTATCTTATGTCCAACATTTTCCCCTCTTGCTTTGAATAATGCTCGTCCCTTCAACTTCCACTTTTCTTCCCGACTGCACTACCAAGGTAAGCATGTTGACTATTGAATTCGACAACTCAATGCGTGTACATTAATAAAGCTAGGAACTATCTACAGTGTATCAAGTAGGTGACTCTCCTCACGAAGAAACTCCTAGCATAGCAGGTTTTGATAGTGATGATTGCTCCTAGGACTTATCTAGGTTGGCAAGGTTGGTTAGAATTCGTGTTCTCTAATCATGGAAGATCAAAAAGATTTCTTTTAGTGATTATCACCGGATAATGAGGTTAGCTCTCAAGCCATCCCCTTATATTTTGGTATTAAGTATGACACGGGCCCAATAGTATTGCCAATTCCTTAACTGAATAAGAGTTCAATGCTTTAGGCTTAAATTTGGCTATGCCCCTTGAGATTGGACAATAGAGAGGCCTCAACCATATGAGTACATTATTGCACTTGGGGACTATGAATTCTCCCTATTCAAGAATTATTTCAAAGTTGGTCTAAGGTTCTCCTTTTCTCTTTTGCAAAAATCTTATTTCACATACCATCATACTTGTCCATCCATACTCATTCTAAACTCATGTAGATTATTAGTAGCTTTATATATTTGCGAACATATAGAAGTTAGGGCCACAGTCACTTTGTTTTAATAATTCATTACACTAAAGAGGGGTGATGGTTGGGTTTATGTATGTGCCCAACCTCATAGAAAATTCTTAATAGGATTAGAGTCTTCCATTCATGATTAGCAGAAAAAATGGATAGTAGTTAATTCAAATGCCAATCTAGATTACCCCATAGTTTAGAGCTAACTAACTAGGCTATCCAACATCAAATGAGTACTCCCCAATGATATGAAGGCTTATGATACAATCATGGAAGCCTATAACCATGGCTGGTTTCTTTAGGATATGATTTACAGTCATCCGTTATACTACTTTCTTGCATATTTTCAGTTATTTTAATATAATTTAATTGAATTTGCAATTGATTTGAGTTATTTTTTATTTCAAGACTTAAGAGAAGTGATATGACAAAAAAGATAAGAATTCAAGAAATATTTTAGAGGAATTTCATCTATTTTGAAGGGTAATTTAAAGATAGTAAGTGTCAGGACTCTAAAGGAGGCTTAGTAGGATTACCTAAATTTTCCATAACATGTGTGCACTCATGATATGAAAACCGTCTTACAAGTCAGAGATTGCAAGACTCTAAATAATAAATCACTAAGATTGATGATTTTCAAGTAATTAATTTATTATAACATGACATAATATATAATTATAAATAACAATGGATGTTCGATATCCCACAGTTCCTCAGAACCGCAGAGAATCGATATCCCCTACCAAATAATAGGACAGGATATACCAACATTATAAAACTACAGAAAGAATTAAATTATATTAAATTCTAACATGTGAATATTTTCTACAAAGAGTGTTTATGTATTATCTATAAAAATCTCAACTAATCCTAACACTAATGTACATATCTTCATCTTGCACTCAGCACTCGAGACTTATCCCAATCCAATTGCATGTAAACCTGCAAAAGAAAAACTATTGGGGAATAAGCTACAAGAGCTTAGTAAGCTATCCCTCATACCATATTGGCAAATAAGTTATCAAACAAATTATTACAACCATATGAATGCATGCGCACGCAGAATGCCAAACAATATATGTAGTTGACCGGTACTAACTATAATATCGGATTTTAACGCCCTCCGAGATAAGGGTTGGAGATTCATCGGCACCAATCACGACCGGGCTCTAGCACTTGGGTTTTTACCTATAACTTGGAATCCCGTATTTCACAAAAATACATTTCCATTTCTAAAAATCCAATAGTTCACAAAGTCCCAAGCCTAGTGGTGAAGTGACCCCCGCAGTCCACACTCATATCCTACAGCGATGGTCTCTAGACGCGACTCCCAACTACCCACGGTTAGCGTCTCCGGCGCCAATAAAACCAGCGAACTAAGGGTAGGGTCTTGTTGTACTCATGCTCCTGCACGGTACTAATCAAATCATGTGGGAATCCATCCCTCCAAAGCCCTTCATTACCAACCGCGTAAAGTGAAAGCCAGAATAAGTAATGCGATGCATGGATAATGCATGACCCTTTTTAATTTAAAATAAGCCAAATATAATTAGGTCAAATTATGAGGCGATCAATCAATATCAGCAAACCATCCAAATCACATAAAAATCAATCATATCATCAAATCACCAATTATTGTATTTAACACTATTTCTTACAACAATCAATCAATATCAAGCACACGCATATCCCGAAACCCCATGCATCAAATTATTGATATTCAATTTAAGTGCACTAACTACAAGCACAAACAAGTATAGAGTCATCGAGAGTATTCACTTGACTATGACGACTCGCTCTAGTTGTAATAACCAATCGGGAGATCCTTACCCTCGTCGAGATCACCTGATCATTACGAGATAACAAGGATAATAAGTAGTTGACTTAACTAATGGTTCTAGACATCTATCTACCTAATTCTACTTAGATTACTATCAGCCCTTATTCGATTAAACCTAATTGCTAATCATACGCAACATTTTCATTTTATTTTCAATATTTACGAATTTATAGTCGTTTTTCATCGTTTTCGAACGTACATTCACACGGTAATATCCGTTTTAGACGTTAAGACCCATGTTTTATGATATGGGCTAAATTTATTGAAATTTTATCTTATTGAAGTTTAATTATTCTTATTGCTTATATTTATGCCCTAGTTTAGGATTTAATAATTGAATTAGCTATTTGATTCTTATACTTAGGAAATTTTACATTAGTGCTACTAATCCACATACTTGATTAAATTTAATTCAATCTAGGAAGTGTATTAAGGTTTAAGGGATTTTCGACTTCTAAATACTCATATATACCTATGTTATGTGCTTATGTAATCTTATTATTTCTTCTATTATAAACCTACGCTTACATCATCACTTATGTAACCAATTGATGATGTCATGGCTTATGTAATCCATTTATTACATGTAAATATATATGTCATTAAGTACTTATACATATACATATGTTATATACCTACCTACACTCATAACATACTAATATGTATACTTATGTACTTATACTTTATACATACATATACTTATACATTTACTTAGGTTTATACCGTATTTATCCATGTTTATATACTCATATACCTATACGGTTAGATACGTATTTTTATACACAAATTCGTATGCCTAATCTTTTCCTTAAGAAAAACTTCCTAATTTCATCCTTTTGTGTTTTTATGTATGTATTTATTGTAGTATAGGTATGTATAGTTAAATATGGTCTTAATTTAGGTTATATACATGTTAAATACTCATGTACAAAGGTTCACATACTTGTGTTCTTTTAGTATTCCCTTATGTGCACATACTTATGAGCATATACTCATGTCTTCCTTTCTTCTTCTTCATAATTCCTAATTTCTACACTTAAAGATGGGAACTTTGTTTCCTCTTCTTCAAGACAACACTAAACACATAACTACTTATCTAATCTACCTAATTAACTAACTAATGAAGAAGATAAAACAAGATAAAGTAACTTAGATACATACCTTTGCTTATGTTGAAATTAAGGAGACAAAAAGGAAGATATTGAAGGTGAAATGGAAGATGGAAGCTCACAGCAATGGAGGGGCCTTTTTGTTTTGTTTCTTTTTCTTTGTTTTGCTTATGGAAGAAGGAGAATGGTAGGGTTTAGAAGGGGAGATGTATGGACGGCAATTTAAGAGAAGAAGGAAAAAGAAATGCAAAAGGAAAAGAAAAGAAAGGAAATCATGAGAAGAAGATATTTTTTTCCTAATGAAAGAGACACTTTTGTTGACTTTTCAAAGTGTTGACTTGGTCAACTTTGAAAAAAATAAAGACCCTTTTGTGTACATAATGAACTAATTAGGAAAAATTTGGAGAAAGATTAAGGAAATGAAGGGAAATATGAAGTGATTAATAAAAATAGATAATGAGATCTTCTATTAGGTATTTATATCCTATATATATCATTTGGTAAGCTACTTAGTATAGTTGAGATGAAAAATATCATTTAGGGTATTAAGGTTTATTATATTTAACCTAAGCCTCAACTAAACCTTTAACTCTATGTAATCCTAACCTATTTATATACTTAGAAGATAAATGTGATCTAGAATGCAATATCTTAGTTTCTAAGGGATTATTTAAGTATTCTAAATATTTATGCATGATTGAGGGTTATCTTTAGTCGTTTACCGATGAAATGGCAAAATATGAAGGATATATTATTACTTAGGGTTTTAGGGTAAATTATGGTGAATTATGGTCAATTAGTGCTTTTATATCCTCAAAGTTATAGTTTTAGGGTTTTTATTACTTTAGGGCACAATCTCTAATGTTTTTATACATTTAGGGTTTCATATATTCTTACGCGATTCAATCTTCGATTGTCATCTTAGGGTTTTGATAAGGTTCGAGGTTTTAGGGTCTTCATATGCGGTTAGGGATTCAATTGATGATTTAAGGTTTTTCGTATCCACTTTAAGTTTTGGATTGAGATTTTAATCGGTTTTAAATCTTACTGGCTCTTTTGAGTTCGGAAAATTATCTACAGTTTAGACGTTTGTTTCTATACTTAGAAAGCTAAATTTGTAGGGTTTACAGTAAGAATTAAAGAGAATTTGTTCATGAAAAAAGAAAAGAAAATAACTACAGTTACCCTTTACAGCCATGTTCCTTGGCTATGAAGCCTACATCTTTAATTTCAAAATTGAAGTTCGAAGGATTTTTAATAACAACATGACTACGATCACCCACCATGGCCATGTTCCTCAACCGCGATCTTCTTGCAATCAATTTCAAGACAATTATTGCAAGGCATTGTTCACGCTAGCCACTACACCCGTATTCACACCCATGAAATTTTGGTTTTCTATAGTTCACTTGCTGTTTAAAGCTTATTCTATCCAAACATTATATATAGAAGATAGATATTTTGTATCAAAAGAGAGAGAGGAGAAGATGGATAGAAGGGAATAGAATACTTTTAGGGTTTAGTTTTATTTTCACCATGAAAGTTGTTATTTTTATGATGATTATAGCTTAGAGCATTGATATGTAGATTTGAGATCCATCAAGGTAACAATATAATGTATGTTAATTATCTTCTCTTTAGTGCAATTCTCTTATTCTTATTAATTCAATTGTGTGTTTTGCTTTGTAATAAGTTGTTGTTTCTAAAGTCTTAACTTAATTATTTAACTTTATGTATTAAAGTTATGAGGCCAATACATAAATAGATCTATCATAATTAAAAGGATTTGTTATAAGCTTCGAAATAAGTTATAGATTTCTTTTGGAATTAATTATTTTTTGTTTGTGTGCGAAATTTTTTATCTTAATGTTGTTCTAAGGAGTCCTATCCCAAAAGTGATTTAAGTAGGATGTGATTAGGATTGGAATTTAACAGAGAAACGTTTCCTATTGAATTAGCACTTTAACTCCTCTAGTTAATAAGAACAAGAAATTTATTAAAAACTATATGATCCCACATGTTACACTTATGGTGATTAAGGTCTATATATCCTAATTTATGTTTATTTAATTTATTTCATTATTGCATTTTTAGTTAATCTTTTACCTATTTTTGTTCTTATATTTTCAATTAATTCATCTTAATATTACACTTCAATATAAGTTAGAGTAATTAGAACGGGTGAATAAGCATTCAGTTTACATGGGATCGACAACCTAAGACTCGTGTAATTTTCTATACTATTACTTGATAAATGTACTTGCCTAATAGTGTAGTATACACTCCACTAAGTTTTTTTGCTAGGGACTATTGATCAAGAAAGCTTGTTCCTTTATTACTTTATCATTTTAATCAATGTTGTTTCTCTATTTTTCTATCAAGTAAACTAAAATCTAACTTAAATTTTCTTTTTTTATGGCAAGGAAATTTAGAGTAGTGGCCAATAACGACTACACACATAAAACCATGTTTGGCTATATTAAATCATCAACTAGTGGAGCCAACTCCAGTATTGTTGACTAGCTATCATTGTAAACAAGTTTATGATATCGCCAATTATTATCCAAATGGTTTTATAGTGGTTGCTATTTGAATGCTCTTTAGAGGAGGATCCACATTCACATCTTGCGAACTTTTTGGAGATATGTGCAACTTTCAAAATCAAAGGACCTACAAATGATGTGGTGAAGTTGAGATTGTTTCCATTTTCTTTGTAGGGAAAAGCAAGGCAATGGTCAGCCTCATTACAAAAAGATTCTATTACTTTTTCTGATTTACGAATAGAAAAATTTTTAGAAAAACATTTTTCTCTAGCTAGGACAACTAAACTTAGAGCAATATGTCGTCATGTATTCAATTTGATGGGGAAACAATTTATGATACTTAGGAATGTTTTAATGGGTTGCTTAGAAAGTGTCTTAATCACACTCTACCACTTTGGATGCACGTACAAACATTATAATGGATTAAATTTTAGTACTAAGCGATTTTTTAAAGCATTTGCACCCCCATTAAACTAAAGACGCCTAGTGAAGCTTAGGCTTTGTTTGAAAGAAACTAACAATGAAGGATGCAAAGTCTATCATAACCTTAGTTATGATGGTAGATGCGGTAAATAAAGTGTTAGATTCCTATTCCATGTTAGCACAACAATCTATGATGCTTAATGTAGTTAACCTAGGAGGATATATGCCAACTTATTATTAAAGGCCACCATATTAAGGTATGATTCAATGGGGTTTTCAATATTTATCTTATAACGATTGTAAAGAATGGGGTGAGGAGTGTTTTTCTTATGTAGGTGATTATTTTTATACAAATCAACTAAGGAACATTAGTGTTCCTTATGGATTTCAAACTCACTTACCAAAAGTGGATAAGTCGAAACTAGAAGAGATGTTGGTTGGGTACATACAAAGTAGAAATGCCAAGTTATAGCACATCGAAAAACGCATATAACAACTTGCTTAGATTTCAGTTAAAAAATAACCAAAGCCTTCACTACGAGCTCAAGCTTAACCTATGACCTTGAGAAGTGGAAAGGAGTTACAAGTTGCTAAGTAACTTAAAAAGACACCAATTGACCCTAAACTAGTAAATGAGGAGGAAAAAGATAAAATTATAGAAACTCTTGAATCGCCTAGAGAAGAACCAACACCCTCAAAAGTTAAAGAATATAGACTACCCATTCTATATAGAGGTTATGTAAGGAATGCTTAGATGAGAAATATGGTAAGTTTTTAAACTTATTTAAACAATTATGTATTAATCTACCTTCTGTGGAAGCTTTGTCACCAATGCCTAAATATACAAAGTTTTTAAAGGAGTTACTTTCCAACAAGGGGAAGCTAAAGGAATTATCTACAGTCATGCATAGAGAGGAGTGTTAAGCCATCCTACAAAACAAGCTTCCCATAAAGCTAAAGGATCTAAAGAGTTTTATTATCCCTTGTCTTATTGGAAATTTGTCTATTAAACAAGTATTAGTTGATTTAGGTGCTAGCATAAATTTAATTCCTTATAAGTTATTTAAGCAACTAAGCTTAAGTGAACCTAAACCAATTAGGATGAGTTTACAATTGGCTAATAGATTAGTAACTTATCCTAGGGTTATTATTGAAGATGTTCTTGTTAAAATAGATAGATTTATTTTTTCTATTGATTTTATCATATTAGACATCGATGAGGATATTGAGGTTCCACTTATTCTTAGTAAACCCTTTTTAGCTACTGATAGAGCAATTATAGTTGTTAGTGACAGTAAGCTTACATTAAGGGTAGGAGAAGAAGAGATGATAATTAAAATTAGGGAAGAGATAAGAAAATGTGCTGAAGAAGATGACACATGTTTTAGTCTTGATTCCATTGATCGTTTCGTATTTAATACTTTATAGGAATTATTATCTAAGGACCCTTTGCAATCATGTTAGACACAAGGAATTCCTAATCAAGAATTTAGTAATCTAAACATAATTAAAGTAAAAGCTCAACTAGAAATTAATCCTTCGATTTAGGAGATAAGGATTGAACAATTTGAGAATGTGAAGGAAGAAAAGCTAAAGCCTTCCATCAAAGAGTCAGCAAATTTAGAGTTGAAGTAGTTGTCAAATTATTTGGACTATGCATTCCTTAAGGAAAACTCAACGTTACTAGTGATAGTTTCCTTAGGATTGACTACCTAGTAAAAGAATATGCTCCATAGTGTACTAACGTTATAAGCTGGTAGTACAACCATCGTAACGTCTAAACCTAAATATAAAGGAAGCAATCAAGGTAAAAGTAATCATACTTCTAGACGCATGTTTGATTTATCTTATTTTTGATAGTTCTTGAGTTAGTCATGTATAGGTTATACATAAAAAGGAAGCATGACAATAGTACCTAATGAGCAGAATGAGTTGATTCCTATTAAAGTAATTACAGGTTGGCGAGTCTGTATCGATATTAGAAAACTCAATGATGCCACAAAGAAAGATCATTTTCCCTTACCATTTGTAGATTAGATGTTGGATTGTTTATTAGGTCATATATTTATTACTTTTCAGATGGTTTGTTTGGTTATTTTCAAATTTCTATCGCTTAAAAGATTTGGAGAAAACTACCTTTATATATCCTTACAATACATTTACATATAAGAGAATGCCATTTGGCCTTTATAATGCACCTATGACTTTTCAGTGGTGTATGATGGCAATTTTTAATGAATTTATAGAGGATATAATGGAAGTATTTATAGATGATTTCTCAATTTTCAAGAATTCATCCAATAACTTCCTTAAGAACCTTAGCAAAGTACTTGCTAAATGCAAAGAGTCTACTTTAGTTTTAAATTAGGAAAAGTGCAATTTTATGGTATAAAAGGAATTAGTGCTAGGACATAAAGTGCCTTAGAAAGGTATATAAGTCTATGATGCTAAAATTGACACTATTGTTAAATTACCCCCTCCTATATCTATTACAGTCGTACGTAGTTTCTTACAGCATACTAGATATTATAGAAGCTTTATTAAAGATTTTTCAAAAATAACTAGACCTTTAACTCAGCTACTAGAAAAGGATACTCCATTTATATTTTCTCGAAACTATTTAGGTGTATTTAATACTCTAAAAGATAAATTTACTAATGTCCTAATTATGGTAGCTTAGACTAGAGCTTACCATTTAAGCTAATGTGCGATGCTAGTGATTATGTTGTAGGGGTAGTGTTAAGTTAAAGGCAAGAAAAGCATATCCAGCCGATATATTATGCAAGCAAAACACTAGTTAAGACTTAGGAGAATTACACCACCTTGGAAAAGGAACTCTTGGCATTAGACTTTGCCTTCGACCAATTTAGGACATACCTTATCTTATCTAAAGTTATTGATTCTTTTACTCCAAGAGTTTACCCTACAAATTAGAGATAAAAAGGGAGCAAAGAATTTGGCAGCCGATCATCTCATATGCTTGGAAAAACCATCAATGGAAAATTTTAATGAATAGGAGATCAATGGCGAGTTCTCAGATGAGAAGCTTTACCAAGTAAGTCCTTGGAAAACTCCTTAGTTTGCCAACATATCTAACTATTTATTAGCTAGAATTATTCTTTTAGGACTAGATTTTAGACAAAAGAAAAAGTTTTTTTATGATTTAAAAGTTACTTTTAGGAGACCTATTCTTGTTTAAAATTGTGTGGATCAAATAATTCATAAATGTGTGTCTCATTTAGAAGGATGGCATATCTTAGAACATTTTCATTTAGGACAAATAGGAGGACACTTAAGTGCAAATAAAATGGCTCACAAAGTGCTTGAATGTGGTTTTTATTGGCTAACATTATTTAGAGATGCTTGGAAGTTTGTTGAACATTGTGATGGATGTTAGAGGATAAGTAATGTATCTAAGAGAGATAAAATGAAACAAAACCCAATCTTGATCCTATGAAATTTTTTATATATAGGGTATTGATTTTATGAGATCGTTTCTAAATTCAAATAGAAATAAATATATCAGAATGGCTAAATGAGTGGAAGTGCTAGCTCTACCAACTAATGACTCTAGGATAGTAAGACGATTCCTAAAATGTTTGTTCTCTAGATTCAATGCTCTTAGAGCACTCTTAAGCGATAGGGGAAACCATTTTTGTAATGACCAACTAGAAAAAGTGTTGAAGCAATATGGAGTTTAGCATCAAATTGAAACTCCATACCACCCTCAAAGTAATGGATAAGTTAAAGTAGCAAATAGAGACCTTAAGCAAATTTTAGAAAAGACCATAGAGCATAATCGCAAAGATTGGTATGATAAGTTCAATGATGCTCTTTGGAAATATAGAACTGTGTATAAGACACCGAATAGATCAACCTTATATCAAATTGTCTATGGTGAAGCATGTCATTTATTTGTAGAAATCGAACATAAGGCCTACTAGGCCATAAAACGTGCTATCCTTGATCTTGTCTATACAGGTAAATACAAGAAACTTCAACTAAATGAGCTTGAAGAATGGCAAGATATAGCCTACAAGAGCTTAAAGATAATCACGGATAGAGCTAAGCGATTTCATGACAACATGATTATGCAAGGAAAACAATTTTAAGTTGGAGACAATGTTTTACTATATCAATCTTGGTTAAAGCTTTTTCTAAGTAAGCCTAAGTTTAGATGGTAAAGTTCTTACACTATAATACAAGTATTCTTATATGGAGTAGTAGAGATTTTAAGTCTCGAGAAGGGAACTTTCTGAGCAAATGGATACCAACTCAAACTGTACTTCGGAGGAGAGTTTGAAAGGGAGAATAATCTTAACTGTAACCTCCATTTGATTAGAGAAAATGGGTAACCTTATTCTCAAATTGTTGAGCAAACAACGTTAATCAAAAGCGCTTCTTAGGAGACAACCCAATCAAATTTTAGTTCTCATTTACTAATCTTTCAGTCTTGTATCTTTTTTATTTGTATTTGGTTTTGTATTGAGTAAACACAAATGTTTTCTAGATTTTTCTTAAGTGTTTCAAGGAAAATCATAGCAAACAAGAAGTTATGGTGATTAAGGAAGAGAAGGAAAGGAATCGTGACCGCAAATTAAAGCATAGAGCTCAACGAAAAATGGTAAGTTTGAGTCCAATGTAGACTACGACCTAAGATCATGCACAGGATCTTAATCATGATCCTCTCATGGAAAATTATACTTAACTGGAAAATTGAAGTTATGGGTTAAGAGATGACCATGGCCCAAACCATACCTATGGTCTTGCTCGTGTTTGTCTCATCATAAATTGAACTTGAAAGTTAATTCAATTTTAGATTCCAATGACGACTACAACCTAAGACCATGTTTGTGTTCCTGACCGTGTGCTTTTAGGACATGAAAAATACGAAGTTGTACCCAAAATTCATTACAAGAGAACCATAGCCAGTAATCACACTCATATTCCTCTCATCAAGAAATTACACTTTACAAAATTTTAAGGATTTGACTGCTATAGCGACCATTGCCCAAGATTATACTTGTAATCGTGATAGTGTACTCCAATTGCCAAGGATATAAGATGCACCAAAATCTTAATTATAGGAAAGTGAAGTGCATTTTCCTAATTTAAACTCCTTTTGCTCGAAATCCACTTTCCTTTTCCTAAATTACTTTCCTATTGCTAAGATGCAACGAATATTTAAGGATATATGTTAATATGCTAATTGCCTAGATTAACGCTATCATTGCAACTTTTTGAAAAATTTAGTTGCTTAATTAAAATTAAGCTAATAATTTAGGAAACAGGTATCTAAAATTAACTTCTTTGAATAATCATATTGCAATTCTAAAATTATTAAACACTAGTAAATCAACTAAGTGTAGGGAAAGAGAGAAAACAACCATCACCACCACAATGGCATCGAGATCTTCCTACTGCACAACTCATAAGAACTCTTCTAACTCAATATTGGAAGAGGATCCTCTAGCTATGCTTCAATCTCACCCAAAACACATGTTACAATTTGATAATCTTAATCACCAAACTTGTTATAAAGCTCTTTCTAGAAAGATTTTTTCTAGATCAAGCTTCATCGATTAAGAAGTACTGAAACTTGTAAAGAAGGAACCTGAAATTCATCCCATGGTTAAGAGAGGGGGATAGGATAGGTTGTTTGCCATTGAAAAACTTGTTTACAAAGAATTGACCCTCGAATTCCTCACTACCTTATCACTTGAACATAACCAAGTCCCTTGTGGAATCTCAAACATAATTTCATTCCAACGTCAAAACACCAAACTTAATCTTTCTACGGTTGAATTCAAGGTTTTGATGGGGATTTGCAATAAGGAATTTGTCTGTTCACTAAAATTCTATTCACTTCCGTATGAACTACCCTTTAGTGTTACCTCCACAAACTATTGGCTCAAACTAAGTGGTAAGAAGATGTACAATCCTAAATTTATGAGAGAATCTCACTTAAAAAATCCAACCTATAGAATCCTCCATTGGCTGCTTATATACATAATTAGCGAGAGAAGGAAGAGTATTGGAGTAGTGGCTATGCATAAGGTAATCTACCTCTATAGCCTTGTAGAAGGATACCTCATCAACCAAGCGTTGGCTCTCACATTCTACATGCAATATCAAGCAATCAGTTCTTGAGTGAACCAATTGAGTTGTGGACATTATGTTATCATTTTGGTAAAGCAACTTAAGCTTTCAATTGACAATCCCCAACTCAGATGATCTAGAAAGCAAACTCGATGAATCTTTCCTCCTTTCATTAGATGGGACTTCTTTTTGATGAAGTTGATAAATTGCTCCCTAAAAGGAAGGAAAGTGAAATCTCCAATGATGAATTGGTGATAGAAGTAAAGAACTTGAAAACTCAAGTTAAAAAATTGGTTGAATTACAAGAGATTATTAAACAACCTCTAGGAGACAAAGTAGAATGATGGAGTTTTGCAGCAACCTCATCGACTAAGTTAAGATGAAAATCCCTTTACAAATAGATGTGGAATTGATTAATGTAGTGAGCAGGATGAACTTAGAGGACGATGACAAGGAAGAAGCAATATCTAGAACCCAAAAAGAAGAAGAGGAAACCTTTAAAGCTAAGAAAGAAAACAAACCCATCAATGTTTATTTGGAGGATGAAACCAATACGAAACACTTAGATTTCTTTTAGGAATCTAGAATTATTTATTTGTTTAGGTGTTTTTGGGATTGATAATTTTGATGTTTAGTCTAAATAATTGCTTAGTTAGTTAGTCTACTAAATATCTTTTGAATTTTCATGTTTTAGTTTCAAGTTTATGTTCTTGTTCAATCATGAATTAATAAAAGTTTCCTTTCCATATATGCTCTTTCCTCTTTATTTTAAGTGCATTAAATTAGATCGTTTGAGCTTATACATTCTAACAAATTGCACTGAATTCTCAATGGATAATTCAAGCTACTCCAAAGATTTAAGGGAGTATTGTTTTCTTTTCCCATGCTCATATTTTGTTCCCTACTATATTTGTTTGCATTTTTGCTATTACTTAAAATTAAGTACCTTAAGGACAATGTTCTAAACTAAGAGTAGGGAAGGGGTGTATTACTATCATCCAAAAATTAAATTGTTAATATTTCACCCTAATTTTTCGATATTGCAATTCCCATTTACTACAACAAAAGTGCTTGTATTGAATTTTTTCTAAGCCACTACTGCACATGAAACACATTATTAGAATTAAATAGTGAAATTCCTGTAGAGTGAAAGTTATATGTTATTTAGCCATAGATTCCAGGACATTAATTTATTAATCATTGAAGTTGAGCTTTAGTCATGTACTACTTCCAAAATTTATTTGGATGGATGCTTATTCCTTTTGATTTTTAGAATTCTATAATCCTAACTAAATGAAACTTGTCACTTGTAATTTCCCCTTAAAAATCCAGTTTACTTAAGGCATAATTAAGACTAAATTGATAAATAGTGATTGGTAAGGATAGGTTTTGGTCTCTTAAAAGAGCGAACATCTTTCCTATTACCAATTTACTAAAAAAAAAAAAATTGATAAGAATTGGCCTTGATCCCTTAGAAGAACAAGATACTTTCCTACTACTAATGAAGCTTTGTCAATTAAGTAAATTGAAAAGCTCATCAGTAGAACTTCATGTTAGGGGAATGAGTAGATATAATATGTATTTACTCTTGATTATGGTGTTCAATAGAGTTAGGAGAGATTTGTATACATCTTAGCTAAATGGAAAGAAGTCTTATATGGTTTTAGCCTAACTGAATAAAAATTAGACTAATTAAGGAAGAGAATCCTTTGTTAAATGGCATAATTAAACATTTGTTTACAAGCATTAGCCATTGAACTCTAGTATTTGTGTTTGTGATATATAGAGAGTGAACAGGGAGAGAAGTGCACAAGTGACTAGAAAATTTCAAGGGATGCAAGGTCTATTGATAGGGGTTAATTAAATTGTTTTTCTATGATTCTTGAATAATAATAGTTCATCTTGAAAATTTTGTCCTAATTTTCTCTTTCTCAATCCTTATTACGAATTGATTAATTTACTTGACGATAAGTAAATATTTAAATGTGGGGAAATTTGATGAATGTAAAACTACACTCATCTATTATGCTATTTTCCTAGATATTTTGTGCTATTTCAATATAATTTAATTGATTATGCTTTTGAATTGAGTTACTTTTGATTTCAGGAATCAAATGAAGCAAAATGACAAAAAAGATGAGAATTTAAGAAATTTTTTAGAAGAATTTCATCAATTTTACAGATAATCTAAAGATAGCAAAGACCAAAGAGAATTCGTTCAAGAAATAAGTAAAAAAGATTACTATTGTTGCACTTCATGGTTGTATTCATTGGTTGTAAAGCCCACATCTTGAATTTCAAAATTGAAGTTTGAGGGATTTTTGACAGTAACATGACCGTGATCACTCAATTCGATCGTATTTCCCTAAGCGTAATTGTAGGTCCCGTATAAGATAACAAGAGAGGGATGAATTAATATCTTTAAAAAAATGAAACTTTTTTGAATAAAAAAGCCCTTCTTAATAACTTAGAATGGCATGAGTAGTTGTTAATTGATTGTTAACTTTTAGCATAAAAATAACAACATAAGAAATAAAAGTTAGAAACTAAATAGAATAAAGAGAAAGAAGATTAAGGGATCAATTTATAGAGCTTTAACATTTTGCCTATTGCTCTCTTCCAACTCCTTTGGTGGAGACCCAGTTCTCCTTACCAATATCATTCCAATAGTCTAATCTTTTCGCTAATCAAAAATCAATTAGAGGTTACAAGGATATCTAGTCGTTTCTCTATCCTATCTCGTTAGGTATCTTTGCGCTATTCATAGGAATATAGAGAATTCCTTAACCCTACACTCATTCAAATACTATATCAATAATGTTTACAAAAAAAAAAAAAAAAGAGACAATACAATCAAATAGCTCTTTACAACATTCGTACAAATGCAATAATAATGAAATAAGAAAATTGTTTTTGCTTAGTTTTGGACTAAGTTTTTGACAATGTTTCATGAACAAAGGTTTTTTTAATTTCATTTTTTATCTTAAGAAAAAATATGTATCTATCTTGTGCAGCTTCGATTTAAATTGATAATCCTTGTGTATAACAGCTAGAAAATGGCTAGTTGTTGAAATTTCTCCAAAAGATTTAATTCAAATTTGATTATCATTGATAATGAGAAGAAATCTCATAAAAATAAGAACTGATAATTTGAATTTTTGAATGCTGATACGACTGTTGTTCTTGATGTATTCCTTTGCAAATTTGAGTTATTTAAATGTTGTTGCTCATGTTTGTTTGCTCTGATTACCCTTTAGTCATGTGGATTTTCTAACATTTGAAAAACTCTCTTCAAATCTAGTGGATAAACATTTAAATATTTGGTTAAGATATGACTATCCTCATGAATATCTCCAAATAATAGTAGACATTATCTTCCTTTTTATTTAGCCAAATCAATTTTGAAATTCTATGATGAGAATACTCAAATGAATTTAGCTGACCAAATCAAAATTGTTCTTGATAAAATATCTTGAGATTATTTGATTTCATATTCATCCATTTCAATTGATAGCATTTGAACTGATATTCCTTATCCTTCTTCTAAAAACAATAATAGAACTTCCCTATTTCTTTTTCAGTTTGATAAATGTCAAACTTCCATGTTAGTAACTCCACATCATTAATCTTTATACTTTTGAAATCCTTTCGAACTTGCTGTTGTATTTATGGACATACTTTGGTCTTTGTCTTGTCATCAACTTGAACAGGCTTTATGAAAATTTAAGATTTCTTCATTAGATTGATTACAATGAACCTCTAACTAGATATTTAACCAAATGAAAATGAAATTCTCTTAAATTCCAATAAACTAAATCTAACTTTAGTAGAAGGAAATTAAGCACATTACCCAAATATGTCTAATAAAGTGGAGCTAGGTCTTCTATGTATTTGTCAAACCTAACTTTTTTAGATTATTCAAAAAACATTTTAAGCACAACTTCCAAACTTAAATTTGTATGCTATCAACATAACCCTTTACTTTTGCTGATATACTTTTTGACTTACATTCTGACATGTAGTTTTCAACCTCATTTTCCTTCTTATCCTTTCTTTTCTCTAAGGTATCCTACATAGTTACTATAATTGTTAAGTGTATTCCCATCTTTTCATTATCATCAAAATACATTAAGAGAGAAATCAATAGTGATCTTTTCGTAATTAATTTCAAGATGATTCTCGTAGGAATTTTTGCAAGGTGTTGTTTATGCCTAGCCACCACACATGTGTTCAAGCTTGTGTACTTCTAGTTTTCTATAATTCACTTGCCATGTGAAGCTTATTCTGTGCAAACATTATATATAGGAGATAGATATTTTGTATCAAGAGAGAGATAAGAGAAGAGAAATAAAAGGGAATAGAATACTTTTTAAGGTTTAGTTTTATTTTCAATATGAAAGTTGTTATCTTTATTATGATTAAAGGTTAGAGCATTGATATCTAGATTTCAGATCCATCGAGGTAACAATGTTATTTGTGTTAATTATCTCCTTTTTTAATGCAATTCTCTCATACTTATTAATTCAATTGGGTGTTTTACTTTGGATTAAGTTGTTATTTCTAGAGTCTAAACTTAATTATTTGATTTTATGTATAGAAATCATGAGGCCAGTACATAAACAAATCTATCGTAATTGAAGGGATTTGCTATAAGCTTAGAGATAAGTTATAGATTTTTTCCAAAATTAATTATTTTATGTTTGTGCATGGAATTCCTAATCTTAATGTTATTCTAAGAAGTCCTATCTAAGAAGCAATTCAGGTAGGATGTAATTAGGACTATAATTTAATAGAGAAACAATTCCTAATAGATTAGCACTTGAATTTCTCTAATTAACAAGAATAAGAAATTCATTCAAAACCATATTTTCCTACATGTTATACTCATGGTGATCAAGGTTTAGATATCCTATTTTATGTTTATTCAATTTTATTAATCTTTCATAAATTTCTATTCCTATATTTTCAATTAATTCATAATTGATATTGCAATTCAATATGAGTTAGAGTAACTAGAATGGGTTAAGTAAGTGTTTAGTCCTTGTAGGATCAACAACTCAGGACTCTTGTAGTTCTCTGTACTGTTAGTTAATAGGTGTACTTTCCTAATAGCACATGATAACGCTCCATGGGGATGTTGACACTATAATCTCTAAATACTCCTACGATGCTCTGATCTTTCCCAAAAATGAGGCAAGAGTAGCTGAAGGTGCCAGCACCACTTATGATGGGAATATCAAAGGTTCTAATGAAGGTATTGTTTTTTACTAATGTATAAGTCATTCATGATCTTGCCATGCTGAGTAGGGCTTGTAAGAAGAGGGACCTTCACATCTACTTTGGGAGTTGAGTAGTCTTCCTTGGCCATGCTTAGCATGGCATCTATAAGTCTTTTTATTTGTGTTCTAATGTTTTTTTGTCTTAATCTCTAAGCATTTCCTTACAAATATGTCACTCAAGAACAACCACTTTAAGGATTTATTTCTTGAGCTAAAGGCTAGTAGCTTGAAAAAGAAAGAGGATCCTAAGAAAATTCCTACAAGATAAGCTCTTGAAAAATTGCCCACAAAACCACTTGCTAAATTTACCACTTATAAGACTACTGAGGAAACCCAACTAATAAAAACAATAGATAAAAGGAAGGTCACTAGGGTTACTAAGTTAAGGAAGCGACCTAACACTCATGATTACTCTCCGCTAGAGAGAGACCCAAACAAAGGGAAATCCCCTACGAGTGATAAGCTATACAATAGCTCTAACAATCCAAAGAAGGGCAAGGACATCCCATTCAGAATACTAAATTCCACTACCTCCTCTAGGAAAGAGAATAGAGAGGTTTTGTAATTCTTCCCTTACTAGATTGTTTCTACAACCGAAAAGGCAAAATTGGAGGAGGAGATCAAAAGTTAGATGGAGAAGATAGAGAAGGAGGCTAAGATTATAGAAGAAAAAGAGGCAGCTCTAGTAGAAGAACAAAAGAAGAAGTCTCAATTGGTGGCCGACCTTCAAGAGGCATAAAGTGAGGTAAAAACCCTTAAGAACAAGCACAGTGAGGAGGTTGCTTTCTTATAGAGCTTATACATAGAGATAAAGATTAAAATGGCTAACTTAGAGAAGGAACATGGCTTAACTTATCAAAAGGCATATAGTAAGGCATATTAGGACATTCAAGGGAGCCAAGAATATGATAGCTTGATGTCATAGAAAATACCCAGTAGGATAAACGTAGCATGGGATGAGGTCCTTATCCACTATCCCAATTATAACCTATGTTGTTTACACTTTGTTAGACGAGGTCGTGAGAGGGAGGCTCCTACAAATGAAGCTAATGCTGACGAGGCGAGGTAGAGGACCAACCAAGTGAATGTACTAATGCTCCCTTGGTCGGTCCTAACAACTCTTAAGAAGTAAGCGACACTCCTAAAGTTCTTGGGTTTCTACCCCTAATCCTTCCTCCAATCCCTAACCCACCTCTAACCAAGTTTCTAAAGGCTAGTCTCCTACCATTGATCAAACTTAAGAAAAGTGACTTGTTTTTTGTCCATTTGAATGTTATTTTTGACTTGTTTCTAGGTCGGTATGGTGACCTTTGTTTAATGTAATGATTTCTTGATAGACTTTTGTTTGGGCTTGTAAAGGACCCTTCCACCACTTTGATTTGAACTTTTGAATTATGCTCATGTCATTAGTGTTAATGTATTTGTTTGTTAATCTCTATAATGCACATGCTTTATTCACAAACCCTTTTTTAATTTACTATTAAATGATTTGGGCTTTTGTTTAGCTCATCATCCTTATTTGTCAAAGGACTAAGAGTTTCATGTTTGTACTTTAGTAGTTTGGGAACCTAATAGGAACTACCCATGCAATTGGCTTAGAATGCCTTAAGCTGATAGTAGCTTACTTGTCCATTAATCAAGCTTAAAAGGTTATGCCTATAATTTAAGGCTTTGAAGTAACTCATCGCTTACTTAGTAGATTTAGAGTATTATTCCTATCACTAACAGATAGCTTAGGGCCTTCCAGTATCTCACCATCTATTCATTAGACTTAAAGCATTATACCCATCTTTAGTTGAAGACTTAGGTATTCACAAATAGCTTATTATCCTTTGCTAAGATTTATAGCTACTATGCTTGTCGCTCTTAAGAGAGCTTAGGGATTTACATCTCATCGTACTTTCTTAGGACTTAGAGATCTAAGGATTTCCTTTTTTGTTGTTCATCAAATATAAGACTTAAGGACTACCACTTTGTGATTTACTTACCACCCTTTAGTAGGGTTTAGAGACTTTTTAAGTTCTCCTTTATCGAAGACATTGGGTGAAAACCGCATTTATTGTTCACAATTATATTCATGTATATGCAACAAATGCTATGTTAAAATAAAGTAAGTATAAGCTTGAACAATGTCGAATAACCAAACAAACACTTCATTATATAAAACATTAGAAAGGGATAAGGTTGGTTTGTCAATTTGACTATGCATAGTACATTCATAATAGAAACAGATGATCAAATAGGTTTGTGGAACAAAGTTCACTTATAAACATACATATAGACAAACAAATAGCAAAAAAAAAATAGTATACGCAAGTAAACATATCTTTGTTGGCTAAGCAAACACATCTTCATCGACATGTCAATCATTCAAAATATGGCTTGAGATTGTTAGCATTCCATGCCCCAAGGAATAAGCTACATGTTAAGTCTTTCCAATCAATAGGCATGTCCATTCCCTATTACCTCCTTCACTCTAATAAGGACTTCCTATGCAAGGGTCAATTTCCCTTGAGGTACTCTTGCCCCTAATGCCTCCAACTTCCCATAAACCAAATCATTAGGTCAAAAGCACTTATGCCTAACTTATTTGCCGTGGTACTAAGCTACTAGCTACTAGTAAGCAATAAGATGAGCTCTGGCCAATGCTCACATTTTGTGGATAGTGTCTAAATTAGTTCATAAGCCTATGTCATTGTATTGAAGTTATAAGCTTGAACTCTTGTACTCTCTACTTAGAGCTCAATCAACAATATAGCTTCTAATCTAAAAGCTAACTAGTATAGAGTATGAGCTATCAAGGTCCTTTATCTTGTCTTATACCCCTACAAAACATTGGGTCGTTCATCTACCCATCTATTCCTAACTTGGTCCACCCTTTTCTTCAAACTTTAAAGGATAACTTTGTTCATAGCCTCTACTTAACCATTGCTTTGAGGATGCACAATAGATGTGTAGCATAATCTAATTTGCTGAGCTGCACAAAACTTACATAACTTATCATTATCAAATTATGGCCCATTACGTGTTATAATGGCATAAGGTATCCAAAACCTGGTTTAGATGTTGCTAACTAAGAAAGCCTTAATACCTTGCTTCATCATCCTTACCACAAACTTGGCTTCAACCCATTTCATGTAGTAGTCTATTGCAATAATGATGTATTGTCTTCACCTGGTGGTCCTTGGGAATGGATTGAGTATATCCAATCTCCACTAGGTAAAAGGCCAAGGGCTAGTGAGTAGGATCAAATATGAGCTAGGGGCTCTCTCTATCAGGGCGTTTCTTTGACACCAATCACAAGTTTAAGCTACATAAAGTGCATCTTTTATCATTATAAGCCACTAATAACCCAAGCATAATGCCCTCACATACAAAGCTGCAACTCTAATGTGATTACTACACACTTCAGAATGCAAATCGAAGAGGACTTGTTCTGCTACTGAAGGTTGCAAACATCTTAAGTAAGGCATGCTTAAACCCCTCTTATGTAGGTTTCAATCAATAATCATAATATTGGTTTCCTTATATACAAGTCTTTAAGCCTCTTTACTATCTTGAGGTAGAATACCATCCTTCAAATAATCTAAAATAAGATCCATCTAAGAATACTTTATACCTCTCTATTGAACCTTTAAACATTCCACTAGTTGTCTTTTTGTGCTTTTTTCTAGCAAATATTCTATGAAAATTCTCTCCTCCCAATTCGATATCCTTGTGGAGGCTACTTTAGACAACTTGTCTACTACATAGTTCTTTGTCCTTAGAATCTTCATCAATCGCCAAGTCTCAAAGTTTGATCCGACTTCCCTTACTAGCTATAGATGTTTGATTATATTTTCATCTTTGGCCATTCTCCCCTTAACCTGATTGACTATTAGTTGGGAATTAGAGAAAACATCTAAATGCTTAGCTTTGACTTCCTTGGCTAACTTCATTCCTGCCAATATACCTCATACTTCAATTCATTATTGTTGGTAAGTAATCAAAACTTTAAAGAATAAGAAATCTGAGCTTCCATTGGGCCTTTTAAGGATCAAGCCTACACCGTTCCCTTCACTAGTGAATGAACCATCAATGTATAGCTTTAGTTCAGCTGCTTATTCTCCATAACAGATCTCTTGGTCCCAATAAACTTGACTATGAAATCTACAAGGATTTGAGCCTTGTACACCTTTTTAGGTCGATATTGAATCCCAAGAGCACTAAACTATAATGCATACTTTACAATCTACCTTAAGGTGTAAGGCTTATGTAGATCTTACTTTAATGGCCAATTAGTTAGGACCATTACTTGGTGAGCTTTGAAGTAAGGTCAAAGCTTCCTAGTTGCTATAATGATAGCATAAACAAACTTTTCCAATTTAGTATATCACAACTCCAAACCTTATAGAACGTAGCTTACATAATATGCCAGCTTATGTACTCATCCTTCCACCAATGCTAATACTAATGAAAGAGCTTAGTCAGTCATAGATAAATATAAGTAAAGAGTCTCTCCAATTGGGTTCAACAAGATTTGTTCCTTTAAGGCCTACTTATACTCTTTATTCCACCAGAATTCAAAAGGGTTTCTTAAAACACGAAAAAATTCTATGCATTTCTCTACATTTTTAGAAACAAACCTAGTCAATATTACCATATGACTGGTCAACCTCTAGACCTCCTTAATGGACTTTGGTGATTCCATATCTAGCATAGCTTTAACCTTCTCAAGATTGCCTTTAATTCCTCATTATGTCACCATGAAACATAAAAATTTCCTTAAAGATGCACTGAACACACATTTATGAGGATTTAACTTCATATTTTATCTCCCAAGTGTGTTAAAGGTCTCTTGAAGGTCGACGAGGTGCTCTTCGGTAGTCTTACTCTTGATAATCATATCATCTACATAAACCTCAATATTCTTAACCCTAAACCCTAAACCTTATAGCACCTATAATCTTTGAACCTAATGGCATGACATTGTAATAATAAGTCCTAAAATTCATGATGAAAGAGGTATGCACTTGGTAGGAAGGATTTATCTTAATCTAGTTATAACTGGAAAAAGTATCCATGAAGCTCAACAAGACATGCCCTGAAGTCTGAGTCAACCATTTAATCTATTCAAGGCAAAGTGTTAAGCTTGAATTTTTCCAGTTTTCATTATTTTCCTTAACTTAATCAGTCCATTTAATACTAACCTTCAACTAAAAGTTAAGAAAAACTTAATTTCTTTATAATTTTGAAAATTATTTTAGTATCATCACACAATCAGAGTTGAGAAAAAGAGTTAAGTTATAACTAATTTGGTGAATTAATTATTACTTATCTACCAGTCTTTTAATAAAACCAATTTTTTAAAAAGGTTTTGAAATAAGAGATTTTAAATCCAAGAGCTATCCTATTAAACCTTTAATAAGTACTACTTTTAACTTTTCGATTTTAATTTTATCTTTAAAATACCCATTAAAAATAATATTTATTCACATACAACTAAATAAATTTAATTGAATCTACAAAAAAGATAAGTTGAATAATTATTTACAAAAGGTGGAAAAAATAATTTTTTTCAATATTTTAAGTCGTCCTGTAATTAGTTATAAGTGCCTATATACCTACTATTAAAGATTAGACTTTCATAGTTCATTCAGTAAAACTTTAATGTGTGAATTTATATTAATTTTGAAAAAAGGGCCAAACTTATGTCTCTTAGCCATTTTGTTTTGCTTTGAGAAAAGTTTCTTAAAAAAGAGAGATATTTTAGAGTTTTCCAAAAATAAAAATACCACTCTACGACCTTTTTTTTTTAAAAAGGTCTAGCACCCTAAGAGACATCAAGCAAGTTTTAGAAAGGTCTAGTGCTCTAAAAGATGGCTAGAACAAAGTAAACCTTAAATGACCATATTGGATGGATGGTTCTTCACTTTATTAAATTTGACACCAATGTAAGCATCATCTTGGATTGATGGGTTAAATTTGACACCAATGTAAGCACCATCTCAGATTGATGGGTTTAGGAAAAACTTGAATGCTATCTTAGATTAATGGGCATAGCACCACCTGGGATTGATGGGCTTTAACAAAACTTTTGAATAGCATCTTGGCTTGATGGGCATAGTACCTCTTAGATTGATGAGCTTTAGCAAAAACTTGAATACCAACTTGGATTGATGGTATAGCACCATCTTAGATTGATGAGCCTTAACAAAAACTTGAACACCATCTTGTATTGATGGGTATAGCACCATCTTAGATTGACAAGCTTTAGCAAAAACTTAAACACTATCTTAAATTGATGGGATTTAGTAAAAACTTGAACACTATTTTAGATTAATGGGTATAGCACCATCTTAGATTGATGAGCTTAATTTGAACATTAACTTAGATTGATGGATATAAATTTTGTCATTATCTTGGATTGATGGGCTTTAACACAAAACTTAAACACCATCTTGGCTTGATGGATATAAAGTTTTTTATCATCTTAGATTGATGGATATTGAAAAATTTAATTAGGTTTCTTAAAAGAGCTTTCTCAACTATGCAATTTTCTTGAAATTGATAAAAGTAACCTCAAGGGTCGACTTAACAGAGAGATTAAGCTATCATGGTCACTTGGTCCAGTTGCTAAGGGCTTGATCCGCCTAAAATTAGCTAAAAGAAATCTTAGATTAGCTCCTAGGGATTGGGCCCCTTTATTTCAACTTAGGTGAATATCATAAAACTAAAAATGGTCATAATATAAGTTGTTCAGATGAACTTTGATATAGCAACCCCATTATCCTATAAATAAAGTTTTCTTTTGATAAATGAGCAAAGTGAGAGAGAGAAAGAG
Source organism: Lumnitzera littorea (assembly GCA_024138015.1). Taxonomy (NCBI): domain Eukaryota; kingdom Viridiplantae; phylum Streptophyta; class Magnoliopsida; order Myrtales; family Combretaceae; genus Lumnitzera; species Lumnitzera littorea. The sequence continues at coordinate 74,407,417 of JAMXBB010000004.1, read as the reverse complement.
AGAGAGGTTTAACCTTCTACATGCATCATTTCAACTATCACCTATGGCAAAACTGTTGGGAATCTACTATGTCCTTTAACTGTCAAGTGAAAGTAAGTTTTATAATTGAGTCAACTCTTGAAACACCTAATAGAATCTATAGTCCCTATGTCCTTCATAGTTCTCTTGAGTTATCCTGACTCTTTGCTAGTCTACCCCCTAACCCACTTCTCATAGAACCACTTCACTTCTACAACTAGTGTTAGAGTCTAAATCTCCAATTAAAATAGAAAGCCTCACTACAACAATATCTTAACACAATAGAAACTTGACTTGAAATGATTATAATACAAAATTAATGATAACAAATTCCCTGAGGGCTTTGCTAATGGAATCTCGAAAACCTCAAAATCGCTCAACATGTTTGCTAGCGAACCTTAATTACTTGTGCTACTCTTCTTTTTTAGTTCGATCTTCATTTTATAGAGGTTAAGTTACATCTAATCATAGAAAGATGCACATATTCCAATGGTATAATTGATTGTTCATAGAATTTAGAAAATTTGATTTTAATGAACATCAACTAAAAGGACATAATTATGGAAAACTTTTTGATACATTGTAAGAAGTAAAACCTTGCCATAGATTGAAGTTACTATCCAGATCTCCTACAAATCTATGTAAAGACAAAGCATGCATTTAAGACTTCTAAAAGAAGAAGATGAGAGGAGAGGAAGTTTTGTGTAAAAATGTATGAATTAATTAATTAAGCTTGTGGTATTTATATTTCTACCCTTACATATGTGAAACCACTAATTAATATACATAAATGGGATGAAAATGACTAACTATACAAACTGAATTATATTAACTATACAACTAATTGTAAATAAATAACTATCTGAATACAAGGTATATAGTCCTACAGCTTCCCCCATCCCCCTCAAATTGAAGCTATTTGCAAGCTTAACTTGAAACATAGCATCTGTAATTGGGAAACTCTTAGAGCTTTAGTAAAAACATCTATAACCTAGACCAATGAAGGAACAGACATAGGTTGTAAGAAGTAAGATGAAACGTAATCTCTAATAAAATGAGCTACAATGTCAATGTGCTTGATCCTTGCATGAAAAACATAGGTTATGAGCAATTAACAGAGCAGACTTGTTGTCATAAGCCAAAGTGATAGGAAAGTCAACTGAAAAACCAAGATTGGGTAAAATATAGGAAACCCACAATAGCTCCTTTGTAGTAGTACTTAAACTCTGATATTCCACTTCAATAGTGGAAGTACCAATAGCAAGTTGCTTTTTAGTCTTCCAAGCAATTAAAGCATTGCCAATCATCACACAATAGCTAGAAAAAGAACACCTATCTATTGCACTTAAGCCCCAATTAGAATTAGAAAAGCCCTTGAAAATAAGAGAATTAGAAGTTGGATAAAAAAGACTAACCCCAATAGAACCTTTAAGATATCTCAACAAATGGAATAAAGCATCTAAGTGCAGCTTACGAGGATGAGCCAAAAATTGGCTAAGATGATGTACAACAAATGAAACATTAGGTTGAGTTAAAGATGCATAAAGTAATCTACCAACAAGTTTGTGATAGAAAGTAGGGTTTGATAAAAGTTCTCTAGAATTATTATCAAGATATAATCTTGGTTGCATTGAAAAAAAAGTTGGTTTAGCTTTAGTAAGACCAACTACTTATAAAATGTCCATGATGAACTTGCATTAACGAACAAAAAGACTAGCTTCTATCCTACATAATTCAATTCTAAGGAAGAAACATGTTAGACTAAGATATTTGATAGTGAACTTGTCATTAAGGTAGCATTAAGCATGAGAGATAAAGGTAACATCAAACTCAATAATAAGCATGTCATCTACATAAAGAAGTACACCATTATCATTACAATAAGTAAATAGGGAGACATCATGAGTAGATTGAGCAAAACCCAACGAAAGAAGAAATTGGGAAATTTCTTGATTCCATTACCGAGAAGCTTGTTTTAAGGTATACAAAGACTTTATAAGCTTACACACTTAATCAGATGAGGCCCTATCATAACCTTGATGAGGAACCATATAAATTTCCTCATATAAATGTCTATGAAGAAAGGCATTGTTAACATCAATTTGAAAAGAAGCTACCATTAAAGACAACAAGATCCTAACTATACCCATTTGAGCTATAAGAGAAAAAGTATCATGGAAATCCTCACCCTTAACCTCAGTAAAATCTTTAGCTAGCAAATGAACCTTGTACTTCTCAATCGAGCCATCTAGTCTATATTTAATTTTATAAACCCACTTAGAACCAATAGCCTTTTTCCCTTTAGGTAAAGTAGTTGTGTCCCAATTGTCATTACTCTTTAAAGCAACAAGCTCATTCTTCATAACTAATTGCCATTCTTTAGACTTAGATGCTTCTAAATAACTACTAGGTTTTTGAACAATAGACACTTTAATGAGTGATGCCACAAAATCAAGGGGGTAAGTTTGGAAAGATGATAGGGTAAATAAAAGATAAGGTATTAAAGAACTAGATTGAGTGAACTAAATAGAATCACCAATAGATGTAATAGCATTGGATTCTGTAGCATGCACAAAGTCGTCTAACCACTGTAAAGGATGTTTAACCCTTATGGCACGCCGCAATGGTGCCTATGATTGATTATCAGTAAGATGAACATAGAATCATTAGTTCAAGACAAATCTAATGAATGATAGGAAGTAAAAACAGGGAGAGAAGTGTGTGAACTAGAAGAATTTGATAAAGAAAACTAATCAAAAGAAGCTTGACTAGAGGATGAAAGTGTATGATCATTTGACAAAGTACAAGATTCAAAAAGAAAGGACATGGACGATGTAGAATCAAATGTTAAAGGAAGATGTAATAGAGCACCATTTGTAAAATAATCAGTAGGAAATGTTGTGGAAAGAACTTGCAGGTCCTTAAAAGTTAATTTTGTCTCAAAGAATAGAACATCTCTTGACATAAGTATTTGACAATGAGTAATATCACCCATACGATATCACTTTTGTGTAGAAAGATAACTAAGACTTAAGTGCTCTAGACTCAAATTTATCCTTAGGAGTAAGATGCTTAGCTACAAAACATAAGGATCCCATAACTCAAAGGTGATAATAAGTGGGAATGTGACCAAACAATTTCTCATAAGGTGACTTCCAATTCAAATTTTCCATTGGCATCCAATTAGCTAAGTAGTTGGCAATGAGGATACATTCTCCCTAAAATCTCTTAGGTAAATGAGCATGAAGAGATAAAGCTCTTGCCTTTTCTAATAAATAGCGATGTTTCCTTTCTACCTACCCATTTTGTTGTAAAGTATATGTAGTGGTTTTTTGGTGAATAATACCTAAACTTGAAAATGTGGATTGACATTAACCAGACAAAACTTTAGAGCCATTGTTACTTCACACAAATTTAAGAGAAACACCAAAATGATTGGATACATAAGCAAAGAAGTTAGAAAGAATAAAAGGAACCTAACTCTTATGCTAAAGAAGGAAAGTCCAGGTAGATCTAGTACAATCATCAACAACAGTTAGAAAGTAATGTGCACCCATAATTGAAGCTTCCCTATATGGACCCTAAACATCCATATGCAATAGCTCAAAGGTAACATTAGAAATATGATCACTCTTATTAAAGGGAAATTTGTGAAATTTGGCCTCAAGACACACATCACAAGAAAATTCATGGAAGTCAAAATATTTACAATCTACTAAGTGTTTAAGCATGGATATGGAAGTATGTCTAAGCTATAAATGAAATAACTCAAGAGAAATGACAAAAGAATTACAAGAAGATCTTATTGAAGAACAAACAGGGAAAGATAAAGCATCAATCACAGCACCATGTTTTTGAATCCTTTTTACTTGGAGAACATACAAACCATTCATAGCTTTAGCTTTAGCAACAACTGTCTTAGTTTTCTAGTTTATACAGCACACTCGTAAGGATCGAAATGTGCAATTAGGTGATGATCTCTAATAACAATATGTATAAACAATAGGTTGTGAGTAAAAGTAAGTACTATGTATACATTGTGTACAACAGGTGTGGAGGTTAATGAAACAAAACTTGCTTGTGTGACTACAAGTTCTTTTCCATCTGGTAATTTAATTCGAATTGGATGTAAAAGGTCGACGATATCATGTAGGATTATGTGATAGGGTGTCATATGATTTGTGGTACTAGTGTTTACTATCCAATAGTCCTTACAAATATTTAGAACATTTAATCAAAAGAGATTAGCTTGAAATACACCTAAAAAATGCACTTTGTTGGCCATTGCTAGAGAACAATTTTGATTTCCTTTCTCTTACATAAACTTCATAAACTCTTGACAAATATTCTACATATAATGTGGATTACTCCATTATTGAGGTGTTGTGCTAGTCCTAGATCCTCATTAGAACAGGCTACAATAGATTAGCATAAATCCCTCTAGAAGTAGATCCTTTAGTATTAACAATGAGTTTAGAAAGTGTAGTGTTAGCACTAGTAACTCTTCCTTTAGTTATGCATCTCCCTTTAAACCAATTCGGATATCTTATCAGTTGAAAGCAATTTTCAACTGAGTGTCCTTTAGCCTTGCAATGTTTGCAAGTTAGTTTGCTCTTGAACTTCTTTTTCTCAATATTGCTTAAGAATAGTCTTCCTTTACTAAGAAAAGATGATGCATTAGATTCATTGAAAATAATTGAAAATACTTGCCCTTACTTCTCAATTTGCTGAACAAAATAAAAAGAAATACTCACAGAAGGCATAAGGTCCATTGATAATATTTGATTATGACTATTATCATATATTTCATTAAGTCCCATAAGGAATTGCATCAATCAATTTTACGATTCTAATTCAAACAATTTTATTCGCAAATTACAAGTACATGTTGCTATATAGCTACAAACACATTCTAGATAAGATTGAACTTGTTGCAAGTCATCCTAAAACCTTTTCAACTTACTATAATAAGCACTAACACTTTGATTATTTTACTTAAGATTGAAAATGTCATACTGTAGTTGAAATACCAAAGGACCATTAGAACTACCATATTGTTAAATCAACTCATTCCACAATTGTTTAGTAGATTAAGCATATAGGAAACTTTTAGCAATCTCAGTGTTCATTGAATTCAATATCCAACACCGTACCATATAATCATAGCATAATCAACACACAATATCAGGAGAATCATCACTAGGTTTTGCTATAGTACTATCTATAAAACCTAGTTTTAATTTGACCCTAAGCTTTAGCTTAATCAACCAATTCTAACTTAGAGAGTTAATTTCGTTGAAAATTAGAGTTCTAATATCTATATTAGGATTATCCAAGTTCGATAAGAAAAATGGATCAGAAATTGAAGGATCTATTACTGTATTTCTTATCAAATTAGGATTTGCTATAGTATTTCCTACTGTATTACCTACAGAATCTTCAAGAGAACTCATGATCTGAAAGCAAACAAGGAAAGATGTTACCTTAATCGAGCTCTAATCCCTTATGAGAAGTAAAATCTTGCTATAGATTGAAGTTACTATCTAGATCTCCTACAAATTTGTATGAAGATAGAGCATGAATTTAAGACTTTTGGAAGAAGAAGATGAGAGGAGAGGAAGGTTTGTGTAAAAATGTATGAATTGATTAATTAAGCTCTGTACATAGTGGTATTTATATTACCACTGTTATATGTGTGAAACCATTAACTAATATACATAAAGGGAATGAAAATGACTAACTATACAAACTAAATTATACTAACTGAACAACTAACTATAAACAAACAACTAACTGTATGCAAAGTATATAGTTCTACATACATAAAAGATTTTATCCTTTGGTTGAATCATCTATTTAAAAAGAGTTTAGAGAATACTTTAGAAATACTTCTTTCTTATTGAAACAATCTTATATAGAAGTCAATGGAACCACTTTCAATGAATAAATCCCACTTTCAAAACTTTTATTATAGAACAACTTGACTTTATTTTAGTTTCATTTGATTTTCTTAGAAGCATTTATATAAATTCAACATACCAACTAAATAGTATGTCTTACAAGCATCATGATAAAAATTGTGCCTATAACATCAATAGCTAGCCATGCTATATTTGGAAAACTTATCTTTATCTTATTTACTCAACCCATTAAGGTAAATTAGATGAATAATGAATCTCAACTTTAGCTAATCAAAATAAGGTAAGTTTCCTTTTTATCTTTTACCTAAGTATATTACTCAAATATACTTGGTTTGTGAGCACCAGTCTTCTAATCATGTTTTACTAGATTCTCCTAATTTGCTTGTTGCTTCTCCTGCAAACGCATGAAAACATACATTAAGACCATAATATGCTTAATAATAAACCGGGTTACTTACACATACTATTCACCCTGTCTTGGTTGCTTTTGGGACTTTGATCCCTATAGGGTTTTCCCATGATATAAAGTTATCTTCATCACTTTATCTCTTATCTTTCTTTTTGTTTTGCTGTTTTGTGTTATGTGATTTTAGTTATTTCTAGTGCGTACCTTAACACTATTGTTTTGACAGGACGGAAACCTATGAAAATCAAATAGAAATTTCCCTTGTTCTTGATTTTAAGGACCACGACGATCGAAAAGAGGTTCATTTTTACACACAATCAACATATGCACGCCCAAAGAGAAAATACAAGGGGTTACGAGTCAAGCATATTTATCTCCATGAGTCAGTCCAAGCTACATTTCCTACTTGTTTTTACTGCTTACGTGAAATGAAGGCTACAATGTATGATTGCACGTTGGTTTCTTTTTAAAAGGAAGGAGCTTTTTATCTTTTTAGATTTGATGCTTTGACTTTTGGAGTTGCCCTGGCAAACTTCTCTTTTTGGATTTAAAGATAAGACTCCCCACTCACATGGTTTGTTTCTTGAGCTATCCCTGTACTACTTTGTGAGAGACCTATCTAAGTGATCCAAAGATGCCCTAAAAAGTAGTTTATTATTAAGTAAAGTCGTTCCTTAAGTAACTACTTGTACAATTATTTACTCCTTAAATGTACATATACATATGTATATAATTATTGCATTAATTTAATTATATATTTATAATTGTTTGTTATCCACAATATATGGGAGGGACCAACAATTTATACCAAAGACATGATTAGGGTATGTGGGGTAATACCTTTTTCCCTATTAAATCACAAAAAGCGCTTTATATCTTTATTCTTTTTAGTGTGTGTGACAAANACTTTTGGAGTTGCCCTGGCAAACTTCTCTTTTTGGATTTAAAGATAAGACTCCCCACTCACATGGTTTGTTTCTTGAGCTATCCCTGTACTACTTTGTGAGAGACCTATCTAAGTGATCCAAAGATGCCCTAAAAAGTAGTTTATTATTAAGTAAAGTCGTTCCTTAAGTAACTACTTGTACAATTATTTACTCCTTAAATGTACATATACATATGTATATAATTATTGCATTAATTTAATTATATATTTATAATTGTTTGTTATCCACAATATATGGGAGGGACCAACAATTTATACCAAAGACATGATTAGGGTATGTGGGGTAATACCTTTTTCCCTATTAATTATCAAAAAGGGCTGATTTTCTTTTTTAATAATATATATATATATATATATATATATATCTAGCTTCATATATAACAAAGAAACAGCATAAGAAATCCATGCGCTCTTTAGATCCTTCCGAGCAAAGCATATGTCGATTCCCAGAAACTTTTTCGTTGTAAAAATAACAACTTTGTTATATATCTTTATTCTTTTTAGTGTGTGTGACATGTTACCACTCAGCTAACTATGGCTTCCGCTTCTTTTTTGGTTTACTTTTTGTTTGTTTTTCTGTCCTGGATTGCTTAAAAGCCAAAGAAATCATGGAGTCTTTGAATCTCTTGATAGGAGATAGTGACACATACAACAAGAAATTAGATGCAACAAGACGCGTCATCTACATGGACTAACTGGGCTTTTAGATATTCCTTGCATAATTATTATTTTTTTTTTCCTTTTTTCCTTGAAGGGTAGGTGTCCAAGTGAGTTAAGGTAGAGGATCCATGTTCCCGTTCACAAGAAACGCAGCTGATTTTCCCACACCCATGAGGCTCGGATATGTGTCTTTTTATCCTATTAAGGCTAATGCTCAACGTCTTACAAGTCTATGTGTATAGTAACATTAGGAGTTACTTTTTGAATGCTTGTCTTTCATTTGATATTATCCACCACTATGGATGATTAAGTGATGGAGGCACATGGAGACTAACAAGGAAGGCCTTCTTCTCTGAAAAGGGTGGGCATCAAAGAACCAAAAAGATAAAGGGGTTGAAAAGAAGAGAGAACGAAGATAAAGGAGAACAACCCACGCTCCTTTGTCCTAGTAGACTGTTGTACTTTAACCCCAACTTAAGATTTACATTTTTCTGTGGTGAAGCGTACCCGAATATAGGAAAGATATAACAAACGATAAGAATATATCTTAACCATTCGCAGCATCATGTGGTGAGAATAAGTATTAGATGTGCCATGTATAATTTCATTGCAAGTTAAAAATGATACACATGTATGTTTGTGCGTATAACACGTTTGGATAAAAGATTTTTCTATTAGAAAGAAGGAAAGACATTTTGTCAAATGTAAATTAAAAAGCACTGCCGTATATATGTTTTCACATTTAATGCTGACAAAAAATACATTAACACGACCTGAAAATACTATATTACCTTGAACACGGCCTCTAGGCTAGCTAACACTAGGTATATCCATTGGGACTTATTGGACATTGGAAACAATAAGATCGGATAAAGTTGAATAGATTTATGTGTGGATATTAAACATCATAGGTATATTTCTATCCAAAATTTTCAAAACCATATCAAAACCTGCCCGAACTTGTATCCTATAAGTATTGGAGTTTATGAGGCCCATGATATCTTGCATTTAATTATAAGTGATTCTTAATAAATATAACTGAAATTAATTAGAAAAATAAATAATTAAATAGCATAACCAATAGTAAACTGCTTTCATAATAGGAAAAAAATTGAGGCTACACCCCTTAACTCTATCTGTGATTACAGATTTTGTGACATTAAAATCAAAACCTCCCTTATGACATATGTATTATGGGATTTTAGTTGATTTTGTTATGTATATACTATTTGAGTATCGTACTACATGTGATTTCAAAGGAGTGATGCATAGATGACATTTAAATAGATTACTTGAAAATGATTGGTCAGGAGGAAAAATAGGTACTCTTAGTGGCTCTAACACACTAATGATAGGAGGATTTATATTAGACCAGCCTCATTGTTCTTAATCAAAGTTTAAACTCATTCTTTGCCTAAACCTTGTTTCATCTTTTGCAAGTAGAGACTTTATAGCCTTTTACTGTTTCTCGTGTCTTTAGAATTTCTAAACTATCAAATGAGAAGGCATGATATGGTATAGACTTTGGGATTTAGTGTCATCCTTCAAATTATATCAATGATTTGATGAATGAAATTAAAATTATTGATTTCAAGGTTAACTTTATTGAGCTTGCCATGGGTCCAAGGTTAGTAGTTATCTTTATGAAGTGCGTGAGCCTATTTGATAGAGGATAGGAGTGGGTAGATGGGCCTAATAATTTCAAACTCACCAAGTCAAATTTCCCAAAATCATCTCAATATGTGAACAAACTCCATAAGCCCTATCATTTAATTGAATGAGTCAAGTCTAATAAATAATAGGTTTAGCTCAATATTGTAAATATGGTTGATTTTAGCTTTCTAGGCATCTAATACCCATTTGATGTTTTCTATTAAATTACCTTATTCAAGTAGAGCAATTTGTCTAACAAAACCCAAAAGGAAGGGTCTTTATTACATATGTTAGATATCCCATTGGTTTCGATTGTTACTCCTATCAACTTCTATCAAAGTACCATATAGGAGTGAAATGATAATAGATATTGTACAAAAAATTAAATTCAAAAGTATATCATACCCTAAAAATAGCACCTTACACAAGCTTTCGTTTCATTGATCCAGCCATGAAATGCCACAAACTCGAAGGTCATTTTTTCCTCTCATGACAAGTCTATTGGAGGGATCCAATTCCGCTGGAATGTGCATTTTTCTTTTTCTTTATACCCTCTTGCTCTTTTTCTCCATTAAAAAGTGAAATAATTCTTTTACGTACTATGCATCTTCTTGTGTTCGTTCAACAAAGTTTTTTGGGCACGACCACTTAGCACATGTCCTTCTAGTGGAATGTAGAGCTTCTCAGCCGAAAGGCAAGTAATGAAAAATGATGAGCTAAAAGCCTAAGACCAAACTGGTGTCTTTCGACTATAGGAAAGTTCGAGGTCAATAAAAACAAAAGGAAATGGCAACCCATCTTTACTAGCTTCCTCAAGAATACTAGTATCGCTTCTTTGTGAACTTGTATTCCTTGTTCTTTATAACTTTAGGTAGAGAGCAGAAACTAGTTACTAATACAAAGATAGCGTCTCGTTTGAGAAAAGTAAAAAAGGAAAGACCACTGATAGTACAGAACCCTCTTGTATTTGTCCAGAATCTGCGCGAATTAGTACTTCACCGTCCAAAAATATGACATTTTGTTTTAGCTTATGATGGTGGAATTACAAGGTTTTCTTTTTCTTTTATTTTAATTTTTCTTATGCTCATGTGATAATAGCGATGTGTTGCATATACGCAATTTTTTAATATAATTGTAAACAAGTGGACAAGAAAATATAACTGTTTCCGAAAATACAGTACGGAAATTAATTCCGAACCCTTGAAAACGGTAATTTGAGTTCGTTACATATTGAAAAATGACATATGCCATATAATCAATGTCCAAAGAATCTGTGTAATTCATTTATGCTCCTCTCTTATTTAATGACGGTGAATTTTATTGTTCTTTTCCCGTGATTCTTCACTGCTTCAGGATTTTCCATGTTAAATGGATTTATCTCTCTTCTCTATTTCTTGTTTTTTACTTGTTATTTGCGCAATACATTCACTCCTCACTTCCATTCCAAAAGCTGGTACTAGAGAAAAGGTTTTGATCTTGAATATCTTTTAGCGCATGACATCAACTTCGGAAAGGTTTGTGTTAGACCCTATTACTCTTAGATCAATTGCTACATCAAATATTGAACACATTAAAGATATACGAGTGATCATGCTTGCTGTTTTGTTGCCTCTACATGGTGTTTTACAGAAGATGCACTCTTCACTTGTAATTAATTATGTGTTAAGCTTGTGGTGAAGGAGGTTGTTTGAGGTGTTTTGGCAATGTGGGCATGAATTTGATCCAAGGAGTAGAGATATTTGTTAAGTATGGCTTGAATTGTTAGATATTAATAAACCCATTGTATAAAGGGAGTCATTCCATACGATTTGGGCAAAAGACAAAGGACGATCAATTGTTTCCAGTTAGGGTGATCAATTGTGAGGTAGTCAGCTAACCTGTACTATAATCAACTAGCCTTATTAGAGGCACTTGATCGAGGCAACATGAGTTGTGATATCCAGTTTCCCATTATATTTTGGTTTACTTTTTGAAGTTTACCTATTTTGTTTGCTTGATACCAACTATAGTTCGGATTATAAGTAGGTGCTTGGGTCTACTAGTTTGTCGAGGTATGCAATGAAAGAATGCACGAAGTAACCACATAAAAACAATGAAATACAAAGGGAGCGATGATAAAAAGAAGTAATAATAATAGTAATAATCATAGAATTTTATGTTGAAAACTCTAAAGCATGTAAAGAAAACATGACCATAAGGAAGAGTGACTATCCACTAATTCTACAAGATAATACAAGAGGGTCACATACCAAACTCAATCCAATCTCACTTATTAACAACATGCCAAGCCATCTCCTTAGAGCCTATATAAAGCTACTAAGATAACTTGTATGAGTGAATTCCAAAACTTTACCCTAAACAACTAAAAGCATAATCACCTAAACTTTTGAGGAAAAAAGACATGGACAATTTAGGCTTAAAGTCTATGGAGCAGTTAAATAAATGGAAATAGAAGAAGAATTAAGTTTGAAGTAGGTTGGATCAGAAGCCACCTATTTAGAAGTTGTCCTAAAGCCATTAGAAGCTACGGGTATAAAAGTGTAGTTCTAATTTTTTTCTCTTAGTTGAATATCAATCATCTTTAAGAGGCCATAACCTTCACACATAGAGAGCTATTGAACCTACAATATGTCAATAAAAACTAATTTGAGTCTACTATATTCTGGAGTAAATTACTTTATTGTTTGTCACTATTTAGGAAGTCCAAATTTGTACATTTTGGCAAGATACCTAGCAATTGAAGCTTTATTGTTATTTTAGAAATATATCTTACATTATTTTCATTTTTGGTTCATTAAGATTCATATTTTATTCAATTGCTATGATAATTCTAGGTTACTAAACTACAAGTACCTTATAAACTAGCTGTATTCATCATTTTCTTACATTAATAAAAATTTAACTTCCATATATTTTTGTCACTCAATTCATGCTATGTCAAAATGCAAGCTAAAATATCACTTTAAGCAACCATATGTAATCCCAATTGGACATAGACCAAGCCAATAAAACAAATAGCTTTGAGTATAGGGAACTAAATACAAAAATGAACTAAACATTGCAATCTAAGCTACCTTTGTTTACATCATCTAAGGCCAATTGGCTACTAAAAGGTTGCAATAAGTGATAGTCAAAAGTCAATTGTCCATTGAAAATCAATGTTGTTAGGCTTAAATAGAGATGTTGACATGAGAATAAAGAGGGGTTAGGGTTAAGAGTGTCAAACCATAAATAAGCTGAGATCAAATCGAGATCTATTAAAATATATAATTTTTATTTATCTATTAAGTAATAAATTATCCATAGTCTTGAAATATGAAAGTTGAAAATTTTTACAATTTACCTCTTTTTTTTAATATAGATTTATTTTGTCATTAAATTGGTGCATTCTCTTGGATAGAGAAAAAAAAAAAATGGTACATTGCAACATGCAAATCATAGTTGGGTCTCATGAGAAATGGTTGGATCAACTAAGTCAATTAGGTGTTTTTGGGGTTATTGTCTATAAAAGTTAAAGAGATAACTTAAGCCAATTCATAGATGGATAAGATCAAATTGAATTGGACCAACCAGATTAACTGAATTCTAATAACGCTGTTATTCTCTAACATGAAAACCATGTAGGAGCAAAGAATTTGAATTAATAAAGCATATAAAATCCTTTAAAGTTTGATATTTTTCACTATTGAAAGAATATATATATATCATCTATCCCAAACTAACTGAACCCCGTAAAATATACTTATTAAGTGACTCACTTAGCCATAATGCTCGGATTCCATTTGGATCAAAATGAAAATTAGAAAAAGAGAATGTGAAGAAAGAATATTAAGTCCTTTTTGCATGTTAAAAACTAACCCAAAAGAGTTTTTTTTTTTTTTTGGGGGGGGGGGTGGGCGGGCGGCGGCGGTGGGGTTTGAGGAAAGGAGGGGAAGGGAAGAAAAAAAGCCGATGGAAGAGAGAATTTTAGAACGAATCTTGATTTTTGTATGAGCAAATTTTCAATAAGAGACTTCACTCATCTAGTCAATTGCTTGCTAGCTATACAGCGTTCTAACTAGATTGATAGGGACATTAACTAATTTTCCAACTAGAAATCACTGCAACTAACAATTAAAGTAACATATATTCTTCGTATAATGTTGCAAGGACCTAGCCATCGTTGAGCTTTTCTTCAATCAAGATAAATGGATTTAAGCCATTGTAAAAGATTGTACCGAAAATCGAGTCATTTCTAGCTTTTGGTTAAGTGGATAAACGAGGTCCATTGATCATTATTAGCTCGACTACCATTTTCATCTGCGAGGCACTGTTTAACAAAAAGTTTTAGTTTTATGGAAAGGTATTACTATTTCATGATTAAATTACTGGATTAGCCCTTCGATCCAATCAAAATATAGCTAACTAGAACTTTTTCAAGAAATTACACTTACTTTAAATATTCGATAATGTTCCGAAATCTCATTCTAATAAATCAAAAAAAAAAAAAAGAAAAAGAAAAAGAACGGAAAAGTAAAGAAGTTAACTAATTTATCAAATTTACACCTAATGAAATCGAAGTTGATTCATAAGAATGCGTAGTTCTTTTTCACTTCTAACGTTAGAATCAAATTTTCATGTCATGGCTTTGGTTCCCAATTTATTTAACTTGGCTATATTATATCTAATAGTGATTACTATGATACCTTTTAAGTTTAAGTATGGTGGAATTTTAATCTTATTCAGTGGGGAAAATTTAAGAATAGGTGTAGAAGTTTCGACCATTACAAATGTTATCATAGCAATTCACCTGTTGAAACATGAGAGTGCTACACAAGACATAGTGCCATAATATAGGACAGCTCTTGAATTTGTAGGGGAGTACCTTTCCTTCTTGCTTAGTGTGGTTTTATATATGTGTAATAACACTAATTCAAACAGGAGTGCCATATGTGAAGGTTGTGATTTTTTTCAAGTATATTGTGATTGGACTCTAACTAATGATATGCCTTTTGATGTAATGATTTAGAATTCTGGTACAATTTACAATAACTAAAATTTCTCATGCTGAAGTGTTGTCCACACTGGCATGATAAGCCCCTATACTTATATCCTTAGTCTAGCTAATTCTTAGGAGGTAATTCATCTTGGGATTATTTGTCACTATGTACTTAACATTGCAATTCAATGAAATCCAAACCATTATTGATATATCACTATGTACTTAACATTACAATATTATTTGTGTTTCTATATATCTATATATATATTTTAATCAATTATTTTTTATATTTTCCTTTCTTAAACCATCTTTCACAGGACAACTGCATCATTTGAAACTGCCTTCAATAGTATTCACAAAATGACCATTGAAGATGCAATAATAGGGAAATCAAAATCCAAATGATGCTAAAATCTTAAAAATGACTGTTTAGAGTCGCTATCAACCGCTAAAACAAGCTATGAGAAAATAAGGATATAGGACAAGAACCCTCTAGCACATTGATCTTGGACGGTTCCCGTCCTCTCTACTTTTAACATTGAGAAGATGGGTGAAAGTAGGGGACTAGTGTAGCATACAAAGAACTTTATTTCCTATATTACATATATATATGTATATATATATATATATATATATTATTTTTCTTCAAATTTAACATCTAAAATTTCAAGTGGCTAATTGTTCTATCTAGTTTATTACTTATCAACTTTACCATATTACATTTTTCACATATATATAAATTATACCCTTTAACCAATAATTTTTTCCGCACTATATTGTTCTAAAGATGACTCATGTAAATACATAATAAGTAGAAGTTTGATCTGGTACCATTGAAAAACATCCTAACTTTAGAAAATATTTTTGGTATTATCCCCAGAAAAGACTACTGGACCGAAGATGATAAAACTCCTTTTCTGTGGATATATATGCCCGACATCCCACACCCCCTTTCCGTTCCCACGTTGTCATTGGGTACTTAGAACGATTATATATATGTGTTTGTCTCATTACAAAAGATTGATTTGTTCAACAAATCAAGCTGGAAGCAGAACACAACCCTTCGTTTTTGTCCTTGTATCAATATACTAATTCTATGCATTGAGAAAGAAACAAAAGGAGAAAAGAGGTGATGGTAGGGGGGAAATGTTGTCGAAATGACAATAAGGGATACGTATGGCCTTCAATCACAACATACTTCCAAGAGAAAACAATATTATCATTCTCAGACAAATTTTAATTATCATGAACATTTGGGGGCCCCCTATTTTAGACAAGACAATGCAAGAATAATTATTTTTGCCCTTTAAGATCCTTTGTCTATTCCAGATGGGGGTTTTCAGTTATATCTTATGGTTCGAATATGTGGTATTCATGAGATGGAAAACTAATGTCATTACATTATAATTATGACAGCAACATTTAGCTATAAGGATTCACCAGCACAAATATAATAGAATCCCATTTCATATATTTTGCTAATTACAAATTCATCAAAATGGTATTTTGTAAATTTGGATTTGCTTTTGCATGAGGAAAAAGAGGTTCCTAATATGAGATTATGAATTCAAAAATGATAACTAAACTGAAAAAGAGTACATTGAAAATCTTCTGAATGTTGTGTATGTATCATATTCACCAATCAAACTTAGAAACCAGACGAACCAGTGTGCTGCAGTTCAGCGGTTCAATGAACCGTGGCTAGCTCACGTAGGGCCAATTCAAAAGGCCCGTAGGTTCACAGGCTATTGAATCGTCCGGCTTCTTTCCTTTTTTTTTTTTTTTTTGGGTTTGCAATATATATATATATATATTATATAAGTATAACAAGTATTGATGATGCGTGTGCTTGAAAAAATAAAGATAATATAATAAGTACATAATGGCATTTATAATAGAAAAATAAAAATAAGTGTATTTTCATTGAGTCAAATTAATAAAAATTAAAAGTAAAATAATTTTTTGAAAGTTTACTTAATAGATAATATAGATACTAACCTAATATGTCATTTTTTTTTTATGAATTTATTTTCTATAACAAATCCCTTATCGGTTCCATGTTCTTTATTGGTTGAAGTTGCACACATGGAGGTATTTTGGATGAGTTCATCAACTGATTCCTATATTAAAATGTTTTGGACGTCCATCAGAAATTCAATACATAGAGGTATATAGAAACAGCTCTCTCTTTTTTTTCTTATTTTATTTTTCCATATTTCCAAGTAAATTGGGACATGAACCATAAAAAGAATCAGAAAAATAATTATTTAACTCAATTAAATGGAAATGTAATATGAGTTGCTTGCTAACATGGCTGGCAAGTTATATTTGATAACTACAACTGTACAATGGATCATATTTCATAACTTCGTAGTGCAGTAAATTTTAGATAAGTTGTGCATGGGAAAATTACAGTTTCAGTTGGTTTACAAGATATTAGATAATTAAATAAGTTAATAGACTAAAGACATTAAATTGACAGCTATTAGCAGTTAAAAGAAGTCATTTTGATTAAATAATATATAGATGTTATATTATATATACATATGCATGATATAATCGTATATATTTATATTAAGTGAATCATATTCATATATAGGATAACATATATATGTATATCATATATTTATATATATATATATATATTATATATCATATACATTCAATTATAGACTATTTTACATGTATATGTAAAATCTACTTAAAAAACAAAATAATTTTTTGATTTTTTACTTTAGTTTTATAAAGAAAACTGTTCAAAAGTGTTATTCATGAATAGTTATACTCATAATGTCTTATGAATTATTGTGTAGAATGATCACATATTATGTATTAGGTAGGGGAGTTCAATCCAAACCTTTTTTTCTTCTTCTCTCTTCCAATTTATCTTTTTTCATTATTATTTTTTAATATAAGAGGATAGATTGACTTATCAATTTATCTTATTTACACCAATCTATCAGTTCAAGGCCTATTTAAGTGTGTTAGAGGCCTTTAACTGTCTAGATGTACTTTAATCGATAGGTCTAAGGTCAATTTAGGTCAACTCCATAAGAGTTGGTTCATTGAACCGAAATTGCACATTAGTTTAGAGTTGGTTCATGGTCTTGAAACGGTCCTTCCCTCCATCTAGCAACAATTGATGTCTTTTATTTGATTAAAAAATTAAGAAAGAAATGAAGGGTTATTTTCTTAATCAGATGGTATACTTATGAAAAAGCTTCGCTCTATATAAGGATTTCTTATAAAATTATCAATTATTTATTTATTGATTTTTTTTTTTTTTTCCTTTTACTTGCTAGAAAACATGCATAGTTTAACAAACGAAGAGAAGAAGCGAAAGTTCAATTTCATGGATTTCCATGTCACACATTGACACGATATTTGATCTTGTAAAAGTATTAGAAACAATTGCTGAAAAATCTCGTCAATATCGTGCTCAATCATTATTTAAGATATGAGGATCTTGGATAAAACTGGATCCATCTCATATGAATGATTGGCAATTTCTTTCGCATAATTAAGGGTATTGCTGTCCAACGGAGCTTGTAGAACCGTTGGCGCAATTACTTCAAAATTGAACAAATTAATTTAAGCTCGTGCCATGATATTTTCCTGCCATACTTCAGTAGTCCATAAGTAAGGATACTCATAGAAATAAGTACAAGCTCTCCGTTTGAGCTAAGTACCTTCGAATATCGCCCGGCCTAACCTAATCTTAGAAGACCAGGTTGGGTTTCTCAATTTGGATTATACGGCTTTTGATTTTTTTTTTTTCTTTTCCAATGCAATATCCCAATTTAATAAAACAAAACATTTAGATTTAAGAAAAATATGAAAACTAAACTGAAAATCTTTTTAACTTTTAAATCTTAAGAACATAATTAATTTTATTATATTATAATATTATAAATTATATTTTAATATTTTTATTGATTTCGTTTTTATTTTGTTTCAACCTCGGCTCGACTCCCTTGACTCAGAAGCCCTTCACGTTCCTAAGTCAGACTTTCCGTCTAGGTCCAAAAGCATTGTACTTAACAAGGCAGCCACACGAATTGCAGGTGTTGGCGCCCAATCGGACTCCCTTTGCATAACAAGCTCTTCATTTGAGCTAAGGACATCGTTTAATGCCGTGGAATGTGACGAATGAAGTCATTTTGTTTGAATATCTGTCGACAGGCATTCAAATGATGTGCTTCATGCACACCCTCTCAATTCTGCAGCAACTCCTGTTACGATGACTTGCTCCACTTGTTATTCCCTGCTCCTTGACCGATGTTTCTAAGGCATAAACTAATATTTTGGCCATAGTTTTAATCAGTTTGGAGCTGGCTTCAATGGAGTTGTTACACTTGTCTAGAACTTTGGCTGTAATTCCATTGAAGACATCTTGTGACCTTTTAGCTTGCATCCTTTTTTCTTGGTGATTATAAGGATGAAGAAGAATTTGAATCTAGCTTTAATGTTAAGAGGCTATAAGAGTCTTAGCATGCCCTTATAACTATGCCTTATGGAACCTTGTATTTGGTGGGTGTCCAACTCATTACTTGAAGTTCCACTGAATGGGTTTAGTATCCAATTCATTACTTGAAGTTCCACTGAATTCGTAATATTATACATGAACTTCACATGTCCTAACCCAATGCATCATATTTAGGCTCCATCTCATTTATATTTTTTCTATTTTATTAGTGTTTTTTTTTTATCTACTTGAATTTTTGTTTGATAAGAAGAAGATGAAAACATAATTCTATATATATCACTCTTCTAAAATTAATTATCTAATAAACCTTAATAAAGTTGAATTTATCTACTCTTTAACAATTAAAATAATAATCTCCAATGCAAAAAATATATTTTTTCAAATCTTTTCTCTTAAAAGTATATAAAATTTTATTTCCAAATTTTGACACTCAAATTATTACTTTTATTATAATTATGAAATATAAACAGATAAGATACATATAAGACAGTTTTCTAAATACCAGATCTTAAACGGATGAAAATTACATACAGAATATATATATATATATATATATATATAAATTAAATATAGGAAAAAGAAATAAGACAACTTAAATAGGACCATAATGTCACTACATTGTTGAGATAAAAAAGAGTGATAGTGCATTTAGTGACTTCAAGTTTTAAGCATAAAGTTTAAAAAATACCAAAAATTTAAGTAGTAATTTTGATATTATCCTTTAATTTTACGGTATTTATTGATTGAAAGTGTTTTATTTGTTAAATTAGGGAATCTAAATCCTATTAAGTTACATACCCTAGGAACATCACATAAGTAATA
This sequence comes from Lumnitzera littorea, assembly GCA_024138015.1. Classification (NCBI taxonomy): domain Eukaryota; kingdom Viridiplantae; phylum Streptophyta; class Magnoliopsida; order Myrtales; family Combretaceae; genus Lumnitzera; species Lumnitzera littorea. Next base: position 74,387,524 of record JAMXBB010000004.1, on the reverse strand, counting down.
TATATTTGGGCACAAGTTTAAACAAGTGAAGGCATACTTGAAATCATATTGGAATTTCATAGTGACTTGATTTTTAACCTTCCAATTCACCCATGTTAGTCTATATAGAATTTAGTCTCTTATTCTTACTATTGATGCAATATAACATAAAAGAACAATTATATATGACTTATGGACCATGTTATTATCATTTCCAATTTAGCCTATCATAAATAAATAATATGTTGATCTCTATATATATAAACATACACTTTATTCGATGTATTAAAGTTTATATCTATATTAGATCAATATATTTAGACCTTATTTTTATATGATGACCTTATTATAGAATCATTATCATTAACACATATAAATCAAAATAGTTTATCATTAAAATATACTCAATAATATCTCCCATTTAAATTTTATTACCTTTTAGCCATTATGCAATAAATAATTGGAAAAACAAGAAATATAGGGATAATCAAATACTAGCAATGATATTTTACAGTGATAAATTATGATCGGCTGTTGTATATCATCATTGATAGTATTAACAACCAAAATAGATAAGAGAAAGACAATAGACAACGTTGAAGCACAAATGCAGTATTGTAAATTTAAACAAAAGGATTATAAGCAAGAAAATGGATATAATACTTCAACACTATATGCCAACTCCATCAAAGAACAACATTACTCTTGAGGAAGATATGTGCAACATATTAGATGATTTATTCCAAGAAATCGCAAGTACTCTCTCTCTTGAAATTATATAATAAAAAAAAAAAGGGAAAGAAAGCAGATGTAGCGATGGTTGACTGTCGACATCGAAACACAGAATGTTAAATTAATAATGTAAAAGAAAGGAAAAAAAGAAAAAGAAAAGTAACCGTGGCAACAACCGAGTTGGTTAAAAACTATCGCATTTGGCATATTTTTGTTGTCTTATGGGCACAAATTTTCATGTTATAGTAGGGATGTATTGGTACGATAATGACAAGGGAAACTTCTGAAGTATTAGAAAAAAACCAAGAAAGTAAGGGTTGTGTTGGAATAGTGAGTGCTTGAGAAGATGCCAGAGGAGTGAAATGGTAGGGCCCACTCTATGCAGGCCATTTTATGTTGATTCTTTCTTACCCGACCGCGAGAAGCTATTGCCCCTACTCCTACATGTCACTTCCCATGATGCTGACAGCTGTACCCCATTTTCCGCTCCTGGTCCCACTTTCTTTACATATTTACTCGCAGTTATCCTTTTGCATTGCTGCGGTTAGAAAATTTTTCATCATGATGAATGTAGACGGGGGATGGCGTGAGAATAACAGTGAATTAATATATATATATATATATAGAGATAAAAATATCATATCTAATTAACTATTTATTTGTAATTTTTAACACATAATATTTAAAATTGTTAAATATCATATTCTATTAGACTCATCAAATTGTCACTATAATATTTGAGAAGATATCATGGCACAAGTAGTTATTTGTAAGCGATCATGGATTTGTGCCTCATTTGAACCACTCATGCTAACTTATTTGGACTATTGATCAAGCTCTTAAAAGAAATTGATCCTATATTAGCTTAAACTAAGCCTATAAGGGGCTTAGTTAGCCTTCTTAATCTCAATAGTGTCTCAAACTTGATGAACGACTTTGTTGGACCTTGATTCTAAAAGAGTTTGTATGAGCTCCCATAAAAATTAAAAGAGACCTTAATATTACCTCAAGCAATTCTAAAATGTATCATGGATCATGATATATCCTCCTAATTTAGCACACTCCATGCACTTATAAATATTAATTAAAGACCATAAGTTTAGCATCTTGAAGTCCTTACTCACACTTACATATTTTTGGCCACACTTCCTGTAAAAAAATTTTACTAATTTAAGTATTGAAATAACTACATTGAAACCATCTCTAACACTCATTCTTAACTTAGGTGTGTTCTTCGTATAGAATTATCTTTGACCCATAACATCCTAGAAGTTTTAACATTAACATTTGGCACCATCTTTTTGTGAAGCCAAATGAATAATAGCTAACAATTCCTAAAATAACCAACCTGGTTCCACTAACATTATCGCTATTGCTACACTACTACAACCGTAACCACAAACCACTTAGATTCATGAAAACTTGATCACTAGATTAGAAGCAACATATGGCACTCTCATGATTAAGTGAAAATATAATATTCATACCATTAAGAAGATTAGTACCATAAAGAATACTATCATTCATATGACCTATCTAAAATGAGCGATTATATACCTAAGGTCATGGAAAGTTGATCCCAAATGTTGTAACTCAGAATCCAAGAATTGACAACTCAGTTAGCTTTTCAGATAAGGACATAAAAGGTAGACAAATACCACATGATGACACTAGGGTGATTAGGGCCTTGAGGATTTGAAGTCTATATAAGAAGCTCAAACAATATTATATTCATATAGGTCTATGATTAGGTTAGATAAATTAACAAAGAAATTGAAACCTTATGGCCATGACTTCTATGGCTTTAATAATTAGCCCATTTAAGTTAAAGGGACCATTGTGCTTCCAATAGAGTGTGGTGATGATGATAATGTTAGTGTGTAGATTGTAGAAGTCTGACTACTGATCATCATATAATATCATTCTCGACTTGCTTACTAGAATGCATTTAGGATAACCTCTTCAACAACGTACCTTAAAGCTAAGTTCCCAATACCTATCGAGGTTGGTATTTGCTGGGGAAATTAAGAGTTAGCTTGGGCCCTATAGGTTAAAGCACTTTCTAAGGGAGAAATCCTCACAATTTAGTTAGGGACAAAGGCGAAGCTTAGTATAATAGGGGAATTAGTAGAAACAACAAAAGTAATTCAACTTAGTAACAACCTCGAGCAAACCACAAGGATAGGTACATCATTACACGTCGAACTTAAGCAACAACTAATTAATTTTGTCCAAGCAAATAAAGACGTCTTTGCTCAGTCGTTGTTAGGTATTGCTTGATATCCCCAAAAACATCATGATGTACCACCTCAATGCTAATAAAAATGCCAAAGTAGTATAGTTAATGAAGAGACATTTTACCCTTAAGAGGCAAGTGATGATTAAAGAAGAGATATAGAAATTGCTTAATTCTAGACTTATTAAGGAAAAACCTTACCTAATGTAGCTAACTAACTGCATCTTAGTTGAGAAATCCAATGGAAAGTGGCACATGCATATCAACTCTAGTTACCTAAACAAAACTTATCCCAAGGATTGCTCCCCACTTCCTTGAATCGACCAGCTCATTAATTCCACTTTGGGACATACTCTCATCAGATTCATGGATGCCTTTTATGACTATAAAAAATCAAAATGCATTGATCCGTCTAAGTCCATACATGCTTCATCAACAACTTTAGGCTGAGCATGCCAAAGCAACTTATTAATAAATTGGTAATAGAAATGTTTGAGCCTTAGCTTCATTACAATCTTGATTTCTATATAGATGACATCATACTCAAAAGTAAGAAACCTCATGACCACTTTAAAGACCTCCAAGAAGTGCATCTATAGTTCCTTGTTGGGGAAGTTCGTAGGATATATGCTTATATTGTAAGGCATATAAGCTAGTCTTAAAAATTACGATCTATATTAGATATGCAACCTTGTAAGACAATCAACAATGTCTAATGACTCATAAGATGGATTGCCACCCTAAAAAAGTGAATGCATAAATTAGCAAATGGATGCCCTGAGTTTTTCAAAATATCGAGGAATACTTCTAAATTTAAATTGGAACAACAAATATCAAGAAGTTTTTGAAGTGCTCAAGCATATAGGTTCTAGTGAACGATCAAGATTCAACGTTGAATGTTTAAGATTAATTACAAAACACTAAATTTGTTCTTACTTCTTGACATATAAAAAACATGATCAATTTACATAAAAATTTTGCATACAAAAGCCTAACTTTTATTTTAATCTACTCCTTTGTAGTTAATCTTAGTCACTCTTTGCCTTAGTCTTTGTTTTCTCTTTACACTTCAGCATGTCAAACAAAAAAATTAACATGTTAAAGTAAAATACTAAAATATAAAAGAGATATGGGATCAGAAGATTGGGCAATCAATATATAGTAGTTCTACCTTATTCTTCAATCTATACTTTTAGCACATAGAGTTAGAAATCAAGTCCTCTACAGCTAAATATCCAATATTTCAAAGAAATTGAAATGAGGTATACTACTCAAAGACTATGCCTTGCCCCCCATCTATGTTACAAGTTTATGCAATTCTACAATGTCTCCCTTACTCTTCTTTTAAATAGCTCTCTACTAAATTTAAAGAGTTTGGTTGACCTCTTGACGTCTACAATAGGATTTCTTACATTTTAGCTCAAATCTCAATCTCTCAAAATAAATGTGACACTTTAGCTCATATTGCTTTCATACAAAAACTTTGTTAGCTTTTCTTATAACATGAAAATCACTTATTCTTCTTTTCTCATTGTTTTAGTTCAATTATCTTTGCCCTTTGAGTCCTCAGTCCTTTAAATGGACTTGATATTAACATCCAAATATTGCATTCTTGGTAGTGGTTATTGCATAGCTATTATTTTCACAATCCTAACAATTCTTATTTTTTTGTGTCTTTAAATATGCTCAGTTGTCGAAGATATGTATTATCTGTTCTTTTCTCATATGCTTCTTCTAAAAAATGTTCTTTCCTTTCCTTCCAACAATTTTTTCATTTGATTTATGCTTAATCATTCGATTTGTTATGTTTGTATCCCTATCAGACCACATATATTATCTAAATATATTTTCTCTTCAATGCTAGGTCTCGATCTATAATTTCATAATAAGTTGTCTTTTCTTCATTCTTATGGATATCTTTTACTTCTTTTTATTTCCAAACAGATATTGCTTTGTGGCTTTTGTTTGTCTTCTAAAATTATCAAGCTTCTTGACTATCCTCAGAAGCTAACTAGTTTCAAATGTTTCTTATTTCTTGTCTAGCTTCAAAACATACATTTAGCTTACTCCATACTTATAACTTTTGTTTTAATTTTATTGTTACCTAGCGTCTCAAGTTTCCTTTTCTTTTGAAACCTTCTTGTTGTTGTTCAATTTTGGTTATATTTTTATATTGTTTCTCTTCGTTTCTAATGCATATGTTCTCCTTCTTGACTCTAAGTGATGCATGTATTATGCTTTCTTCTAGTTACGATTAGAATATGAGTTTCATAAACTTTGCCAATTGTATACATTCAATAACTTGATTAGCATCATTAAGCACTTTCCATTTGGTTATTATCATAGCACCTTGTATGGAGATTTTAACAACCTTCCCCCTTTTGATGATGATCAAACACTTATCCAAAAATATTTGCATAATGACAAATTTTTAATAAACATAATTAGAGTTAAAATTTCTTTGCTTTGTTATGCTATTGCTTCTATATAATAAAATTCATCTGATTCTTTTCTCTTCATATATGTTCTCTCCCTTGTTTAACTAATGATCTTAATTAAGAAATTCTTTATTGTTCTCCATTGTTTTATATTATTTTCCATTATTGATGCATCTCTGAGGTTAGACGTATGGAAAAACACTACAACGAAGCAAACAAAAAATAAATAGGGAAAAAGTAAGCAAAGTTTAGGCAACTACAGAATGGATATGATGTACCATTCGATCCTACTCAACTTACAATTCATCAAATATGACACACCGGTCGAAACTGAATGGTCACTCGCCATTATTCCTTCCTAAAGGGAATAAATAAGAGTTGAATTATAACAAAAACACTAAGGTTGCTCAAAGTGAGTAATTCTGTATTGATTAATTGATTGTTTTCATACAAAAAATTGAGGGTTTGTATATCCATCCATTAAGGTTACTTTACATGTATAAAAAGATAAAAAGGCATTCTATAGTTAGGTTACATAAAACATACTAAAAGGGATAAAAGGGGCAAAAAATATTCAATATGGAAAAGAAAGAATTATTTTAGAATATTATATTAGAAGACATGTGTCACTTGTGGCTAGATGTGAGAAATATGATATAAGGTAGGTAGAAGTAAAGTAATGCTTATAGTCAGGGGCTGACCTAGTTTGGATCAAGTCGGGAGTCAATCAGTCATGTAGATAAGTCAACTGTATTGGCATCAAATGTTTTTTATCAATTTAGCAGCTCGGCTCAGATAGTCTTGGGCTATCTTTTGGAGTAAGGCATCATTGTTGGGCAAGAGTAGATTCGATACATGTGAAGATCTAATAGATAGGTCAGTAGAAGATTAGTTAGGCATAGGGATCCTTATCTCGGCTTAGGTTTCAAGTTAGTATTCTCCAAGCGAGTCTTTAGAGTCCTCTAGCTTAGCTATGAGTAATTGGTTTAGGGGCCTGTTTCCTATCATTTGCTTGGGGTTTGAAAAGATTTGCCCTCAAATCTAGAGGGGTTTTTGCTTCTTCTTTTAGGGCGCACATAAGGCCTTCTTCTTCTGTTAGTTGATGAGGGATCAAATTAAATACATTGAAGGTGGAAGAAACACTATAGTCATCAAGCAACTCAATTTGGTAAGCATTGCAATTGATCTTCTTCAAGATTTCAAATGGACCATCTGCTCGAGGTGATAGCTTGTTCTATCTCAAGTGTGGGAATCATTCTTGGCGAAGGTGTATCTATACCAAGTCTCCTAGATGGAAGGAAATAGTTTAGTAGCTTCGGCTACAAATTTTGTGTTGTCTTTAATTAAATTTGGTGATCTTCTTGGTTACAAACCAGTGTAATTCATGCAGTTCTTAGGCTTAATCAACTTCGAATTGACTCTCTTTAGCAATTGTTGGAGTGCCGATCATATCTAGAGGAATAGTAGGATTAAGGCCATAAACAACCTCAAATAAGGTCTTCTTAGTAGTGCTATGGAGAGTTTAGTTGTATGCAAACTCCATAAAAGGTAGGTACAAATCCTAATCCCTTAAGTTCTTTCCCACGATAGCTCTAAGTAGATTGCTTGGCAACTTATTTACCACTTCAGTTTGGCCATCAGTTTGAGAGTGGCTATTAGAGTTAAATACAAGTTTAGTTCTAAGTTTTGTCTAAAGACTCTTCTAAAAATGACTTAAAAATTTCATGTCCTGATTTGAGACAATAGTCTTTGGTACCCCATGTAGTTGGACAACCTTCTGAAAAAATAAATCAGTAATATATAAAGAATCGTTAGTCCGATGGCATGGAATGAAGTATGCCATCTTGCTGAAGTGGTTTACTACAACAAAGATAGAATCTTTACCTCTAGATGTTCGAGGAAACCTTAGGACGAAGTCCATGTTAAGGTCAACCCAAGGTAAGGTTGGTGTTGGTAGCGGTATGTATTCTTCATAAGGTTCTCTCTTCTCCTTAGCTCTCTCGTACGCTTCATAACTATTAACTACCTTATGGACATCCTTAGCCAAACCTAACTAGTAAAAGTTCTCCCTCAACAGATTAGCTATCTTAATCTCCCTAAAGTGACTTGATAATTCGCTGCTATAAGCTTCCCTAATAAATATGTCACGCGTAGAACAGCTCAGTATGCATAACCTTTGGTCCTTGAATAAATAGCCTTCCTTAAAATAATATCCCTTAACAACAATTTCATCCTTACATTGCTTAATGATGGGGATGAAATAAGGATCATGAGCGTATTGCTCAGTAATGAGTAAGAATCCTAATAATTTTGTCTACAAAGTGGTTAGCAAGGTTTGCCATTGTGATAGAGTGTCAACGACTACATTTGCGCTTCCTTTCTTTTGCTGAATGACATATAAGAAACCTTCCATAAACTCTAACTACTTGGCTTGACTTTTTGAAAGTTTGTTTTGACTCTTTAGATGCTTTAGAGACTCATGGTCTATATAAATAACAAACTCTAGTGGTAGTAAATAGTGTTGCTAAATAGTAAGAGCTTAGTAAAGAGAGTACAACTCTTTCTCATACATAGAATGGTTCAAGGTAAGACCACTAAGCTTTTTGCTATGGTAAGCAACAGGTTGTCACTCTTGCATTAGAATAACACCAATTCCCATTCTCGATGCATCATATTCCAAATCAAAGGGTTTGTCAAAATTTGATAGTGAAAGGATACGCACCGAAGTGAGCTTCTTCTTGATCTCCTTAAAGCTTTGCTTAGCTCGATCATTTCACTTGAACCCTTCATTCTTCTTTATTGGCTCAATTGAGGGAGCAGTAATGGTATTGAAGTATTTGATAAATCGCCTATAGAAAAAAGCTAAGTCATGAAAGCTTCAAACCTTAGTGACATTCTTTAGCGTTAGCTACTCAAGAATAGCTTAGATCTTCTCCTCATTTACTAGAGTTCTCCCCCTAACACCATAAATCTTAGGAAGATCACCTTCTTCTAGCAAAATGTACATTTCTTCACATTTCCATACAACTTCTCAATTAACAAAATGTCTAATACTTTACAAAGATGTTGAACATGTCCGTTTAGGTCGGCACTGCATACTAATATGTCATCAAAGTACATGACTACACATCTTCCAATTAGAAGGCGCATTACATGATTCATCAACCTCATGAATGTGCTTGGCACATTAGTAAGTTTGAATAGCATAACCAACCATTCAAAGAGTCCATGCCTAGTCTTAAAGGCAGTATTTCATTCATCGCCCGACCTCATGTGAATTTGGTGATAGCCACTTCACAAATCAATCTTCAAAAATATCTTGGTACCGTGAAGCTTATCTAACATGTCATCAAGCTTCGCTATTAGGTATCTATACTTGGAAATAATTTAGTTGATTACTTAGCTATCAATGCACATACGCCATGAACCATCATTCTTAGGGACGAGGATAGCTAGTATAGCATAAGGGCTCATGCTCTCCCTCATATATCCTCGCTTTATGAGTTCGTCCACCTATCTTTTTAGCTCAATAGCCTACTTAGGGTTCATTTTGTATGCAGGTTGGTTTAGCAGGGTAGCACTTAGCTATAGATTAATATAATACTCAATGCCTCAGACTGGATGTAGTCTTATAGGCAGTTCTTTAGGGAATAAATTTAAAAACTCATTTAGTAAGCTTTGAATTTCATTAGGAATATCCTCTAAATCTCTCATTTCCAATAATCTTTTGATCAATAGGAACATATGCTCCTTAGCCTTTTCAGCAACTCAAAGCTCTCTTCGAGTCATCACTAAGGCATTCTTCTTACTAGCTTGGGTGAGCTGATTATGTGTTTCATTTACTTGGGACGGGATCAAAGGTTATAACACAATCTTCTTTCCATCCTTAATAAAGGAAAAAGTATTCTTATACCTATCATATGTAACATGTCGGTCAAATAACCGAAGTTGTTGAAGCAATAGATGTGAAACTCTTATAGGGATAACATCATACACTGCCTCGTCCCTATATACACTCCTAAAAACAAACAGTACGGTCACTTGTTTAGTTACGTGCAAAGCGCCTTTATCATGAATCTAATGTATCTAGTAAGATCGAGGATACTTTGAGGTCGACAGACCTAACCTTTGCATAAGGGATTGTACAACGACGCTGGTACAACTTCCCCTATCCATAATGATCATGCATAATTGGTCTTAGATGGTATACTTGGTATGGAACAGATTCTCCCTCTAATCTTCCTTAGAGTTTGGTAAGGAACTCAGTACTCATCTTAGGATTAAGGTCATCACTTCTCCCTGGTTGACATAGATATAGGTCTCCTCCTCCCCTTTGGCTTTGGGTTTTCCTACATCCTCTTCTTTCTCGGGCTTGCTCTTGTCAATACTATCCATTACATCTCCTCGAAGCACCATAACATGTCTATTTGAACACTCAGTAGCCATATGTTTGAAGCCCAAGCATTTAAAGCATTTTACCTCATTGGTCTTCTGTCTGAAGGTCTGCCCTTTCTCATATATCCTTAAGGTTGGCTTAATCTTGGCTCGACCTATCTGATTGGCTTGGCCCTACTAACTTTTTCGGCTATTATCAGATTGGTCATTCCTATCCTCAGCCTTGTATGGCCTCCTTGGTTCTACTTGAATAGGTCGGCATAGAACTAAGGGTTGGGAGAATGTTAGCTTAGGTTAGCTTGGAGAACTTCTCTTTTGTTTTTCGACCTTCTATGCTATCTTTATCACTTCTTCTAAGGTATAAAACCTCTGTACTTCTACGATGTTGGAAATCTCGAACTTGAGCCTAGAAATGAACCTCGATACTATATAGGCCTCTAGTTCTTCCACATCAACTCGGATCATAAGCATCTGGAATTCTCTAACATAGTCATCAATAGATCAACTTCCTTGGTAAATCTCCTACAACTTTGCAAACGTATCTTATAGGTAGGTCTTGAGTACAAATCTACCTTTCAACAACCTTTTCATCTCATCCTAGGATTTAACATCTCGTCTTCCATCTCTTGTTTTGGTTGCATTTAGATTTTTCCACCACATAATAGTAAACCCAGTAAACTCCAATGTAGCAAGTTGGACTTTGATAGAATCCGTATACCCATAACATTCAAATACTTTCTTAACCTTCTCTTCCCACTTTAAGTTTTCATTTGTATCCCCACTTCCACTGAAGGGCAGGATTTGAACCTTGACATTGTTTAACCCTCAAAGGACTTGGTGTCTTCATCCTTACGCTTGGTAATAGTAAGCTCCTTCTTCTTCCTCCCTAAATTCTTCAACATTCAACTCCTCATCATCTTCCTCAATCTCCTACAACTACAGTCTTCATCTAGCAACTTAGTTTGCTACTCCTCTAGCTCGTTGCGGTCGAATTAGGCCATTGGTTTGACTACCTTAGCCATGGTGTCTTTTAAGGGCATTTTCAGGTGGGTTATGGTACTATACACAATGGGGTTATTGTTTGTTAACTTGCATTACTATGACTAGACTCTTAATAAGGATGGTTAATCTATCAAGTTTGTCATCAATCGACTTTGGGGTGTTACTACCATTATGACCACGATCAAGTTGAGCACTACCACTTTGGTCACCAATAATTCCCTAAACACTTGAATCTGACATGGTGTAATACTTCTTAAATAGATTAATAACTTATGAACAACTTTAATACTCAATAATCACTTGAATAGAATAGTAGCGAACTTGCTCTATTTTTGTAATAAGAAATAGAGAAAAAACAAAGTAATAATGAAACTACATACACAAAAACATACTGCAGCAGCTATAGAAGGAATATAGTAGCTACTAACAGTACGGTGAACCCAAACTTCATTGTAACTTCACATACTCCTTTGTGGAACTATACTTGGTACTCATGAAGTTGATGAAACTTTAGGGTCGGATATATGGAGAAGCACTACAACGAAGCAAACTAAAAACAAATAAGTAAAAAGTTAGCAAAGTTCAAGCAGCTATTGAATAGAAATGATAAACCACTCAATCCTACTCGACTTACAATTCGCTGGATATAACATACTTGTAAACACCGCAAATCTTGCTTTCTAAGTATAGAAACAAACGTCCAAACCATAGATGATTTCCTGAAATCAATAGAGCCAGTGAGATTTAAAACCGATTAAAATCTCAATTCAAAACCTAAAGTGAATATGAAAAATCTTAAATTATCAATTGAATCTTTAATCGCATACAAAGACCCTAAAACCTCAAGTATGTGTAACTGCCAAAGTTAATCTCAAACCTCATCAAAACCTTAAGATAACAATCGAAGACTTAATCGCGTATGAATATATTAAACCCTAAATGTGTAAAAACATTAGAGATTGTGTCCTAAAGTAATAAAAACCCTAAAACTATAACTTTAAGAATATAAAAGCATTAATTTACCATAATTTACCATAATTTACCCTAAAACCCTAAGTGATAATATATCCTTCATATTTTGTCATTTCATTAGTAAACGACTAAAGATAACTCTTAATCATGCATAAATATTTAGAATACTTAAGTGATCCCTTAGAAACTAAGATATTGCATTTTAGATCACATTCATCTTCTAAGTATATAATTAGGTTAATATTACATAAAGTTAGGGGTTTAGTTGATGCTTAGGTTAAATATAGTGAACCTTAACACCTTAATTGGTACGTTTCATACTAGTTATACTAAGTAGCTTACCAAACGATGTATATAGGATATAAATACCTAAAGTAAGATCTTATCATCTATTTTTACTAATCAATTCACCAAATACCTCATTTCCTTAATTTTTCCCTTAATTTTCCTTAATTACTACATTATGTATAGAAAGTTGACCAAGTTAACACATGTTGACTAAAGTTAAAGGGTTGACTAAGTCAACACATGTTGACTAAAGTTAACATTTAGAAAAGTCAACAAAAATGTCCCTTTTATTTGAAAAAAAACATCTTCCTTCTCATGATTTCTTTTCTTTTCTTTTGGCTTTTCCCTTCCTTTTTCCTCTTTTGCCGTCCACTTCTTTCCCTTTCCTAAACCCTACTTCTTTTCCTTTTCAAATACAAAATAACACAAAACAAAATCTCTTTCTTCTTCTCCTTTCCCAATCGTATCTTCCCCTTTCCCTTTCACTCTTCTTTACTTTTCAACTTTGCATCCATTTTCAAGAGCAAATTAAGGTATGTTCTTATGTTACTAAGTCTTGCTTCATATTCTTTACTAGTTAGATGAAGAGTTAGATTAGGTTAAGTAGTTATGTGTTGTGTATATATATATTGATTAAGGCTTAAAGTTTCAATCTTATGTGTAGAAGTGGAGGAATCTTTAGACAATGGAAAAAGATGCATGTGTATATGTTTTTAGGTATATGTACATAAGGATATACTAGAAGAATACAAGTATGGAGATCTTTGTACATAAGTATTTACTATGTACATAACCTAAACTAAGACAAATACTAACTATACATACCTATACCACGCTAAATACACTCTTAAAACACAAAAAGAATGAAATTAGGGAAGTTTTCTTAAGAGGAAAATTTGGCATACGAAATTTGTACAAAAATACGTATATGACCATATAAGTATATGGGTATGTGTACAAGTATAAATATGATATATGTATAAGTATATTAGTATACATATAAGTATAGCAAAGGTGTAGGTGTATTGTTAACATATATATAAGGCATGAGGTAAGGCTTATGTAAGTAAAGGATGAGGTAAGCAATGATGTAATTAAAATATGACATAAGCAATGACATAAGTGATTACATAAGCAATGATATAAGCATAGGTTTATAAAAGAAGAAATAATAAGATTACATAAGCGTATAACATAGGTATATACACGCACTTAGAAGCCGAAAATCTCTTAAACCCTAAGATACTTCCTAAATTGAATGAAACTTAATAGAGTACATAAATTAATAATACTAATGTAAAATTTCCTAAGTGTAAGAATCAAATAGCTAATTCAATCATTAAGTCCTAAACTAGGATATAAACATAAGCAATAAGAATAATTAAACTTCAATAAGATAACATTTTAATAAATTTCGCCCATATCGTAAAATACGGGTCTTAACGTCCAAAACGAACATCACTGTGTGAATGTGCATCCAAAAACGATGAAAAATGACTATAAGTTCCCAAATATCAGAATTAGAATGAAAAAGTTACAAAATACATAAAGGAAGTCTCATACCTTACTAATATAAGAAAACAGTAACTATTAATCTCATTGAGTATGGTAACCTTACACACATTATACTTAGATTATATTGGGAGAAATTAGATAAACTACAATAAACTTTTAGTTAACTAAAGAGTCTGACTTCTTAGAATACTTATAAGTGTTACTATATTTTAGGTGTTCAATATCAAGTTCTAGAAACCTCAAAGCTTGAAAAACGAGTAATAATTCAGGTGAGGGAGTTCTAATGACTTACTACTTTCTTATGCGTGTTACTTGTATGATGTTTTGCTACTTACTGCTGCTTATATGTTTGAATGACTGTTCTGCTTGTATGCCATCATCGATGTGATCATTTTTTTTAAATTGATAAATATAAATATCTGACCCAAATAATTGGTTCTATTTGTCGTATGTCTATGACTTAGTAAATGTATGGATGGAGAGTGCTAGCTTTGCAAAATGCTGAAAAGGGTATTTTTGGAAAAGGTTTTCCTAATCTTAAACGTATTTTATACGATTTTGATAAGGGCTGCAATGCTAGAAATGATATTATCGTTAAGGCAAAGTTAGTATGAGTTTTCCACTTGATAACGAGAGAATTCGCTTTATTGTGCCTGTAAGGCCTTGGTTAATTTTGGTTGCAAGAGGATTCGCAAGTTTGTGCCCGAGGGGCCTTGAAGGGTGGATAGTCCTAGTTTGGAATCCCCTTATTTAGATTGAAACTCTTTTCTTAACTAGGGTAATAGTCGAGTGTTGGCTAGAGGGGTGGTGCCCCTAGGTAGCCTTATGTGGGTAAGCTGAGGCGCTCTATGCGGGTAAGTATAGGGCATAATTGAAGTATAGATGATGTAATTCTACACCTTCCATAGTTTCAGACTCCTATGGATGTATTGCTTACATTTATCGTGCATGCATTCATATTGCATGTAGATAACTTGCCTGTATATATGATAATAATGTGTGAAAACTTGATTGACTAATAGTAGTGAGGAATGCACTCATTAAGTTGTTATATGCTCACTCCCTCATAGTTTCTCTTGCAGGTTTACTTACATTAGAATTGGGATAAGTCTCGAGTACCAAGTGTGAGATGAAGATATGTATCTTAGTATTAGAAATAGTTGAGTACTCTTTAGATGATACATAAACATCCTTTGTAGATAATTTAATTTTTCTTGTATTTCTTTTATAATGTTGGTATATCCTGTCTTATTATTTGGTAGGGGATACCGATTCTTTGCGGTTTTGAGGAACTATGGGATATCGAACACCCATAGTTATTTATATTTGTATTCTATAGTAAATTAATTACCTAAAAATCAGTAACCTTAGTGATTAATCATTTAGAGTCTTGCAATCTTTAACTTGCAAGATGATTTCCATATCATGGGTACATACGTATTATGAAAATTTTAGATAATCCTACTAGGCCCCCTATAGGGTCCTAACAATACTAGTTCGAATTAAATGGTCACTCGTTACTACTCCTTACTATGATAATGAGAACATTAAGGTTGCTTAAAGTGAGTAATTTTGTATTAATTAGTCGAATGTTTGCACATGAGAAAGTAGGAGTTTATATACCTACCCATAAGGGTTACTTTACATGTACGAAAAGATAAAAGGGTATTCTACAATTAAGTTATATAAAACATACTAAATGAGGTAAAAGGGGCAAAGAATATTCAGTATGGAAAAGAAATAATCATTTTGGAATATTATGTTAGAAGACACATGTCACTTGTGGCTAAATGGGAGAAAAATGATACAAGGTAGGCAGAAGCAGAGTAATACTTGCAATCAGGGGCTAACCTGATCTGGATCAGGTCGAAGGTCAATAAGTCCTATAGAGAAGTCAGTTGTATTGGTATTAAATGTTTATGGTTGGTCCGATAGCCCGACTTAGATAGTCTTGGGCTATCTTCTGGAGTATGGTATCATTGTTGGGTAGGAGCAGATCTGATATATATGAAGATTTGACAAATAGGTCAATCAGAGATCAGTTTGGCATAAGGATCTTTGTCTCAGCTTTAGTTTCTAGCTAATATTCTTTGCGTAAGTCCTTGGAGTCCTTTAGCTCGGCTATGAGTGATTGGTCTAAGGGCCTAATTCTTATTAATTACTCTCCTTAATTCACTTTTGTTCTCTCCTATTGTTATCATAAAAAAGTGCATGAAATGGGATTCTAACAATAAAAATGAATAAAGAATCATGCATGAAGATAAAGGAAATATGCACAAAAATAATAAGGTTCATTCTCAATTCTTATTTGCAAGACACTTTTGCTCCATTGCAAGAGCTAAAGTAAGGCAACTATACAGTAGATGAGTATGTGTGAGACTTCTAAATGCTAATAATCCATTGTAAAGTTAATGAACTAGATGTATAGACTATATATAGATTTCTTGTTAGCTTAAAGTACGTATTCCAAGATGATGTAGACCTTCAGTAGCTTATTACCCTTGATGAGGCTATTAAAACAACCTAACATATGGAAAGGTAAAGATGGAATAGACTAATCCAAGCTCTATTTAGCTGACTTGTTGTACCAAGCTGCCCTATCTAAGGTAGCAATCGAGCTCATTCTAGTATAGAACATAAAAAAGATAATGACTAAGCTAACCAAAAGGGCTAACCTTTTGAGATGGAGTTGTCAAGAAAGTTTGAGAAGGGTCAAACATTTGGAATGAGGACAAGTGAGATTAAGTGCTCCATATGCTAAGGTTTTGGATATAGTGCCAAGCAATGCCTAAACTACCATACTATGGTCACAAAGGGTAAAAATCCAGCCTTCGAAGTGGCTAACACTAACAAAGAGCTTAAGGTGAAGATTAAAGTGTGAGAGACTGTTAAGAAGGTTCAAGATGAGCTTGTTAAGGGAGAAGTGTATTGCTAAGGAATTAGACAAACTGACTTTAGTGGTTTGACGTGTTATGAACTTAGAGTCCCTCGTTAAGGATGAGGAAAGGGAGAACTTATTTAATATCATAAGCAAGGTCTAAGATTAGGTGTATGTATTACGTCTAGAGTTTGTCACTTACTTTCATGTGTGACACTTAAACTCTCTAACACTTTGAAGAGAGGCTAAATTAGCATTCCTATCAAGAATGCATAAGATCACACTCACTTAAAGAGAGAAGTTAGAGAGAGAAAATCACTTAAGTAAAAATAGAACTTGCATTTCTAGATGGTTTACAAATGAAGAGGTTATCTCCTTATATACAAGCAGCCTCCATCAATGGATAGCTTAGATCCATCCAGTCTAACAATTAATATGTAGTCCTTCCTACCTTAATCTAACTACCTCCACTTACCAAGGTTTAATGTATCTAAACACTTCTAAGACATTCCCAAGAGTACACCAAGCCTTGATCATGGGTCTTTCATACAATGGACCTTCACATACATGTATAAAAGTGAAAAATAGGCTTAAGGAAACAGTCCATGACATTCTCCCCAACCTCAACCGGTGATGTCCCAATCACTTTTCGTTCCCTACATAACTCCTCCACTAGATGTTCAATGCAAATACAATCTACAACGTTCTCTTAGCTTACTTCACTAGAGGGTAAACCCACCCATTTCACTAAGTACTCCATGTAAGATGACTATCCTAACTTTCACATTAGATGCCCTTGTATGATCTTCTCTAGTTATCTTCCACCTTCCTACCTTTATACCCTTAGTGAGTTTCCTTTTTATTGCCTCTAGGGTCTCCTACCTCTTAATCTAACATATTACACAAGTCTCCACAAAAGCTTCTTTATCCTCTAACATCTTCAGTTGATGGAACTTGTCCCCTACTTTAGCCAATGTTTGACAAACATTTAGGTGACTTGGATCCTTTGAGTTGTGATGCCACTCTAGTATTTTCATTTAAAGGTCCTTATGGTGTAGGACATGTATCTTTCCTCCCTTTTTGTAATGTCATCCATCCTCCTTAAAATATTTCTTAGTCTAGCCTCCCTACTCCAATACCATTTTGGCTTAAGGATCTTAGGATAAGCTTTCCTTAATCAACTTAAGCATTACCCTAAGTCCTGTATCTTTCGTTCCTTAGGTTGATGTATTCTTCTCTACCCTTAAAGGCTCATTCTTCTTTAGTTCCACCTTTTCCTTAGCTACTTGGGGTTTGGGCTTCTCCTTAGATCGAGTATTCGCCTTAAGCACCCCATGTGCCTTTGGTTCTTCTCTCTTTGAACTCTAAGCTAAGGCCATCTTTTTGCTTGGTTCATTAATATCCTGCATATAACATAAAGCTTCTAAAGATAGGGTTGATTGGAACCAGACATTGCTGTACCTCATCCATGATCATGATGTAGTTTCTTGATGGGATGATTTGAGCTCATAACTAATCAATGAAGTCTATGTTAATGACTAATTCATAGTTATCTAAGGGGATCACTTTTGACTTTACCTTTCCATTCCATTAGCCCAATTGGAAGTCAATATCATGAACTATAATTGTTGTAGGGACTTCCTTAGAATTGACAATATTTAGTCTTCCATTGCCCCTTTAGACCTTGAGGCTCGATTAATTAGTTGCCCCTTTAGAAATGAAGAGATGCATTGCCTTAATCTACTATGGAATTCATCCATCAGCTTATGACAAAAGCCTCTACTTACATTAGGCTTCTTGATTCCTTAGTAGGCTTACTTTGTATTTAACCTAACTTCTTAAAGACCCTAAGCTTATGGTTAGGTTAGACTTCTTCTTCTTCTTCAACTGCAACTACGGTAGCCAATTTATTCTAGATTAGGTAATCCCTTGCTTTATGGGTCCCTCCATACATGAAATAGGATAACCTCCTCTTAAGTTATTCTCTCTCATCCATAGGACACTTATCTTGGTTGAGTTTTTGTCTCTACTTCCTAGGCTTAAATCCATCCCTTACTGTGTTCCTATAACTCTTTAATGGCTACCCTCCATTATCTCCCTCTATAGTTGTTCACTTGACCTGAACTCTATGAGGCTCTTAACCGCAGCTATAGCTTGAGGTAGGGTATGGACTCATCATCTTTCTAACTTTATTTGGGCTTACTCCTATAAGCCATTACAGAAAGAAAACATAACGTCTCTATTATTTATGTTAGGAATCTTTAATAATGGTTTTGAGAATTCTTATACATAATCTTTGATGGATGCCTTATGCTCTAACCTTCTCAACTCGGCTCGAGCATCCCTTTTGGTTTTGTTGAGGTAAAATTTGGCTTGTAATTCAATCTTAAATTCTTCCCATGTTCTGATTGCCCTGGCTCCCTACTTAGCTCCATCAACTTGTCTTCTTCTCTATAGGGTAGCTACATCATCAAGGAACACAAGAGCCTCTCTTAGCCTTAATGCATCATGTAATAGCACTTAAGTACCGCTTTAGGCTTTAAAGGAAGTTATCTATTTCCCTGGAGTTTTGGGAACCATTAAAGATCTTAGGCTTAAGCACATCTATCCTCATCATAGCCATACCATGATTCAATCTAAACCCAATCTCAAAGATTTGCTAGACCCAGGCCCTTAAATCCTTCAATTTCTTCCTTAAAGACTTCACCATCTCCTTAAAGGTAGCATTCCTTCTTTGCATATCACCTGCTAATTGATTCATGACTGTTAACACTTCACTTGGAAGCTCCTTCTCTAACTTCTACAAGCCTTCCTCATCATCTTAGACTTGATTAAGCATATTGGTCATGGTTAACACTAACCTTGCTTCTATTAAGGCTTTACTTCCTTGGGATTTCCCTTCAAGGGTAAGTTCTTGAACCATTATTAGAGTCAAGGGACATCTAGCATACCCTAAAGGGACATCGAAAGCACCTATTCTGATAATCTCTTACAGGATTCTATTTTAATATCAAATGTCACGTGTAAAGATTTTCACTAGCTCTTACGTCCAACATGTATTTCTATATGGTTTACAAATGAGGGGGTTATCCCCTTATATACAAAAGGCCTCCATTATTAGATCAACTAGATATATCTAATCTAATGACCATTATACATTCCTACTTAACCTAATCCAACTACTCCTACTTACTAAGGTTCAATGTATCTGAACACTTCTAAAACATTAGTAAGAGTAGATTAGGCCTTGATCGTTGGTCTTATATACATTGGACCTTAATGTACATGTACAAAAGCATGGGCTTGAGGAAATAGCTTATGACATATGCACTTATAATGGATAGTAGGAGTTACACCAATATTGTTTCTATTGGCCTAGCTTAGAAGCTCAAGTTGCTAACCTTATCATACTCGAGGCCATACAAGTTACATTTGTTGAATGAGAAAGGTACACTTTACATATCTAAAGAAGTGCTCCTGCCTCTCCATTAGGAACTATTTCAATAGGATACTTTGTGATGTTTTGCCTATGTGTGCATCAATCACATGTTATTGAGTCGACCTTAGTTTTTTAATTAACAAGTCATTTATGATGGGTACACCAATACCTATACTTTTAAGAAGGATTCGAGGGAGGTTACCCTAAACTCAATGACTCTGAGCCAAGTGAGTAAGTTGCAAGCTAAAGTAGCCTAAGCTTCTTAGAAGACCTTGTTGAGATGATCTAAATTTAGGAAAGTTATAGGGTCTGATATGCTTAACTTCTCGCTAATACAAAGACTATTGGACTTAAGGGAGCAAAATGATTTGCTTAAGGAAGTCATGGAGTAGATTCAGGAGTTTACCCAACTAGTTCACTCAAGATATGTGAAAGAGAGCCTTAGCCCATGCATAGTAATAGCATTTCTTATGTCAAAGAAGGATGGGTCTTGGAGAATATGTATGGATAGCCAAGTTGTCAACAAGATTACGATCAAATACAAGTAACTTATTCCCCGACTTGGTGACATATTAGATGAGATACGTAGAGCATGGGTATTTAACAAGATTGACATCAAATCTGGATACCACCAGATTATGATGAGGCTAAGGGATGAGTAAAGAATGGCATTAAAGCTTGACATGAATTATATTAATGGTTAGTTATACCATTTGGATGTCCAATGCTCTTAGTAATTTCATGATGTTGATGAGCCATCTGTTAATGGGCTTGATCAATAGGTTTATCATAGCATACATTGATGATATCCTGGTTTATAGTTTTAACCTATCTAGTAATGTCAACTGTCTCTAAGTTATCATCAAGTTCTTCCAAACTGAGAAGCTCTTTGATAATTTGAAGAAATGCTGTTTTTGCTAGGATGATGTTGCTTTCCTAGGATTTGTCATAGCTAGAGGAGGTTATGAGTGCATGAGGAGAAAATTTGAGCTATTATTGAATGGCCTACTCTAACCTCTTATGCCAAGGTAAGAAATTTTCATGGCTTGGCTTCCTTTCTTTGATGATTTATTCAAGGACTTAGTACAACTGTTACACCTCTTATTAAACTAAGCAAGAAGAATGTAGAGTTCAATTGGGAAAAAAAAAAAGGAGGAAAAATTTTTTACCAAGGTAAAGGAGAAGTTAACCTATGCCCCAGTTTTGGCTATACCAAACCTTGATAAGGTCTTTAAGCTAAAATGTGATGCTTCAAATGTTGGTATTGGTGTTGTACTAATGCAAGGAGGTTGACTTGTTGCTTATAATAGTACAAAGCTCAAAGGAGCCTAAGTGAACTATTCGATGTACGATAAGTAACTCTATGCACTAATTCGAGCTCTTCAAGTATGGTAGCACTACCTTCTACCCAAGGAGGTTAATATCTACATTAACGATGAATCCTTATGGTATCTAAGGAGCCAACCAAAGCTTTCACTAAGATAAGCCAATTGGATAGAATTCCTAAAAGGGTTTACTTTTATCATTAAGTACAAGTAGCAACGAGATGAATATGGTCATCAATAATTTGTCAAAAAGGCATGCCTTCCTTATCAACCCTTAAACTCGATCATTTCGTTTTGCAAGCATGAAGGAGCAATACCACCAAGAACCCCATTTTGGTGCTATTTATGCCTGATGTATGGATGGACAAAGGTCAAATGAGTACTTTGTAGAGGACAAATACCTATCCTAAGGTGGCAAAGTCTAAGTGTCGACTTGTTCAATTATGGATCTCTTGATAAAAGAAGGTCATGGTAGAGGACTCTTTAGACACTTTAGAGAGAGAAGGACTTTTGAATTGTTATATGCTTAGTTTTTCTAACCTAAGATGAGAAGGAATATCTAGCATACCATGGAAAGGCGTACGGCTAGTATAAGGGTAAAGAGCTAAGTCGAGCAAGGAAGGGGCATGCTACTCCTAATCTTAACTTAACCTTAGGTTGGGGTAAACATAGACTTTCTTTTGGGTGCACCTAAGGTGACTTGATATAAAGATTCTATCAAGGTTATCATGGATAAATTTAACAAAATGGCACACTTCATGCCCTATATTAAAACTAACAATTTTTTGGCTATTTTTTTTCTTGTCTTGTAGGAAATCATCAAGTTGCATGGTGTATCAAGGAGTATAGTCTCCAATAGTGACCCCTTGCTCTTGAGCAATTTGTGGAGGACCTTTTAGTAATAGTTCGGAACAAAGGTACTCTTTATTACTTCCTATAACCTGTACAATGATGGCTAAATCGAGGTTGTAAATTACACCTTTGGTTCACTACTTTGAGTTAGCATAGGAAGGAATTTGACTGACTAGGATATTTATTTGCTTGTGATCGAGTTTGCTTATAATCGATTTGTTTATAGAACCCTAAATTAGAATTCCATTGAATTTATCTATGGTTTGAACCCTAATTTACCCCTTAACCATATGGCATGCTTGCACCTAACCTATAAGACCCTGAAGTAAGAGACCTAGCTTAAGCTATCCATAAGATCTACCAAAAGGTCACTAATCAATTGGATCGAGATGCATAAAGGTAAGAAAAAGAGGACAAAGAAGGAGGAAAAGCCAATTCCAGCTCGATGATCTAGTTTAGTTGCATTAGAGCTGAGAAAGATTCTCAAACAAGAGAAGGAACAAGCTTTTCATTCAAGTAAAAGGATTACTTAGGAAACTCCAAAAGATCAATGACAATGCATATTAGTTAGAGCTGCAAGATGAATTTAGGGTTTTTGACATATTCAACATTGCTAACCTAAGTCATTATCAACTTGAGGAAGATGTCTAGTAAGAGATCCAATCAGATTTGATCCCAAATACCTATCATCTCGGAGGGGATGATAAGAATTGACCCACAAGACCCTTCACTTGAGCCTGAGCCTTAGTATGAGGTCTAAAGAACATGATTTGGTGAATTGTTACTTCCTATCCAAGTATTAAGAAGTCAAAGTTATTGTTTGATCATGACCTTTACAAGATTTCTACTTGTTTCGAGTTGTATGCTCTAACCACAATCATGGAGTGCCAACTAAATGGTAAACCAGGTGGCCCCTATAACAACTTGACATACATATCAACAACCCAGCTACCCTCGACCTAAGCTATACCAATTAAAGTCCTAGCTATTTGTTTACAAATTGACGTGTCTTGGACTACCTCCTTATGATAAGCACCCGCTAAAGTAGACAACTGAGGTCCTTATGCTAAGCTATTCAAAAGTTTCCAACTTGATTGATTTCATCCTAGGTTCTATGTAATAGAGGCCTCGACCAATCAAGCTGCAATACATATCCTTGGACATCCGTACTAGTATAGTGGTATGCTAGATATTCTCTTCTTGTATATTATGAATATCTCCTTTTCATGTATATTCCTTTTAGTATTTTTCTACTTTATGAAAAATGCCCATTTAGTAACTTCTTCAAATGTGATGGTTACACTAGAATCCTAGGTATAAATACCTATTGGAAAAATGTAGCCACATCATCATAATCATCAATACAAAATCTTCATTTCCTTTCTAAATTGATCTTTTTTATTATAAGTTCAATTTGCTTCTAACTCTTATCAATCCCTTTAGCAAGGATTATGGTGAGCAATCCATTTAGTATGGCATAGTACATCATATCTAGTAAACTATTTAGTTTGTATATGGTTCTATAGTGTATAATATCCATGGGATTAGTGCGTAGGTTTTGCTAAAACCTTTGACTTACATTGGTCTTTCAATCCTTCGATATGTTTAGACCTACCTCAATATCATTACCATTGTCAGTTTTTCATACAACATATCAAAAGATGCAAACACTAGCAGGTTAAGCCAAATTCCTTGTTGATGATATTGCTTTCCTTCATGGAAAAGCAATTAAACTACCAACCTCTAAACATGAAGAGATTTATTTTACACTCAATCCTGTTGTTGAGCCTCAAACCAATGTCTACTTTGCTATTAACCTAACTCCTATGCTTAAGATTCTTAACGAAGAGTTACAAAAAGCAATGAAGAAGGAGATGTCAAAACAAATTGTTGACAAAATGAAGATCTTAGGATGGATTTGATCTAATTGGAATCCATAGTTTAGCTACATGTAATGTAGAAGCCTTCCCATAAAAGTTGTAAGTGCTTGAGTTTGAGAAATATGATGGAATTAGATTATTGAAATTGCATACTAAGTTTTATGTACGAAAAATGAGAAGGTATGTCCAAAAGGATCAGCTAATAATTGACACCTTTCAAGATAACTTAATAGGCACCACACTATCCTGATATGCATGGCGTAATCTTAATTAGATAAACACTTGGAAAAAATAGGCTAGAGCCTTTTTATGAGCAATATAAATTCAACGAGAAAGTAGCCCCCTCGGTTGGGGACTTACATCAAATGGACAAAAATGGCAGTGAGAGCTTTTAGGAGTATGCCTAGAGATGGAGGAGTGATAATACTCATTTAGCATATATATTTCGAGAAGAATTTATATAGTTTTTTACCCTTATTTTTGTTATTTATGAAGAATTTGAGGCTTATGTGTAAATATTTCAATTGTAGGTTTTTGAAGAGCTCTTAAAGGATTTTTGAAGTATTTGGCAAAGATGAAAAGCTTTCATGGAGGATACATTGACTAGACAATAAAAGTGAATGAATTTTGAACAAGAAATTAAGTTTAGAAGAGAGCACGTTTGAAGAGCATGGTCATGCTTCTAGCCATAATCTCCTCATCAAAGAATTTCTCTAATTAGAAGAATTGCAATTACAAAGGAGAAGCATGCCTAGAGACCGCGATCGCAATCCGAGGGCATGATCTTACTATTGACAAGAAAAGCTTTCTTTTTTGGATAGTTGTTTGTAACCTTAATGTCCCTTAGAAGTGATCTTACTTACACATGGAAGGGTCCCTTAGAGATTAGCTACCAAAGAAAGGAAAAGCATGGTTTGGATGGATTAATGCAAGAGAAAGGAAAAGATTAAGCCTCGTAAGCTAGTTGCTTATATGGCTTACCACTCAAGTTAGTTGTGGCTTACCAACATAACCTTGTTTAAAGGTTGCTATAAGTAGGGGGAAGAGAAGAACTTCACAAGAAAGAACTTAAAAGGAAAATTTCTTTGATTTCAAGAGGAGTCTGACTACAACTATTGTCCATAAATGGGTATTTATACTAGATACTTCCAAGGGTCACAAACATGCTAATTTACTAAAAAAGGTAAAGATTACATGCTAACAATCTTATAAATGGAAAAGGATAATTGAGTAATCCTTCGAGAAAGAGAAACCTCTTCTATCAAATGTATGTGCTTAGGGAATGGGATATGTGTCTCCACAAGAGAGGCTGGAAAAATTTTTATTAATGGTTTCTGATATGTCTGGATAAACATCATTTGGCTCCTTAGGTAGCTCAAAGTAAGGGATTTGGGATATGAGATGACCTTTTAGAAAGGTCAAAAGATTGGATATGGGAGTTGTTGGTTGCTCGGCTAAATCTAGGCTTGTTAAGATGACACACCAAATGGCATAGAAACTAGAGAGGTCATATAGGTTTTTAGCTTCAGTCTTCAAGTCGGGGTTTAAAGAACTTTCTCGGCAATGGAGGATTTAGGAGACTAAGCTAAGTGAAGCTCTAGCTCTTGCATGGGTAAGGGGTCTAGTAGGTGAATTCCTATAATTGCCTTTAGGTTGCTCAAGATTTGGGATTGAATCCTTAAGATGCTCATTAGAAGGGTCTTCTTTTAGGACATGTAGGCTCAAGTCTACAATGTTGAAGATATTGGAGATTCCATATCCATCAAGGAGTTCAAGCTTGTAGGCATTGTTGTTGACCTTCTAAAGTACTCAACAAGGTCCTTTTACTCAAGGTAAGAATTTTTTTTTCCTCTTATTGGGGAACCTTATCTTACTAATGTGAAGCCATATAAGTTCTCTTAGTTGGAACTGCTTCTTCTTCCTTCATCCTCAGTTTCCTTGCATTAGTTTCTCTATAGCTTAGGTTAGTTGCTCGATATCCCACTAGTAGGTTTTTTGTATGACTCTAGCTCAATCCTTAACACTTGGTTTAGTTTATTCAATCCTTCATGCTAGTGCTTAATTAAGTGGTAACTCAAGATTGAAACCACACATTACCTCAATGGTGTTTTTCCAGTCGTGTTATGAACAGTTCGGTTGTAGGAAAATTCCAGTATCAGTAGGCAGGTTTCATAATCATCCTGATTTGGTCCAATAATAGCTTGAAGAAAAGATCTTAAAGTTCGGTTGGAAACCTCCATTTGGCCATCAGCTTATGGGTAGTAAGACGTACTAAAAAGCAATTTAGTGTTCAGTTGGCACCATAGGTCTTCCAAAATTGGCTCAAAAGCTTTAGATCTCTATCAAACATAATACTCCTAGGAACTCCATACAACCTCGCTATCTACGATAAAAACAAAAAAAGAATAGCTGATACATCGTTAATTTTGCTACATCTCACAAAATGTGCCATCTTGGTAAATCTATCGACTATAACCATGATAGAATCCTTTTTTATGGGAATTAGGCTACTGGACCATTGACCCGCAACCAAGCCCAAGGATTAGAGGCACTAGCAAGATGAATCCTCCTGCTCTAGTTGACTCTTATTAAGGCTGAGTATCTCTTTGCTGACCCATTCTGCATGTTAAGTCGAATGACTGCTTATTTCTTACAAATAGTGTACCAAGAAGCAAAAGGCTATGACAACAGCCAATCCTTATTCTTACTCATGTATGGCCAATCACTTACACGGCATCACCTTTGCCAAGATTACTAAGATGCTGAAAGAGAGACTCCGATCTGACTAAGTTACCCTTTCTCAAATAAGCAAGCTGACCATACTTTTTGTTCGCATCTTCCAATGGCATCACCAATACTACATCGCCACATGTATAGAATCTGTTACACCAATGATTATTTTCCTTAAATATTCATTTTTACTCTTTTGTATCTTATACATTACTTCCTTAGGAAATTCTCTTTTTTTCTTTTCCCTTTTGGGCAAGTTGTCCTAACTCATGAGTATAAATACCCTTATATATGTAGTTGCAGATAGATTTTTATTATCATTAATACACTTGAGTATTTCCTTCCCTATGTAAACACAACCTATTTACTTTCGACATTACTCTTATCCTAACTCTTGAGCAAGTCTAAGTGGCGAGTAACCTCATCGGATTGATTCGTATGTCATATCAAATTGTATTGTGAGTCCTCTAAAGTTCCATTGGTATATCATATCCATTGGGGCTGTTTGTAGGTTTTTGCTTACCTATCATTCACATTTGTCCTTTTGCACTTTCCCCATGATTTCCTTTTCAACCTTTCAACAAGCTTAAACCCATATAGTGAGAGGCTTTATTTGTTCTTAGTCATGGTTTGCACCACCTTGGTATCAGAGCGGAGGTTTTATTTGAGTTATGGTACGTGTTTGAAGTTCTGTTGATACTTTGTTTTGCATGTGTGAAACAGAGCAGGTTACTATGTTCGTTTAATACTGTACTTGTTAGCTGTTACTTTTTTGGTTTGTGGAAGTGTTTGCTATATAACCAACTTGAAGAGTTTGAGCATTGAATTTATAGAGAAAATGATTGACCCAAGTGTAAACATTAGTGTTGGAGATGATAACGGTGCAGTTGTTTACCAAAGACGATAGTCGTAGGGAACCCCTAGGAGCACTGAGGAGAGACTAGATGAGGTGGCTAACCACTTGATAGATCTTACCTAAGCCATTCATGCATTGGCTTTCTGATTGACTAAGGCTATGTAAGACATCTCATAAGTTGCTCAACTTATTAGAGGTTAGAACCTAGCTCGATAAGTTCGAGGTAGAGGAGTAAGTGAACAAGTAAGACAAAGGATAGACCTGAGGGAACTATATGAAGAGGACAAGGAATAGTATTTTAAAGAAGAGCGGGCTCGAGTTCTTAGAGCATCTGATCATGTGAAGCTTCGAGTTCCAAGCTTCAATAGATTTGGGAGTGTTGATGAGTATCTAGAGTAGGAAGAGAAAGTGGAGCATGTTTTTTACTATTATTAGTATAAGGATTATGAAAAAGTGAGTACTATTACTATTTGGTTTTCCAAATATGCCGTCATATGATGGAAGAATTTATTAAGAGGCGAGAAGGCTATCGAGAGATTAATACTTGGCTTAAAATGAAAAGAATATTGAGAAATAGATTTACATTAGAAATTTACCTAAAAGATACTTTCACTCGGCTTTAAGAGTTAAGGTAAGAAGATCGAACAATTAAGGAGTATGTTTAGGAATTCCACATGCTCATGATCCAATGTGAAGTAGAGGAGTTGCCAGCGTGAACAATCTCTAGGTTCATTATGGGATTGGGAGGTGATATTTGGGACATTATAGAGCTCCAATGATTCACCACAATGGATGAAGCCATTAGAATAGCCCAACGAGTAGAGAGGTAGAGAAGAAGCTGAGTGTCGACCAAAATGTTGATTAGCCAACCTGGATAGGGAAGTCGTTGAGCTCATTTAAGTACCATGCTAAACTAAAAGGTAGAAGTTTGAGCCGACCAAAAAGGCTAACTTGATGGTGAAGTGTTGACCTGAACTTATGAAAAGGGGCAAGGATCAAGTAGAAAGACAAGCTAGATCAAGTGCTCTAAGTGCCAAGGGTTTGGACATATGGCTGCTCAATGCTTGAATAGAAGAACTATGATAATCAAGGGAGATGTCACAAAGTTGGTGGTAGATAGTACATATGAGGAACTTGAGGAGGAAAAGATCACTATTGAGAAAGAAAATGCCAAGAAAGAATTGATTGAGGAGGACGTGTTTGTTAATGACTTGGATTAGTTAGTCCTGGTTATCTAATACGCCATGAACTTGGAACCCTTACGAGAGGAGGAGTAGAGTAAGAATTTGTTTCATACCATCTGTAAGGTGAATGATTAGGTGTGGGCATTAATTGTAGATAGTAGAAGTTACACCAATGTGGCATTAACCAAAATGGCTACATAGTTGAAGTTGCCAATTATTGACCCAAAGCAATACAAGTTGCATTGACTGAGTGATAAGGGAACACTACATGTCACTTGGTAGGTACTGTTGCCGATCGCAATTGGAAATTACTCTAATGAGATTCTCTACGATGTGCTACCTATGTGTGCCTCATATATGTTGCTTAGCTAACCATGGCTATTTGATAGAAAAGTTATTCATAACGGATACAGAAATATGTATGTGTTCGAAAAGGATGGCTAGAAGATTACATTAAACCCAATGCTACCAAGAGAAGTTAATAAATTGCAAACAAAACTTGTTCGCAGATTGAAGAAGACTCTGATGATGTATAGAGTTAAGCTCCAAGAGGCCATCAATGCTGGTGAGCTAACCCTCATGTTAGTCAGGCACCTATTAGAGATGAAGCAAAGGGATAAATTACCCCAAGAAATAGGGGCACTTCTAGATGAATATGCCGATCTGTTCCTAAAACAGTTAGTCGAGGGGTTATCCAAACTTGAGGCATAAAACACTGCATTGACTTGTTACTCAGTACTATACTGCCGAATAAACCAGATTATCAGATGAGTTTCGAACAAGCTTCTAAGCTCTAATGTTAGTTAATGAGTTACTAGAGAAAGATTATGTTAGAGAAGTTCTTAGCCCTTATATCATATTGGTGCTTCTAGTATTGAAAAAGGATAGGACCTAGTAGAAGTGTGTAGATAGCCGAGTTGTGAACAATATCACAATCAAATATAGGTATCCTATTCCTAGATTGGAGGACATGTTGGATGAACTGAGTGGAGCCAAGATCTTCAATAAGATTGATCTGAAGTCTAGTTACCATCAGATTTACATGAGGTCAGGAGATAAGTGGAAATTTGCATTTAAAACCCGACATAGACTTTATGAGTAGATGGTCATGCCATTTGGCTTATTGAATGCCTTGAGTACTTTCATGAGACTCATGAAACATGTGTTGAGACATCTAATAGGAAAGTATGTCGTGGTGTACTTTGACGACATCTTAGTCTATAGTACCGACATACTGAGTCACTACAAGCATCTTTGAGCCGTATTAAATATCCTTTGTATCGAGAGATTATTCAGTAACTTGAAGAAATGTTACTTTTGCTAAGAGGAAGTGGTATTTTTAGGCTATGTATGTAAACCCCTAAAATTATCAACCTAGCTTTTGTAATAAACTTGACTATGTTAGATAATTTAGGAGTCGACAAGGCTAATGAAAGTGAAAACCCTAAAAGAATTACTCAATCGCGTAAAGAATTTTTCTACCCTAAATGTTTCTAAATGCTAAAGATTTTATTCAAAAGTGATAGAAACCCTAAAAATGATTAACTTAAAGACATATGTGCACTAATCCAACATGATATACCCTAAAACCTTAGTTGATAAAATAATGCTCATCTTTTGTCCAATTCACTAGTAAAAGGTTAGAGATGACTCTCATTCATGTTTATATGATTTGAATCCTTAAGTAATCCATTAGAAATTAAGATAATGAGTCATAGATTATATTTACTTCTTAAGTAAGTGATTAAGATAGTTTCATTTAGAGTTAGGGTAATAGTTGAAGATTAGGTTATATGTAGTGAACCTTAACACTCAAATTGGTACTTTTTGCATTTGTTATTCAAAGTAGTTTATCAAATGAGATATATAGGCTATAAAGACCTAAAGTAAGATCTCATCAACAATGTTTACTAATCAATACATCAAATATCTCATTTCCCCTCATTTCCTTCATTTTTCCTCTAATTTCCCTTAGTTACTACATTATGTGCACAAAATTACACATACTTAAGGAATGTTGACTAAGGTAATACATGTTGACCAAAGTCAAAGGGTTGACCAAGTCAACATTTTGAAAAGTCAAAAGTCTTAAGAGATAAGGAAAATATCTTAGCTTCTTAATGATGGTTTTCTTTTCTTTTCCTTTTGATTTTTCTTTTCCCTTTCTCTTAGTTGTTGCCGTCCACAATTATCTCCTTTAGGTCCCACCATTTGTTGTCTTCCATAATTGGAATCAAACAAAAAGAAACAAAGCAAAAACTTCCCTTTCATGTAGTGAACTTCCCTCCCCTCTTTCACTTTCATTCCTTTGCTTTTGTCTCCATAAACTTCAACAAAATTAAAGGTATGTCTTTAAGTTGTTTTATGTTACTTTATGTTATTCATTAGTTAGTTAATTAGGTAGATTAGACAAGTAGTTAAGTGTTTAGTGATGTCTTGACAAAGAGGAAACAAAGTTTCCATCTTTAAGTATAGAAAGTGAAGGATCATGAAGGAAATAGAAGAAATACATGTGTATGTACTCTTAGATATGTGTACATAAAGAGATACCAAAGGAATACAAGTATATGAACCTTTATACATAAGTATGTATCATGTACATAACCTAACTTAAGACCATATCTAACTATATATGTGTATACTATACTAAATACATACATAGAAATACAAAAGGATGGAATTGAGAGGATTTTCTTAAGGAAAAATTTGGCATACGAATTTTTAGTATAAAAATACGTATCCAACCGTATAGGTATATGAGTAGGAATACATGTATAAATACGGTATAAATATAGGTAGATGTATAAGTATATGTATGTATAAGGTATATGTACATAAGTGTAAAATAAGGAGCAAATGTACATAAGACATGTACATATGACATAAGCATGAGGTAATGCTTATGTAATCAAATGATGAGGTGGATGATAACATCAGCATATGATGACATAAGCCATGACATAAGCAAGTAGTGACATAAGCAATGACATAAAGAAAAGATGATGTAAGCGATGACATAAGCATAGGTTTAGAAAATGAGAAAAATAAGAAAGATGTAGATAATTAGGTATTAAAATCAGTAAATCCTAATACACCTTCTAAATTAGATTATACCTAATTCAGTACATGAAATAGTAATAGCAAAGTAAATCCCTAAATTATAAGAATTTAAGGAATAAAGGATACAAATATAAGTAATAAGAATACTTAAGTATTATAACTAAAAATTTCTATAAATTTAGTTCATAATGTAAAATAGGGGCCTTAACATCCAATACAGACATTACCGTATAAATATACGTCCGAAAACGATGAAAAACGACTATAAATTCATAAACGAAAAAGTTATATACGATTGAAATTAAAGTCTTACCGGGTAAAAGTTAATAGTAGTCTAAGTAGAATTAGGTAATTAAATGTTTAGAATTATTAGTTAATTCAAATACTTATTAGTGTTGTTATCACATAATGATCAGGTGACCCTGAGGTGAACGAGGACCTCCCAATCGATTACTACGATTAGGACGAATCACCATGGCCGAGTGAGTATTTACCCAATGATTCCATGCTTGTTTTATGATTGTAGATAGTGGACTTAAATATTGTTGTTAATTGACTATTGTATGGGGTTTGGGAAAATGCCTGTGTATGTTGATATGTCTTGAGTTGTGAACTTATCTTAAGTATTGATAATGCTATGTTGTTGCATGGTAGTATAGAAAATGATTGTGTGCACAATTGGATGGTCATAGCATAATTTGAACCTAATCATACTTGGCCTATAAAAGAAATTGGGACATGCATTAACATGCATAGCATGGATACTATTATGGCTGTCACATCACACGAAGGTAAAGAGAGGCCATTCGGGGGTTGATATTATTCATTTATTTGGTTCTGTACGGTGCACTCGTACAAAATGACCTTACCCTGGCTCGCGGGAACACTAGGCGTTGGAGGCGCCAATCGCCTGACTAAGGGTCGAGTCTAGAGGCCTCCATTTAGGGGTGAGTGTGGACTGCAGGGGCCTACTCACAATTATACTAGAACTTGGGTTTTTTCTAAAAATAAAAGAATTATTTGATATAAGTACGGAATGTGGAGTTCTGTAGTAAAGTAAGTTCTAGTATAATGCCCGGATCTGATTGGTGCTGTGTAAACTCTAACCCTGACTTCGGAGGGCGTTAAATCTGAGTTACGTATATGAATTAGTTAATTATACGTATTGTTTGGCATACTGGTAGATCATTCATCCATATGTTTGAATATAATATATTTATAACTTGCTTGTGGTGTGGCTGAGGGTTTTGCTCACTAAGCTTAGGCTTACACCCCTTTAGACTTTTGTTGCAGGATGGCCTGTTCGTAGAGACAGGACGAGGAATGCCACAGGTTAGCTTGGGGACTTGGGCAAGAGCGAGCTGTTATGTGTACTGAAAGAGAACAGTTTATATAGACTCTTCCCATGTACTTTTGTTTATCTTATTATTATAGACTTAGACATACTTAAACGCTGTGTAATGTAAGCTTTGTAACTTAAATTTTATATAAATATGTTTGCGTAATGATATCATGTGAGTTTGGATGTTCTTGGGAAACTAATGGTTGTAGAGCCTTGTATATTGTGTGAAGAGTTCTTGATTGGAAGGGTAACCAATCAGGGGTTCTTTGTACAGTATACGGCGTCTACTACGACTAGGCCGTCCTCAGTTTGTGACAATGTAGTCAATGGAGGAGGCTTACAAGTGAATGATAAGAAGATTTGAGCAATTGTCGAGTGGCTGACTCCCACTAATTATGCTGATATGAGAAGTTTCTATGGATTAGCTTCATTTTGTAGAAGATTCATTAGGAATTTCAACACCCTTACTACAGTGCTTGTTGAACTGACGAAGAAGAATGTCGACTTTTAATAAGGAGAATAAGAGGAGAGGAGTTTTACTGAGATAAAGGAAAGGTTGACCTCTGCCCTTATACTGATTCTGCCTAACTTTAAGAAAATATTTGAGCTAGAGTGTAATGTTCAAGCGTTGGGATAAGCGTTATCTTAATGTAAGAAGGCTAACTAATTGCCTACTATAGTGAGAAGCTTAGGGGGGCTTAGTTAAATTACTTTGTGTATGGCAAAGAACTCTTTGCACTGATCCAAGCATTGTAAGTATGGTAGCATTATCTCTTGCTGAAAGAATATGTCATCTAATTTGATCATGAGTCTCTGAGGTATCTCCAAAGTTAGACAAAGTTGTCTAAGTGGTAGGTAAGATAGGTTAAATTCCTTAAGGGATTCAATTTTGTAATAAAAAATAAATAAGGAAAGAGCAATGTAGTTGTAAATGCTCTTTTAAGAAGACATGCACTTCTAAATGAACTACAGATCAAACTGTTTGGGTTTACGAGTATCAAAGAGTAGTATTCTGAGGATCTACACTTGGACGCATAATTGCACGATGCATCAATGGAAGAATAGTAGACAAGTATCATGTGGAAAATGGCTACTTGTTCCGAGGTAGAAAGTTATGAATGCCGACTTGTTCCTTAAGGGAGTTGCTTGTCGGGGAAGTACATGGTGGAGGACTGTCTAAACATTTTAGGGAGAAAAGAACAAATAAATTGATGAGTGGTTGATTCTTTTGGCTAAGATGTACACCGAGTTGTTGAAAGCTATATCGTGTGCAAAAGGGCTAAGTGTTGAGTTGAGTAAGAGAAAGCAATGCCTTTGCCTGTTTCGACGAAACCTTAGACTAAATTAAGCATGGACTTTGATCTTAGATTACCATGGATTGCCCGATGTAAAGACTCTATAATGGTCATCGTAGATAGGTTCAACAAGATGGTACACCCTATGCCCTGCTTTAAAACTAACGATGCTTTGGTTATTTCTACTTTTTTCCTTGTAAGAGATTATGTGATTACATGATGTAATGAGAAGTGTAGTCTCTGATAGGGGTCCAAAGTTCTTGAGCCATTTTTGGAAGACCTTAGGGCATCGGATGGGGACCAAACTACTATTCAGTACTTCCTGTCACCTCTAAACTGATGACCAAATAGAGGTGGTTAATTACACTTTAGGATTATTGCTCCAAGCTATAGTAAGAAAGAACTTTAGGACATTTGCTTGGGACGTCTACTTGCTAGTGGTCGAATTCACTTACAATTGGACAGTGTATGACACTACTAAGTAGACTACCTTCAAAGTGGACTATGATTTTAACCTTGAGTTGCCCCATGATTACATCTCTGTACTTATGCCCACATAAGAGGACCTTGATGAGGGGGCTAGAATACAATCCCTTTAGTACATCTATGACAAGGTTGCCTAGCACATCGGCCAAGCCACCAGACGTATGTAAGAAAAGGCTAAGGGTAGGATGGTGAAACATTTTCAGTTAGGAGACTTAGCGTAGCTGTACCTAAGTAAAGAAAGGTTTCGAGTAAGAGGAGGAATAAATTATCCCTAAGGGCTAAAGGACCTTTCAGAATTCTTTAGAAGATCAATGATATTACCTATAGTTTAGAGCTGCCTAAGGACTATGGGGTTTTTGACACCTTTAACATTGCTGACCTCATTTTGTATCATCTTGATGGAGAGTTGATTGAAGACCATTCGGATTTTATCCTAAATCTAAAACAACCCAAAGGGAATGATGGGAATTAGGCTACTGGACCATTGACCTGTAGTCGAGCTTAAGGAATCGAGGGACTAGTAAGACAAATCCTCCTACTCTAGCCAACTCTTACTAAGGTAGAGTATCTCTTTGTCAACCTGTTTTGCTTACTGAGTCGAATAGCTATTTATTTCTCATAAATAGTATGTCGAGAAGTGGAAAGTCGAGGTAACAACCAGTGCTCACTCTCACTCATGTATGGCTAATCACTTACTTGGCATCACCTTTGCTAAGATGCCAAGAGAGAGACTTTGGATTGGCTAAGCCACCTCTACTCGAGCAAGCAAGTTGATCATACTTTTTGTCCTCATCTTCCAATGGCATCACCAATATAGCATCGCTATGTGCACAAAATCATGTGTAAAATCTATTACACTAATGATTATTTTCCTTGAACATTCATTTTTACCCTTTTTATCTTGTACATTACTTTCTTAGGAAATACCCTTTTTATCTTTTCCCTTTTGAGTAAGTTGCCTTGACTTATGGGTATAAATACCCTTGTATTTGTAGCCGCAAATAGATTTCTATTATCATTAATATACTTGAGTATTTCCTTCCTTGCGTAAACATAACTTGTTTAGTCTCATCATTACTCCTATCCTCACTCTTAAGCAAGGCTAGGTGATGAGTAATCTCATTTGACTGATTCATACATCATATTGAATTATACCATGAGTTCTTAAAAGTCCCATTGGTGCATCATATCTATTAGGGCTGTTCATAGGTTTTTGCTTACTTATCATTAACATTGGTCCTTTCACACTTTCCCCATCATTTCTTTTTCAAGCTTTCAATAAGCTTAGATCCATTCAGTGACCAACCTTATTTGTTCTTGGTTATGGTTTGCACCACTTTCCTTATGCCACATTTAGCAATCCTAGAGCGAAATGCACCCTTAAGTTTTCCCATAGATTGGTCGGCATTGGTAAAGGCATTGCTTTCCCTTACTTAACTTAGCTCTTGGCCTCTTTATAAGTTGCGTATCTTTCAATTATTTGATGTTGGTAAGGGCATAGCTCATACGTCCTCTTTTCCCCAAAATGACCAAACAGTCCACTTTGTATGCTTCTCGAACAAGTCTTTTATTCTACTGTTCAACACGTATAATCTTCCTACTTAGAAAATATAACTTTCTTCCATAAAGTAATCATCTAATGTCTTCCCATCGTTGAATTGAGTAAAGATTTGTTCGAAATGGAAGTCTTGGGGATATTGCTATTTGATGCTCATAAATCTAAGCAACCTTATCTATAGCTCGAAAAGTTGTAAGTATGGTCTCGACAAGGCATCAACAACTACATTAGCCTTTCCTTGCTTATACTTGATTACGAACATGAATCCTTCTAAGAGCTCAACCTACTTGATCTATGGTAATGCAGGTGTTGAAGTTAACTTCTTCTTTAGCTTAGTAAAACTCTCCTCTTCTTTATTTACCCATCAAAATTCAGTATTCTTCTTCGTGAGCTTGATAAGGGGTACAACAATAGAGCTAAAATTTTGTATGAACCTGTAATAAAAAGAAGCTAAACTATGGAAACTTTTAACGTTAGCACATGAGGTTAAGGCAGGCCACTCAACAATAACTTGGACTTTTTCCTTGTCTACTCTAAGGCCTTCTCTACTAACCAAGTACCCAAGGAATACAACTTTCTTTTGCTGGAAACAACACTTTTTCAGATTACCAAACAATTGTTCTACTTAGTGCACTTCAAAAATAGCTCGGTGGTGTTTCATATGATTAGATAAGTCAAGACTATATACCAAAATGTCACCAATGTAGATAACAACAAGCTTCCCTATTATGTTCCCTAGCACATAATTCATCAACCTCATAAACGTACTTAAGCCATTAGATAACCAAAATGGCATGATAAGCCACTCGTTTAATCCATGTCTCTTTTTGAAGGTTGCCTTTCTCTCATCACCTTCATGCATCAAATTTGATGGTATCTTGACTTGAGATCAATTTTGGAGAATATACATGATCCATATAACTCATTTAACTTGTCATCTAACCTTAGGATTGGATATTGATACTTGATGGTAATCCTATCAGCAACTTGGTTGTCCATAGTCATCCTCTAACTTCCGTCCTTTTTGGGAACTAATAGTGTAGGCACAGCATAAGAACTCATGCTTTCATGAATATAATCTTTCTTAATGAGTTCATTCACCTACTTTTGTAGTTTGACAACTTAGGATTTGTGCAATAGGTTCAACAATGTAGCTTTAGGTTGTAGATCAATGTTATGCTCTATTCCTTTCTTCGGGGGTAAGCCCTTTGGCAATTTGTTTAGAAATAGGTAAGCAAATTGTCTTAACAATTCTTCATCCATGTCAAGTAAGTTGTATGTTTCTAAATTTCTAGCAATCTTCACACTAGTAAGAATATTGGTTCATCGCTTTTTACAGTCTCTCTCAACTTGAATCGATTCATCACTAAGGCTTTCTTAGCCTTTTGACTTAGTTTCGATTGCGTATTACTAACCTAACTTAGTGTCATCAGAAAGAGTGTAATAGGTTAGCCATGTTTTTCAAAACTATTGGTATTCTTATATCCATTGTCCATGACTCTTCGATCAAATAACCAAGGTTGGCCTTATAGAATATGGGAAGCATACATTTGAAATATATCACATATGATCTGATCATTGTAACTCCTAATTGTAATTGGCAATAACACTTACTTTGTAACATGCAATGATCCCCTCTCATTCTACTAATGTAGTTTGTATGGTTTAAGGTACATAGAGGTTGATAAGCTCAACCATTCTACTATTCCAACAGAAGCAACATTCGTACAATTTTCACTATCAATAATCAAAGCA
Organism: Lumnitzera littorea; assembly: GCA_024138015.1. Lineage (NCBI taxonomy): Eukaryota > Viridiplantae > Streptophyta > Magnoliopsida > Myrtales > Combretaceae > Lumnitzera > Lumnitzera littorea. The sequence continues at coordinate 74,349,327 of JAMXBB010000004.1, read as the reverse complement.
CAAAGTTGATGGTTTATCTTACAAATACTATGTAACAAATTCTCCCATTGCTCTTCTTGTTAATCATGTTCCATATTAGGAGCTTGGCGAATAACCAACATTAACATGTCTCCTTCTTTTAAGTAGATGTCATCTTCTATAACTTTTGCCTTCACTCTATCCTCTATTTCTTCCACAACTTCACTACCTTCTTTATCCATACTATATACTTCGAAGGTTGGTATTTCACCTTTAATAACCATCATTTTCCTATTTGGACATTAGGCGGCTATATGGCCAAAACCCTTGCACTTGAAGCATTTTGGCTTGCTAGTCTTCCTCTAGGAGGTCTGCCGCTTTTCAAATTCCTTCTCTTTCCCTCCTTGTTCCCCTCTTACTCCTGAGCTCTACATTTAACCTTCCCTTCAGCCTGGAGTTGAATCGATAGGCTTCTTTTCATGTCCTTAGGTAGGTTGGCTTGCTAAAATAGGTTGGGCACCATTAGGTTAATAAGGCCAGTTACTCCTTTGTCTCTCAACACATTGGGCGACTTTGATAACTTCCTCAATAGTTTAGTAGGACAGTACTTCTACAATTTCCTAATGTTCATATCTTAGACCTATAATGAATCGTAAAACAGTGCAGGCTTTAGGCACTTCCACTTCATGTTGAATTATTAGCATCAGGAACTTTTGTACATACTGATCGATAGTTTGGTTACCTTGCCTATATTCCTATAATTTTTCAATAGTGTCATAGTAGTAAGATCTAGGTATGAATCTATTTCGCCTCTTCATCTCTTCCCATGACCTCACACCTCAATGCCCCTCTTTCTCGCTCTTTCTTTCTCTCTCGGCATGTATCTTCTTTTACCACATATGTGCATACCTAGTGAGCTCTAAGGTAGCAAGCTTAACCTTGTCTCGTTTAGCATAATGATGACATTCAAATAACTTCAACACCCTCTTCTCATTCTAGGTATTCATCAACATTACTACTTCCTAGGAAGCTTAACATTAAGATTTTCATGTTATCAATACTTCTATGAGCTTCAACAACACATCTCTCATCATAATAGTCCTCATTAAATTCCTCCTTAACTTTACCCATATCATTTAGGTCAATCGTACGGCTAACTTGCCATTTAACTCTCTTTTATGGATATTGAATAGGGAAATATACTTGATTAGGTTGACCTTCATACTGTTCACCCTTGGGTGCATGCTTTATTATTTCCTCATCTTTATAGAGCTCTTCTTCTTCAGTTTCTTCTTCTTAAGCTAGTTTTAATCTATAGTTAACCCGCTATTCATCTCTTTCAAATTGTATGTGATGAGCAAGATTGATTTCACTTCTGTATGGAGCATCATGAGCTTAGTTAACCCCATAGTTAGCTCAATTTTCAATTGGAGTGATCTCATTAGCTCGGCCATCGGTTAGTGAAGCTTTGCTTGTAGGAATGACCACTACACCTTGCAACAAAATCATCATGCTCTTCATTAGTGCCATAAGATAGTTGATCTACTCATCAATGGGCAATGATGCTGGTTCCATACGTCGGCCTCTTCTTAGAGTGTCACTCTCATTGTCACTAACAATTACATTCATGCTTAGGAATGTTATTCCTTTACCCTCAATAATTATTGCACTACCATACTACTCAATAACTAGTAATCACTATTTGATACTATAACAATTGACTCAAATCACGAACTTTGACTCCACTCACTGCTTTGTTTTACAAATTAAATGTAGAAGACAATAGATTCTCTTCAAACAAACCCAATCCATATTCAATCAAATACCTAGATTTTCAACTATTACTATTCTAGAACACCTTATCCAACATACTTACTATAGCTAGTGACCAACACAACCAACATACACACGCAAATACAATAACTAATACACACACACATAACTCAAACTCTGATCCTTATTCAAAACCTCCAGTTATGATACTAAGATGATGTGTCACAAAAGAGGTCTTAACTACGCGTAGATAGGTCCCCTAAAGAACAACTACAAGAGAAAGGAAAAGCATAGCTTTAGACAGATAAATGCAAGAGAAAGGAAAAGATTAAGTCTCGTAAGCTACTCGTGGTTGTGACTCATCACTTAAACACTCATGAACCAACACCTTGTTTGATGTGATGTATTAGTTCAAAATGTTAATTTGCTTGCTTACATAAACTTGCTTAAGGGTTGCTATAAGTTGAGGGAAGAGAAGAACTTCACATAGAAGAACTTAAAAGGAAAATTTCTTTGATATCAAGAGGAATATGATTACAACTATTGTCCATAAATTTATATTTATGCCCGATACTTCCTAGGGCTAGAAACGTGTTAATTTACTAAAATGGGTAAAGATTACATGCCAACAATAATACAAAAGGACAAGGATAATTAAGTATTCCTTCTATCATATGTATGTGCATGGGGAATGGGATAGGTGTCTTCATAGGAGGGGTTAGAATACCCGTTAATGATAGTTTTTGAAATGTCTAGCTAAGGTAGGCATCAACGGACTCTTTAGGTAGCTAAGAGCAGGGGATTTAGGATAAGAGATGACCTTCTAGAAAGGTTAAAAGATCAAATATGGGAGTTGTCAATAACTTGACCATATTTAGGCTTGTTAAGATGATACATGAAATGGCTTAGAAACTGGAGAGTTCATATAAGTTAGCATCTTTAGCTTTCAAGTCACGGTTTGAAGAACTTGCTTGATAATGGAGGATTCAAGAGAAGTTATGTAGGGTAAAGTAGCAATAGGGGTTCCTCACTCTTTTTCTCTTTTATCTTACTTTTCCATGTTTGGAATTTATTTTTCAGATCTTTATTGAACCCTTGTTTTCTATGTAACATTTATTTATTGCTCAATCTATGATATTACCTATGAGATCTAATTACATTAAGTTTGTTGTCTTTAATTCAATATTGCCATCATTGAATTAATGTGTGAGCGTACTATAGAGTTTATGAGATCCTAGAGTAGATGGATAAGGTGTAATTAGATGTAATTGAATAGGCTAAAATAGCCATTTGATTTCTCCGGACTATGGAAACTTAATAGCAAAATCCAAGGTCTCAATGTGGTTTTGAAATATTTTATTTGAAAAAGCAATTCAAATAAAATATACTCAAGATTAGGAATTAATTAAGAGACATGAGTTTTGTTAATCTATATTAGGCATTCCTAAAGTCTAAAGAGTAATTGAGATTTGGAAGTGGCTTAGATCGACGTAGTAGATAACAAATTAGCTAAGCATTATGCCTTCTTACTTTTAACATATTTTCTTGTTTATTATATCATTCTTATTTGGCTTAGCTATTATTTAGTTTTTATCTCTAATTAGAGTTTCTTTTATTTTATTCAAATGTGCTTAATTATTAAGTTCAATAGTTAGAGAATTCATGGATGGTACTAATAATCTAGGTTTCCCTAATTTCATGGTTTCCTATGGGATCAACATCTTAAACTCAAATTTGTTTTATATTATAACTTGACTAGGTGCATGATAACATAAATTTAGTGTACATATTCTATAAGTATTTTATGCTATTTTAGATATTAATCTAGTTAATTTTATAATATTTTGAGCTTAATTAGTTTAAATTTCATTTTCATGAACTTTGAGAGCATTTAATGAAGTTTTGAAGAATTTTACCAAAGTAGAGAAATTTTGAGTGAGAAATGAAGCTTAGAAAAGAACACAGTCGAAGACTATGGCTATTGTAAACCCCTATATTTTTCGACCTATCATCTGAAGTAGACTCAAGTATGTTAGATATTTCTAGGAGTTGACAAGGTTAGTAAAAGTGAAAATCCTAAAATAACTAATCAATCACATATAAAATTTTTCTACCCTAAACATATATAAACACTAAAGATTTCATTTGAAAGTGATGAAAACCCTAAAACTATAACTTTAAGGATATAAAAGCATTAATTCACCAAAATTTACCCTAAAACCTTAATTAATAATATAACCTTAGCATTATACTAAATCATTAGTAAAAGATTAATGGTAACTTTCAATCATTCATAAATACTCATAATATTGAAGTAATCCTTTAGAAACTAAGATATTGCATCATAGATCACATTAATCTTCTAAGTATATAAATAGCTTAGTATTATATAGAGTGAAGAGTTTAGTTGATGCTTATATTACATGTAGTAAGTATTAATATCCTAAATGACACTTTTCATAATAATTACATTAAGTAACCTACTAAATGATTTATATAGGATATAAATACATAAAGGAAGATCTCATTATTTATCCTTACTAATCATTTCACTAAACCCCATGTTTCCTCTCGTTTCCTTAAATTTCTTCCTAATTTTTCTTAATCACTTCATTATGTACACTTAGATTACATGTAATTTTGAAATGTTGACCAAGTCAAATGTTGACTAAGTCAACATATTGCAAAGTCAACATATATGTCATTATCATACTAGAATCTTCTCTTTCTTTCTATTGATTTCTTTTCTTTTAGATTTTTTTCCTCTTTTCCTTCCTTTATTGCCATCTACTCTTGTCTTACCATAGACCTCACTTGTCTTCATTCTTTTAAAACACAAAACAACACAAACACAACTCTTTTTCCCCAGTTCCAAACCGTAAGCTTTCCTTTTTCTTTATCCCCTTCAACTTTTCCAATTTCACTTTCATAACTCTATCTACCAATATAAACCAATAACACATATATACTAGCTTTCATTTTCATATTACAAGTAAGAGAAAGATATGTTATTACATAATTTCTTATCTTATTTAGTAGTTAGATGTATAGGTTAGGTTAGTGTAGGAAGTTTATGTATTATATACATATATGTTGTTGAAGGAATAAAGTTTCAATTTTTATGGTTAGAAGTGTAGGAATCCTTAGATAATTAGAAGAAGAACACATGTACATATGCTTTAGTATGTGTATATAAAAGTACACATGGTAAATACATGTAGGAAGACCCTTGTACATAAGTACCCATTATGTGCATAACCAAAAAAGGGGTATATACTAACTATATATACATATACCTTGCTAAATACACCCTTAAAATGCAAAAATATGAAATTTGTGAAGCTTTCTTAAGAGGGAACATAGCATACGAAAATACGTATATCATTGTATGTGTATTAGTATACGTATAAGTACACAAGTGTACATACTAGTATGTTAGAAATATAAGTATATATATAACATATGTATAAAGTGTATGAATAAATAAGGATAAGAGTACATATGTAATGGATGATGATGTAAGTAATAACATAATTAAATAATGATGTAAGCAATGATAGAAGCAAATGATGACATAAGCTTCTAAGATAATAAACTATAAGATCATTTAAGTATAAGAATTTATGCCTAATGAAATCATTAACTACAAAAATAGAACATAAAACTAACCAACAAGAATAATTAAGCTTCAATAGTTAAAATTTCAATAAATTTAGTCTATATCATAAAACACAGGTTTTAACGTCCAAAATGGATATTACTGTGTGAACGTACATCCGAAAACGATGAAAAACGACTATAAATTTTGTAAATATCAAAAATAGAATGAAAAAGTTATATACGATTAGTGATAAAGTCTAATCGGATAAAAATTTATAGTAATCTAAGTAGAATTAGCTAAATAGATATCTAGATTTACTAATTAATTCAATTGCTTACTATCATTATTATATCGTAATGATCAGATGATCTTGACGTGGGCGAGGATCTCTCGAATGATTACTATAACTAAAGCAAGTCGTCACAGTTGAGTGAGTATTTACCTTATGATTCCATGCTTTTACGTAATTGTAAATAGTGGACTTAAATGATATTGTTAATTGATTGTTTTATGGGGTTGGGAAATGCTTGTGTATGTTATTATGTGTTGAGTTGTGAATTTACCTTAAGTACAAATAATATTTTTTTGTTGCATGGTAATATAGATAATGATTGTATGTACTATTAGATGGTCACATCATAAATGGACTTAACTATACTCGGCTCATAAGAAGAAATTGATACATACATCAACATGCATTACATAGACATAATTCTAGCTATCACATCACACAGAGGTAGAGAGAGGCCATTCAGGAGTTGTTATTATAAATTTATTGGTTTTGTACGGTGCATTTATACAAAATGACTTTACCCTAGCCTGCAAGAATACTAGGCATTGGAGGTGCTAACCACTTAGCTAAGGATCGAGTCTAGAGGCCTCCATTTAGGGGTGAATGTGGACTGCGAGTGCCCACTCACGATTATACTAGAACTTGGTTTTTACAAAAATAAAGGACTTGTTTGATTTAAGTACAGAACGTAGAGTTCCATAGTAAAGTAAGTTATAGTATAATACTCGGATCTGATTGGTGCCGTGTATACTCCAACCTTGACTTCAGAGGGCGTTAAATCGGAGTTGCGTATATTGACTAGTTAACTATACATATTGTTTGGCATTCTATTTGTTCATTCATTCATTCATATGCGTGAATATAATATATTTACAACTTGCTTATGGTGTGGTTGAGGGTTTTGCTTACTAAACTTAGGCTTACACCCCCTTAGACTTTTGCTGTAGGATGGCTTATTCATTGAGGCTGGTCGGGGGATGCTACAGGTTAGCTCGAGGACTTAGGCAAGAGCAAGCCATCCAATGTGTTAAGAGAACTGATTATGTAGACTTTTACTTATGTACTTTTGTTTTATCAGTAATATAGCCCTAGATGTACTAAATTGCTGCTTACTGTAAACTTTGTAGTTTAAATTTTATATAAATATGTTTGCGTGATGTTATCTTAAGGATCTATATGTTCTTGGGAAGCTAGTGGTTATAGAGCCTTGTATATTGTGTAAAGAGTTTATGATTGAAATGGTAACCAATCAAAGGTTCTTTATACAGTATATGGCATTTGCCATAATGAGAATGTCCTTAGTTCATGATAGCTGTGGTCCCTATCCTTGTTCCCTTTGTTATGTAATTTCATTGAATTTTCGAAGATTTCGAACAAAGTACAAGTACATGCCTAGCTCTACGACCGTGTACTTAACCATAAAGTTGTAATGATTTTAGAATCTTTATATATATATATATATATATATATATTTGTAAATCTAGGTCAACCGCTTATAAATAGATGTCTAGATGTAGGATTACAGAGAGAGCAACCTTATGAAGAGTTGTAGGTTAGATTTGTATTGGGAATCTCTCCTATTTCTCATCTACCTTGTTCTAATTTCATCATGTTGTTCTTTGAACCATTCTTAGTGAATCATTATTGGACCTTAGCTCTTATCACAACAATTTCTTTTTGTTCAATCTATGCTATTATTCTTTGAAGATCTAATGACACTGTTTATATTATTGTTAAATTAGTATTTACTCAGGTTATTAGCTCAATGACTGATTGTGCTATTGAGTATGTGAGTTCCTTTAGTGAATAGACCCATGTAATTAAAAGGAATTGAGTATGCTAAGAAATTAGGTATTAATTTCTCTAGATTAGGGTAACCTAGGATAGCTAACCTAATAACAAGATCTAAGTTCTCCATGCGATCTTACAGTGCCCTATTTAGAAGTGATTTAAGTAGAGAAGGTTTTGAGATTAAGAATTGGCCAAAGATGTGAGTATAGTAAATTCATATTAAGCATCTCCATGGTCCAAAGAGTGATTGAGATTGAAAGTTGTATAGAACTAGATAGTGAATAACAATGATTTACTAAAGATTATGTACTCTTTATTGTAATTGAATCATGCTTATTTATTTTAATTAGTATTATTTATTTAGTTTAGTCATTTTGTTTGTTCTTGTTCATTTTATTGTTCTTATTTTATTTATCATTCCTTATTCATTTCCACTTCTTTGTCAAATTTATCCTAAAATGTTAAGTTAGAAAATTGGTAGTTTAAGGTAAATTGTTAGTAACCTAAGGTTCTTAGATTCATGGTTCTTCGTGAGATAGACACTTGGACTCACAATTCATTTTAACTATATTATAACTTGACTAAGTGTAGTTGCTCGATGCATTATGCCCTGATTAAATTTTTAGCACCGTTAGTAAGGAACCAAAAGAGTAACCTAGTTAGAATATTCACAAAAACCCTAATATTTCAATTATTTTAACATTCTTATAGTATATCCTCCCTAAATATTCTTTGGTGTTTTTCTTTGTCAACAAACTTTTAACCACTAAAGTTTTGTAGTTATTATCCAAGGAATCGCAATAAGGGATGGATTCAACAGTTGAGCTAATGAAATAGAGCAATAATGCCCCTTATGAGGCAACTCATGTTTGAATTATTTTAATTTTAGTTATTTTGTTATCTTATTTCATTTATTTCATTATTATGTCAAGAGTTTGTTCAAGTATTGAGTGTTAAAGATAGCGCTTTTCCCGCTTTGAATAATTTTTACTAAAATCAATTATTGAATGTTGTTTATGCAATAGTGCTTAATGAAGTTGTCATTCAATTTGACTATTATTTGATTTATGCTTAAATTCATGCTAATTTTGAAATTTCTCAATGCAATTTTAGGAATCGAGTCAAGGGAATTAAAATGATTCAAATTCAAGAATTAAAGGAAGATCACGGCTAAAGTCCATGGACGTAGACTTGAATTATGATCCTCTCAAAATTAATTCCAAGAGGAGTTGAAGAATTTTTAGATAAAAGGTCTAAGCTAAGACTATGCCCATGGTTCTTGCTTGTAGGCATGCCATGGTTCACATTATTAATGCAACGGCAAGGACCATGGCTAATAGGAATTAGACCATTGAACCCTTGGCTCAAGCTTGAGCTCGAGGATTAGAAAGCTTAGCCAGACGAGTTCTTTCTTTATGTACCGCATTTGAGGAATTCAAACTATTGTAGTCTACCAACCTAATGCCTTAGCAAAGTTAAACCTTCTTATACCTGTCAATAGTCTTTAGTTGTTGACCTAAAATACATCTAAACAACAACTCAACCCATTTGACCAACTGCTTAGCCAACCTAAATCCAAGCTATACCTAGTACATCTAAGTTGAATTCACCTAAAAAAAATCACTTGATTAGCTCAGCACTACTGAACTATTACCTCAGCTCAACATCATCACTCAACAGTACCTAAGCATATGACCACTAGTCACTAGCCAAGTATCTAAGGACCCCTATGACAGAATCTTCCATACAAGATACACAATTTTGTTATATTTTCAATTATACCCTTTAGGCATTCCTTATAACATACTTATTTTAGACATTACCCTTTTCATCTTTTCCACTTTAACCATGATGCCTTAACTTTTTAGGTATAAATATCCACTATACTGTAGCCACAAATCATCTTACATTCTCTAATATTGAATTTACTCCCTTTCGTGAACATTGCTCATGGCTTGTTTACTTCACTCTTATCCTAATCCTTAAGTAAGGCTAGGTGACGAGTACCCTCATTGGACCAGCTCATGCATTATATTGAGTTGAGCTATGAGTCTTCACAAGTTTCCTAGTGCTTCATGTCCTTGGAATTGTTCTAAGGTTGCTTGTTTACTTTCCTATTCATTGTGCATTTTATACCTTGTTTCCAAGCTTTTGGTAAGCTTAGACCTACTGCTAATACGATTACCCTTGTTAGTCCTTAGTCCTAAGTCACAGTCTATCATCTTGATATCAAAGTAAAGGTTCACTTGGGTAAGTTACACTTAAGTTTTCTTATGACCAATGTTTGTTGTAGTAGTGTATTGTAGTTATGTAAAGATTAACTATAAGTGTATGAATATATAAGAAGGTATAGTAGTTTGCTGTTGTTGTGTACTCTGTGGTGCCCTATTTCAAACATATAAAAAATAGAGCAAGTTTTGATTAGGTTTGTTGTTCTTCGGAAGTAGTCATTGTGTTGATAGTTAGCTTGAACTTTCATGTGGAGAAGAGTGTGTGTAAGTTGTTTGAGTTAAGTAAGCCATTCCTATTGTTTTGTGGATCCTGAGTTTGTTTGTTGAGTTTTTTGAGAAGATGGTAGATCTTAAAGTTAATGGTAGTATTGAAGATGATAGTAGTGGTGTTATTTACTATGAATGATAACCACAAGGTATAGTTAGATGTATAGATGAACGAATTGATGAAATGGCTAAACTTATAGCCAACCTTACTAGGGCTGTTTATATATTGGCCTCTTAACCCACTAAGGTCATGTAGAATACTCCTCATGTTGCTCGACCTACGAGAGGAAAGAACCTAGCTAGACAAGCTCTAGATGGAAGAGTAAGAGGACGAGCATGAAGGAGGATTAACTTAGGTGATCTAGATGAGAAGGATGATGAACAGTACAATGAAGAAGAGGAACGAGGTATAGCACCTTAAGCGTACTACCATGTGAAGCTTTGGATTCTAAGCTTCAATGGTTTTAAGGATACAGATGACTATCTGGATTGGGAGGAAACAGTTGAACGTGTCTTTGACTGTCATCAATATGAGGATTGTGAGAAGGTGAAGGTTACTACTATAGAGTTTTCAAGGTGTGCTGCATTATGGTAGAAGAACTTCCAAACTATTAGGAGATGAGAAGGATATGGTAAAGTCAACACCTAGCCTGAGACGAAAAGAATTCTTTGAAATAGATTTGTACTCGATACCTACTTATAGAAAACATTTGTAAAACTTCAAGAGTTAAGATAAGGAAGTCGAATTGCTTATAAGTATGTTTAAGAATTCCAAATTCTTATGATTCAATGTGAAGTGGATAAACCACCAGCATAAATAGCATCCAGATTCTTTACTAGATTAAGAAGTGACATCCAAGATATCATGGAACTTCAATAGTTTACTGCATTAGACGAGGCTATAAGAATAACCTAGTGAGTAGAAAGATAGAGGAGAAATAAGCCTAGCTGACCTCCACTAAGCTGACTAGTCTAATCAAGGCGACTCGTTTAAGGGAATTATCGAACTTGGCAAGTGCCGAGCTAAGCAAGATTGCAAATGTTAAAGTTAAACAAAAAGGTTGACCAACTAATGGTGAAGTTCCACTAAGAACATATGAGAAAGGATAAGGATCTAGAAGAAAGACTAACCAAATCAAGTGCTTTAAATGTCAAGGATTTCGGCGCATGGCTATTTAGTGTCTGAATTGAAGGACCATGATTATCAAGGGAGATGTCTTGAAGATCGAAGTAGATAGCATAGATGAGGAACCAAAGGAGGAAATAGAAGTAAAGGAAGAGATTGAGGTTAATACCACACTGGTTGATGAAGGTGTGTTTGTTAAAGATCTAGATAAACTAACATTGGTTGTTCGACATGTGATGAGTTTAGAACTCTTTACCAAGGAGGAGCAGAGAGAGAATTTGTTCCACATCACTTGCAAAGTGAATGAGCAAGTTTGTGCACTCATAGTCGATAGTAGGAGCTATACAATTGTTGCATCTATAAACCTAATTAAGAAACTTAAGTTATTGACCATTTCATATTTGAGACCATACAAGTTACATTAGTTGAACGAAAAGGGAGTACTCCATCTCATTTAACAAGTGTTGCTGTTGATCTCAACTAGAAACTATGCTAATGAAATTCTCTATGTTGTGTTATCCATATGTACATCTTATATGTTACTAGGTAGACCTTGGCTTTTGATTAGAGGGTTATGCATGATGGATTTAGGAACACCTATGTGTTTGAGAAGGATGGAAGAAAGATCATTTTGAACCCTATGATGCCGAGTTAAGTTAGCAAGCTACAAACTAAACTTACTTGAGGACTTAAGAAGACTTTGATTTTAAATAAAGTCAAACTTCAAGAAGCCATTAAATCTAACTTGCTAACCTTCTTATTGGTTAGGAGACTGTTAGAATTGAAGGTTCAAGAGGAGTTACCAAAAGAGGTTGAGGAGTTGCTTGATGAATATTCTGACTTGTTTCCAAAACAACTACTAAAAGGATTGCCCCCATTTCAAGGCATAGAACATTGTATTGACTTGATACCCAACGCTACCTTACTAAATAGAGCAACTTATAGAATGAATCCCGAGCGAGATGTAGAGCTTCAAAAGCAAGTTAACAAACTATTAGAGAAGAGGTATGTGAGAGATAGTCTGAGCTCCCATATTGTACCCGTGTTACTTGTGCTAAAGAAAGATGGTACTTAGTGTATGTGTGTAGATAGTAAAGCTATCAACAATATTATAGTAAAGTTTAAATACCCCATCCTAAGGATAGACAATATGTTGGGTGAATTGAGTAGTGTAAGAGTCTTCAATAAGATCGATCTAAAGTTAGGATACTACCATTTTCGAATGAGATAAGGGGATGAATGGAAAACTACTTTTAAGACCCAACATAACCTATACGAGTAGATGGTCGTGCCTTTCAAATTATCGAATGCCCCAAGCACTCTTTCAAGGTTGATGAATCATGTTTTGAGGAATTTGATAAGAAAGTTTGTGATTGTCTATTTTGACAACATCCTTGTCTATAGTACCAACTTAGCAAGTCTTGCTGATCATCTGCAAGCCATTTTCAACGTCCTTTAAGAAGAGAAATTGTTCAGAAACATAAAGAAATGCTATTTTTATCAGGAAGAAGTGATCTTCTTAGGTTACATGTTTAGTGGACAAGGATTGAGAGTTGATGAAGAAAAGATACAAGCCATTGTTGAGTGGTCAACCTAACTTCATATGCTAAAGTGAGGAGTTTCCATAGACTGACATCATTCTACTAACGCTTTACCTAAGGATTCAATACCATAGTAGCACCTCTGACTAGGCTAATAAAGAAAAATGTAGAGTTCAAATGGGGAGAGAAAGAAGAGAGGAGTTTTGCCAAGGTAAAGGTAAGGTTGACTTCTACCCTAATCTTAGCTCTACTGAACTCTGATAGAGTGTTTGAGCTTGAATGCGACGTATTAGGTGTTGGCATTGGAGCTATGCTAATGCAAGAAGGTTAACTTATCACTTGTCATAGTAAAAAGCTTACAGGAACACAATTAAACTATTTTGTGTATGACAAAGAACTTTTGGCCTTAATATGAGCTCTTCACATATGGTAACATTATCTTTTGCCAGAAGAATTTGTCATACACATAGAACATGAGTCTTTGAAATATTTGTGGAGCCAATCTTAGCTGTCTAAATGCTAAGCTTAATGGATTGAATTTTTGGAAGGTTTCAATTTTGTCATCAAATATACGTAAGGTAAGAATAATGTAGTTGCTGATGCTTTGACAAGAAGACATGCTCTTCTCACAAAGTTACCAACCAGACTATTGGGGTTTGTAAGCATTATGAATTAGCATCGGTATGATTCTCATTTTGGTCTTATATTTGGACGATGTGAAGAAGGAAGAATGGTAGATGAATAACATGTAAGGGATGGCTACCTATTTTGATGAGGCAAATTATGCATGCTGACCTATTTAATAAGGGAGCTATTGGTAAAAGAAGCCCATAGTAGAGGACTTTCTAGGTACTTTAGAAAATGAAGGATGTATGAGTTTTTTAATGATAGGTTCTTTTAGCCTAAGATGTAGCTTAACGTACATCGTATGATTGAGGGATACAAGAACAAAAGAAGCTAACCAGAACAAGGGAAGGTAATGCCTCTGCTTACTCCAACCAAAACATGGGCTGATCTAAGTATAGATTTTATCCTCGGACTACCTCGAAATGCTTAAGGCAAAGGTTCTGTAATGATTGTCATTGATAAGTTCAACAAAATGGCACATTTTGTGCCCTGTACCTAAACTGGCAATGCTTTAGCGATTGCTTCTTGGTTTTTGCAGGAAACAGTTTGCTTACATAGAGTGCCGAGGAGTGTAGTATCAGACAGAGACTAAAAATTCTTAAGCCACTTCTAAAGAACCATCTAGAGTCAAATGGGAACCAAGTTATTGTTCAGTACTTCTTGTCACCCCCAAACCAACGGTTAGATAGAGGTTATCAATTATACCCTAGGATCATTGCTCTAAGCTATAGCAGGAAAGAACTTAGCTGATTTGGACGTTTGCCTGATAGTAGTAGAATTTGATTACAATAGGATGGTATATGCCACCATTAGGCATGCCCCATTTGAGGTTATATATGGCTTCAACCCTGAGCTACCCCTTAACCATGCCCCAATGTTGCCCATTAACTAAGAAGATCTAGAAGCAAGACTTAGAGCCCAGTCCTTCCAGTAGATTTACCAATTAGCTGCCCAATACATTGACCAAGCTGCTATAAAACTAAAGGAGAAAAGTAAAGGAAGGAAAACCAAGCAATTTCAGCCCAGTGACTATGTGTGGTTACACTTAAGTAAGGAAAGGTTTCCTAATAAGAAGAAGAACAAACTATCTACTAAAGCTGAAGGACCATTTAGGATACTGTAGAAGAAAAATGACAATGCATGCCAACTAAAGCTACTAAAAGACTTCAGAGTGTCATATATATTTAATGTTGCCAACCTCAGCCCCTACCGACCTAAGGATAACTTAGATAAAGACTAACTGGATTTGATCCCAAATCCTAATCAACTCTTGTGGGGATGATAGGAATTAGACCATTGAACCCTTGACCTAAGCTTGAGCTCAAGGATTGGAAAGCTTGGCTAAATAAGTTCTTTCTTTATACACCACATTTGAAGAATCTGAACTACTATAGTCTATCGACCTAATCCCTTGTCCAAACTAAACACTCTTGTACTTATTGACAATCTTTAGTTGCCAAGCTACAACACATCTAGACAACAACTTAGCCCATCTGACTAGCTACTCAGCCGACTTGAATCTAAGTTATACCTAGTACATTTGAGTTGAATTCACCGTGAAAAGATCACCTAATCAGCTTGGCTTTGTTGAACTATCACCTCATATTGGCATAATCACTCAACAGTACCTATGTTAGCCAAATAGTTGTCCATCTTTTTGCTAAGGGCATAACCACTAGTTACCCGCCATGTGTTTGAGGACCCCTATGATAGAATCTTCTGTACCGAATACCAAATTTTGTAACATACTTATTTTAAACATTACTCCTTTCATCTATTTCATTTTAGGCAAGATGCCCTAAGTTTTCGAGTATAAATACCTACTATACATGCAGTTGTAAATCATCTTACGTTCTTTATTATTGGATGTACTCTCATTCATGAACATTGTTCATAGCTTGTTTATTTACTGTACTCTTATACTAACTCTTAAGCAAGGTTGGGTGGCTAGTACCCTCATTAGACTAGCTTGTGTGTCATATTGAATTAAGTTGTGTTCTCGAAAGTTCCCTAGTGTGTCATATCCTTAATGTTGTTCAAGGGTTGCTTGTTTACTTTCTTATTCCTCGTACATTCCCCACTTTGTTTTCTAGTTTTTGGTGTACTTGGACTCACCCTCGATATGGTCACCCTTATCAATCCTTAATCGTAGCCTATCAATAGCCACACTCTACTGCTATGATCTTTGCCCGTGGTTTCCTCCAAATTTAAATATCATGGGTATTTCTTCTCCTTTTCATTCTAAACTTACTTTCTCTCTCAAAGGTACACTTGTCTTGCAATTTTCTCTTACAATCACACCAAAATCTTATAAAGCTTCACAATCTAACCATGTGCACTTTGAATCTAAGGTATGTATATCGTGCCTATCTATTTCTTTTCTTCGATTTGTTGATGTTGTGCTGAAAAATAAGATTAATGGTTAAGGTTTTAGGAAGAACAATTTGACTTACACGTGTAGAAATCTTAGTTTCTAGGTACAGTTTAAGATATATAATATGATGAAAAGTGTTGTTTAATTATTATCTTTTAGGAATCGCTTGAAAAATGCATGTTTGTTAAGGATTAAATTCATGAGAATGTATGGTATATTTTCCATGTTGAAGGAAAGTAAAAAAGAGTGAGGGAATCCATGTTGTTGATAATTGTCCTTGGTGTATGATTAGTATAATTTATGTAGCAATGTAGAAACTTGATGTGAATCAAACCTATGTGCAATTAGAGTAATTCTTAGAATTCATAAGATTAGCAATGCTAATTTAAATTGTTGATATAAATCTAATTGTACATGCTCTAAAAATTCATGTTTAGCGACATGAAATTTGTTGTTAAAATTGTACATGAGAATAAGATGGTTAGAAATTAGGAAAACAAGTTTTAAAGATTTGTATATTGAATGTTAATGTCCATTTCAATAAAGATTTTGAGATAAATATAGGATTTAGTCATGCATTAATCTTATCATTTTATTAATCCATGATTTTAGAAAAATTAGCATTTCAATATACAATCTTTTGTTAATTCAAGAATTTTTTATGTTGTTTAGTTGAATAAATTAGCAATAAACTAGGATTGATTTTTTAGTCTTGTTAAATTCTTGAGTTAACCATTGTTTATGTAACATAAATTTGTTTCTTTTAACTAAATTGAATTCCTTTCTTTCTGATTTTAGAATCAAGCTAAGGGTAAAACATGTAGCATGCAAGAACTCAAAGTCATATTTGAGCTAAGTTTCACTCATACAAGCTAGCTATGACATTAGAATGAGGCAATTGACTGAGTTTAGAGGATAGGATTGGTGTGACAATCAATAGGCCAGTGCATAAGGAACTGATACTAGAGGTGCCCAGTCTAAGGTTAGCTTTTCATAAAATAGAACTTAATAGATGGAATATGCTATACTTTATATGTAATGTTTAAGAGGTGATCATGTCATTCAATGAGTTGGTTGCTAAAATGTGTATTTATTCTTTAAATTTTGTTAAAGCTCAATAGTATATGGAGTTACCATATAAGCCACCTTAAGGGGGTTTTGAGTCTTTTGTTTAGATAGATTTGACTAATCGAGATGGAGGAGCTTATGACTTGAGGAAGTTGAAGGCTTCTAATCTAAGAGATCTAGCTCCCAAACTGATGCATTACATTATGGCTAGGGATTTTACTAAGAGGAAGAATAGTCAAGGTTGTTAATGAGAGGGATATTTTATACTTGCATGGTATTGCTAACAAACAACCCATAAGTTTGGTTGTTACGATGGTTGGGTTCCTTGGGAACCAAGCTACTGATCATCGTTTAGATTTTATTTTTGTACGTCCCTTTATCACCTGACTAGGGAAAAACACCTATTTTCATGGCATCCCTTGGATGCTAGAACTGGATCCTCTTGCCCCTTTGACTTATGAGTTCATTAAGGCCGTGAAGCTTCCTGTAGCATCTGAAGATCCACTCTCAAAGCCTTTTGGTATGGCTACATCCCCATCATCCTAACTATGATTTGATTCATCATCTTCTTTAGTATTTGGCACGATTAAGAGGATTATAAGGGAGATATTAAAGAAGCATAGGATTCTGACATAAAAGATTAATCATGTAAAGGTCAAATGGGATGCACTTAACATATTTGGGAGTCCAGTCCCAACCTTCACCACCCATGCTGACCCTAGACTTAAATGAAGAGTCAGTAGAAGAGGAGATTAAGGAGGGGGATGAAGATGAAGAAGAGCATGACGAGTGACTTATCCCTTGCACTCTTTCTTTATTTTTAAAGGACTTAGTTTGATTTTTATTTTGGATGGCCATGCTCCCTTATTGATTTACTGTGGCTCTTTTCCATCAAGATAACTATTTAATCTTATGATGCTTTTGTAAGTTTTACAAGGTCTTAACACTTTAGTACTTGAATTAGTAGTTTTATTTAGTTTATTTTATTTACTTAACTTCATTTTATTTTCTAGTTAGATTGTCTAGATACAAAGAAAATCATGAGCTTAAATGAATCATGGAATTTAGATTATGGACTTCAAATTTTTCTCAACAATCAATGCTAAGACTGGAGAAGTCCTAGTTCTCTCTTCTTCTTTTTTAATTTTTATTCCACTTTATTTTTATTTTCATTTTTATATACATTGGAGACAATGTGTAACTTAAATGTGGGGGAACAAATCGGTTATGTATGTTATAAAGTAGATAGGCACTTAAGTTTTTGAAATATTTCTTGAATTAGAAACTTTGTAAAATAAACACCCCTTATATATTAATCAAGCAATTTTTTTTTTTCAAATTTTCCCAAATACTTTATGAATTTAGAACACATTGTTGAATTTGAGTGATTAATCCCTATGATACAAATTTTTCTATTACTTAAGTTTAAACTTAGACTCGGGATTATGATAGATATAGATCGGTTAAAGACTAGTTATTTTGATTTCTAAATTTAATTCTAGAGGATATTCATCTATCCCTCTTTTTCAAAATTTTTACATTGGATCACCAAAGGAGATTTGTCATTTGAAAGTCTTTCGAAAAATCAAAGTAACTGAAGGTATTAACTGAATTAATAAAAGAATTGCCAAAAATTGGTAAGGGTCGATTTTGGTCTCTTAAAAGAGCAAGATTCTTTCCCAGTGCTAATTTGTAAAAAGGAAGTTAATTAAAGTTGTTAAGGCATGGCCTCAATCCCTCAAAAGAGAGAGGCACTTTCCTGCTAATAACCGTTAAATGGATAAAAGGGTTAAATTAGGAAGAATCAGTCTTGGTTTGTTAAAAGAGTGAGGTGCTTTCTTAATGCTAACCTAGCTTCAATAAAGAAATTAAATTAAAATTAAAAAGCCTCTCAACGAAAATTGAAAGAAGTAGAGAGACAATCATATGATGAATTGATGTAATATACATCCAATTTAGTTTTTCAAAATAAAATTAGGTAAGGGAAGATTTCTCTCCTCAGGAGTTAAATTAAGGAAATCTCTATAACTTTTTCTTAGCTAGTCAATGGTTTTCTTAATCTCTAATTTAGTTTTTTTTTTTTTTTAGGTGATGTAGCTAACTTTGAACTATTTAGATTAGTTATTGAAATTCAATAGTGCTTAAGTGTTCTAAAGGCATTATGAAGTTAAGGAAAAGTGGTGATTTTGAAAATTTTTTTTCTAAACTATTTGAATTGATGGGTGCACTTTTTTGAGAATTATTTTTAATTGCCTCATCCTTAAGATATTTTACTTTGGCTCTTATTGTTTTGCTTAAGGACAAACAAAAGCTTAAATATGTGGGTCTTTGACAACATAAATTTAGTACACATATTCTATAAGAATTTTATGCTAATTCGGATATTAATCTAGTTAATTTTATAACATTTTGAGTTTAATTAGTTTAAATTTCATTTTAGAGATTTTGGAAGCAATTTATGAAGTTTACGACTATAATACCCTAAGGTTCTTAGCCCTTAAATTTAGGGTGTCAGGTAACATTATCTATTCTAGTTTAAATTTCATGGAAAGTTAGAAAAGTTAGAGAAAGGAATTTAGTAAAGTCAATTTCTCAAAATAAAATATATAAAATGTTTAATTTGTTAAAAACATAAGTTTATCGATAAGGCCAATGTTTATCGAAAATTTAAGTTTCGAGAAGTTTTGACATATAATGACATCTTTGAGATAAGTTATTTAACTTATAAAAACAAATAAAGTGAAATGAAATTATATATAATATTGATGTAATATGTTGAATATACACAATATGTATTAAATACATATATATATTAATATAAATATATAAAATATAGTTAAAATAACACAAAAATGGTTATAATTATTTAAAAATTAACTTAATGAGTCATCTCATCCAAACATGATGTGGTAGCTGAGGGATAGCCTATGATGATGAGTTAATAGCCAAATTGTGACAGAATGCCACCTAACACTAGTGGATAAATATGAAAATGACACATAAACCACAAAATTGATACTTGGATTGATGACTAAGCCACCTACCTAAACCCAATTTTATAAATAGATCCTCAATACTAGAAATTAAACATTTTAGCAACCCAATTTCATGTAACAAAAATTTAGAATTGAATAAAAACAAGGGAAAAAACAGAGCGTAAGCTGCTCATGTGCAATTCACAAACCAAACAACAACCTAACATTAAGCCACTTTAGGAATTTAAGGTTTGCCATGAGTGGAGTTGGTCCAATAAGGTTAAGTGGCCGGAGGGTAGCTAGAGGTCGGCGGCATAAGTGATCTAGTTTTTCAACTATAAGTTGTCCAATTTTCTAAAAATACCCAATCTTGTTAATAAATTATGGAAAAAAGTTTTCTAAGGTTCTTTAGGTATACATTAATGTAGTAATATATGATGCCTAAGAAAATGCCCCATTTAGGCAAAAATTAATGTAACTTTTAGAAATATTAAATATTGTCGTTTCAACTTAAAATTTTGAATATAATATAGTTAATGTATATTTAATTATGGTAATAAGAATTTTTGAAAATAAACCTATCTACTATTTATTACAATTATTTTGAATAAAACTTGTCGTTTTACCATTTTGTTAAAATAATTAGATTTTGAGTAAATTAATGGAAGAGCCTAATATATTTTGACTTCTAAAAGTTTAAAATGATATTTGGAACACTTTCATCTTGTTTAGTTGGCTGAATGGAATAGGGGGGGGGGGGGGGGGGGGG